>JARKIA010000253.1:0-249978 GCA_029289565.1 Mycena galericulata
CAAACGGGGCAGCTCCCAGCAAACGAGCAGCGATCAGGGGTAAGGGGGCAGTGGCGGGCTCAGCAAACGGGGGCAGCTCGCAGCGAGCGAGCTGCGGTCAGGGGAAAGGGGGCAGTGGCGAGCTCACTTGTTCAGGTAGCAGGCTTGGCGCCGGAAGGGCGAAGTGGAGCGCTGGCTGCCGGATGCCCCCAAAAATGCCCAAATCGATCCCACGCGAAAAACGGTCCCCGCGGCATCCTGGAGTCCAAGAACAGTGATTGGATGTTGCAGAGGTATTGAGATGACACCCAACAAGGTATTCTCAGCGATCCAGGAGGAAGCGAGCTGCGGGGGGGGGGGGCAGGAGGAAGGGCGGATGTGAGGAGGTGGCGAAGGAGTTTAATCATAACATGCGTAAACAATTCGCCATTTAAGGACGGCGGCGCGCCTTCGACGGACTAAACAGGCGCATCCCGCGCCCGAATCGCGCCCGACCCATGGGCAGAAGCGCGCCCGTGCAAGGGAGCCCAAATAGAGCCAGGCAGGAAGATGATATAACACGCATCTAGACAGAAGACCGACGCGACTTGATACTATATCACTGGGACAACTCTCTATCTAGCCCATTCATGATACATTAAATCACCATATACGACTGTGTTGGGAACGAGGAGGAAAGGTGTCGATTAGAAGAACTGTATAAGGAAAGTGATGGAATTGCAAGTGAAGCAAAAGAGAGGGAGTCTGTAGTGCTGTCCATAAATACGATACGCCCAAATATATTTTGAATATATTCGAATACATACAGATACGATACGGCCCCAGGACGTCCACAAGAATATGAATACGAATGAATATGAATACGATATGATATGGATATAATACGATACGGCCGTCGGCGTATTCAAATATATTCAGTTACGGTCATCACTGTCAATCACGATCGGCCCAGCGGCAATCTTGGCGGCAATTGTGCAGCGGATCAAGCTGCTGCACAGCCGACACCACATCAGCAATCCTCTGAAGTGGTGGAAAGTCAGTTTTATTCTCCACTGTCGAAAAAATGATCCGAGATATCTCTGGCAGGAAAACTCGGGCACTTTAAAATACATGGCACTCGTCGCGCGGGATATCCTTGCCATTCCTGGTGTCAGCATCTCTGTCGAGCACCTCTTTTCCAGCCTAAAGCACACTCTGTCTGATACTCAGGTGTCTTGAAGAATATATTTGAATATATTCATATCGTATTCATATTCGTGGGTTGAATATGAATATGATACACTACAAATACGATACGGGCCCTCCGAGGTGAATACGATACGAATATGAATACGATACGCCATTTGCCGTATCGTATTCGTATTCGGCCAGCACTAGGACTCCGAGTCTGTAAGAGAGACTAATAATGTAATAGAAATTCTCTAAATACGCCTTCAGAACATGATTAAAGCTTGAAGCCCCCTGGCCAGAGCTTCTCAAACACGTTGTCCGGATCGTACTTCTGGCGGATAGTTTCGAGCTTCTGGAGGTTTTGTTCACCGAAGGTCAAATACGGGTTAACGGCGGGTGGAGCATAATTGAGGTAGATCCATGGGTTCCAAATACCCCTCGCCTGAACGGTGCCCTTGCCCCAGCTAATGAGCTCTTCAAGCTTTGAATTTATGTCGGCATCCAACGACGAGTCGGTCCAGAATGCGTTCAAGTTGACCACTATCAAACCATGAGAATCCCGTCCATGTGTAAAAATGAGATGCAACATACAGATGAACGGACCATCGGCCGCTGTCAGATTCTGAGGCCCGTCATGCTGCTCTATCTGTTGCAGCATTGGGATAGAAAATGGCTGGTAACTGAGGCCCCAATTCAATGTACTTTCATTGTAGGCAGAAAAAATCTGCAAGCCCTGTTGGTGCATATCCAGCATGAATTGAACATCCGGCTTGAATGCGAGTGCATAAAACGCGGCCCGAGCGCCTACTGGGAAGAAGTTGTCGATCTCTGTAACGATGTTCTGCATGTCGACGTTTCCGCGAGTAGTGTCGGTGAGGAAAGGGATTGAAAGAGTCGCGTTGAAGACATCGGTGCCATTGATGTCTGGAGCCATGTAAGAGAAGCTGGAGGACACTGCGCTGGCGCTTCCAAGATTGTATGAGCCACTAGCCAGAACATTGTGCTCCATGTTCTGTATCAGATCGACAAATGCTTCGCCAGCGGCTCTCGCATACGAGAGGTTGAACTTGAAGATAAGGCCTCGTGTCAAATAATATAGGATTGAGACTCACAGATCTGAAGCCGCCCCACATGTCAGTATCCGGGTAAGTCTGGAGATCATATCGAGTGACAATGCCAAAATTGGTGCTCCCCACGCGAAGGGCCCAGTAGAGGTCAGAGTTGAACGTCTTGTTCGCGTTTGTTATCTCCGCATCCGCTGTCACAACCTCATAGTTGATTATATTATCGCTCGCGAACCCATACTGCGGGGACATGAACGAAATTCCACCTGGAAAGATATCAAGCTCGGGGACGGAGATGGGACGTCAGGAACATAAAACTAACCACCGAGGAGGTAACCGCCTCACAAATGATTAGTATCATCGTAGAATAGGACATAATGATGGCACACACGAACCTACTCCAACAGTCATCGACCTCCCACCGACAACAATCAGACCTTGCGGCTCAAGGGTGTCGTAAACAACTCCCCAGCCCCCTCCAGGCTGAGCATAAGCGATCTGCTTGTCGCCGGAGACCGTGGTGGTGTTCATTGAATGGAGATCGACTGCAACCCCGGGCGCCGCGATGTTCGCGGAACCAGGCCATGTCATATGCCCTCCTTTTTGCAGGGTCAGAATCGTACGGCGGGAAAAAGAGAACAAGGCCTGCCTGATCGAACAGAAAATGGGGTTTCGTTCTGCTTGAGGATGGCAAGAATTTGAGCCACTTCGCTGGCCGTAACGGGGCTAACTCTGCAAGTGGCCACAACCCCGGACTCTTGGGCGCTGAAATACGAAGCCACCTCTGCCGTGAATGTACTAGAATTAGGATAGAAAACACTTCCGGGCAGTGCTTGCCCCAAAGAAGTGCACTGTGAAAAGGAACCGTCAGCCAGCGTCATCAGAGATGAGGAAATTTACAGTTTCTACCGCAGTAGCATTTACGCTCTGGGGTGTGGAAGCAGCATAGCCGGTCATTCCGGACAACGCCAAGAAAACGAAGGCGAGGAAGCTCATTCTGATCTAAAGGAAGCAGAGAAGATTCTTGGGCCGTCACTTCTTTGGATCAGGGGTCTTAAGTACCCTGCGGCGAAGTTCAAAAGGGGTCGGAGCAGGCGGTGCAGAACAGATACGAACTTTTTTTTTGTTGGCCGCCGGAAGGAGAATCCGCACAGACACAAATGGGGTTCCGTGACTCCCATGTCAAATATGGATTCAATTGCTATGTCTAAAACGAACTACTGTCAATAGAAACACGCAACGTCGGATAATTATATTCAGAAACCCGGTTTTCCCAATGTTTGTTTGAAAACCGGGTTGCTAGAAACCCCCGTCGATGGTATCAATGATGCCAGAAATGACGCTGTGATTGCCAATCCGAGTGCCGCACTGTAGCATTGAGTTCCAACACATTTCTGGCGCTATGTACTACATGAACTGGTCCAAATCTAAGCAAGGTGACATAAAATTTCAGTAGGAGCAGTCTCATCCACTTCCCGGCATATTTGTTCCTGTTTCTGCACTTTGTCTGGTTGCAACCCAATTTGGCAGGGTGTTCACATTATCTCGCCTGAATATAGTGGTTCACACTTAATTTTCCAATGCTCTGGTAGTCTAATTTCTGCATTCTATGCCCAAGAGAATGGATGTTGGCTGGCTAGAAGCAAGACATCAATCCATCAAAGTGTGTTCAAGTTCAACTGCGATGGTACTCGGTCAATACCAGACACCGGCTGCATGGGAAACTACTTTGTATATTTTAAGCATGGTCAGATAGCTTTTTCAACTTTTACGCAGTCTCTCAATGAATGGAGACCCTACCACAGGTAAGTTCGACTTTGAATCTCCGACTGCGGCCTGATCGCCGTAAAAACAACGTTTCGGGAGGGTTTCCGTAAATTACCATATATGGTAGGGTTTCCGGCTGCAACCAGGTTTCTGAATATAATAATTATCCGCAATCTCCCTCCTCGGAGTACCACCTCCTAGGTGAGTTCTAATAGTACACCAAGAGACACCTAAGAGGTCCCGTACGTAACAATGGGAGGTCTCTTAGGTGTCAACGGCCGAGTAAATTCGACCGTTCCGTATTACTACACGGACCTCCAACTGGAGAAACCTGGGTTTCTGCATAGATTCTATTTCTAGATATGGGTTTCTGTCTGCAAACGGGGTTTCCAAATAGAATTATCTACTTGTAAAATCCGAAGAAAAAAGTTGCGGTTCTACTTGGTCCGGGGGCTCAGACGGCGTCTGTTTTTCCGAGCATGGTCCGCGGTGTTCTCGTACGAGGCGATTTCCCTTCTATATGTACGAGCCCAGACCGCTTCGTGTCTCCGGTACTGGGTGCGACACTGGGCTGTGAGCTTGCCCCGATTGTCTCGCTAACACTTGGACCAGTGCCCTCAAGATTTTGACATCTCCTGTCCGCGCGCGTCAATCTGGAACTTGCCGCTCTTATGGCATATTCCGCCCGTGGAAATTTCCAGGGTCTGTTAGGCACCTAGGTAGGTAGGTAGATATTATTACACGCACGGTCCGAATAACGAACACCGGTTTCCGGGAGTTTTCCGGGTGTACAAAAGCAAGCTAAATTACACCTTCGCGCATGGGCCTTCAAACACATTCCAAGCTGAGCTCATAGATACCACGAATAGTTAACCACCCGTGCCCCGTGGTAGAACCCATTCAATGTCTGAAAGCAATTAGTAAAAGCACCACTTCGCTGCTTTACGTGACAATATCTCCACGTGCGAATTGTAGGGCCGAAACACCGCTGTCAAATCTGCCAGCGCATTATTCTGGGTGCCCCAAGTACGTATAGGCATTCGGATCCCAGTAAGTACCTGCAGTGGCATGTGTGCAGGTACAATGCACGGTTACTTTTATGGAGTCCGTCGCAGCGTGGACATGGCCGATCAAAGTTGAGAGTTCAAAAGCATTATCGTCGTTTATTCCGCCGATCTTGCTCTTACGGTTCATATCTTGGGAAATTTTCGCTTGGTTGAAATGATCATCACCGCCGGAAGTGTTTGTCGGTAGGATCTTGGAGACTTCAGCATTGACCAGAAGATGGAGATTGAGTTGGTCAAGATATTGACCCGCCAGGTAAGACACCGCAGAACTGCTCCGCGCGTTGTGGCTGATGGTATTTGAGCCAATCCTGAATGATAGTTCAATTCTGCTCACTACGACTATTCACACATTCGAACATAAGTACGAGCACCCACGGCCAGGATAGGGCCCTCCGCTCGATCACCGAGATGACGGCGTCGGGTTCGAGATATGAAGATACAATTGATACAACCACGCAAGTAATTTGATTCCATCTGATTCGCCGAGTGCCGGAATTGGGCGATTTGAGCCGAATTTACGGCCCGTACAACCCGTAACCGTATACCGTACAAAAGCGCGCTCCGCGCCCCGGCACTTCGGCTCAAGTGTAGGAAATTGGAAATCGACCTCTAGAAGGCCTGAAGCTGCTAAATTCGTCGCGTCGTCGTGGCGGTCGATGTGTTCCACGTCCTTCGGCGCCAACCCTCATGATCTCCTGTCGGAGTTTAAAGGCTTCAGACAGACATTATTTTATAAAGAGTAGAAATAATGTATCGGTTACAATGGGGATCCCTATCACTGCGTTCATCAGGCTTCTTACAGATTACCTGTCAGCTCTTGCTGGCACTTGTACAAGCTTGCACAAGTATCGAAAGTTGACATGCCGACAAGCTCACAAGTTATGTTGAAAAAACGACAAGTTCGGAAAAACAAAAACAATCTGAGTGGGTGCATTGAAGCATCATTTCCATCCATTTATTTTTCGCAACAAGTGAAGAAAGACGACAAGCCGAAAAGTAAAATATCATTTTACTAGGAGCCGTAGACAGCAAACCGGTCTAGGGCGGGCTGAGTGGAAATAGTGGTCTACGCCGTCACCAAATTGAGCCGTAGGACCGACATAGACAGCATGGGCTACATCCCATTCTCAGCCCTAGGCCGGAGGAAGCAGGTGGACGTCGGCTATATGTACGATGACAATAGAACTCAAGTCAAGGCCTAGACGACGCCGACTCAGGGCCATAGACGGAAGATGGAGATAGCCTCCTCCTCTCGGACGTAGTCCGAAAATAGGTCGGGCTACGACGGCACAGTAGAGATATCACACGAAGCTTCTCTGCGGGGCGCCCGTCTAGTTCTTATCGGACAGGAGACAATGCCACTGCAAATATATATGCTCTGCTATGACTGCTTCGGCTTGAAAGCTGCTATTCCGGGAATGCTCAGTTTTCAGGTAGAAGAACTCTCAAGACTCCAGCTGTTGTTCAAAGTCGGTGTTCCAGACGGATCGTTCGCCTTCGATGTGTCTTCGACGCCGGAGTGCGTCGCCCGACAAGCAACAAGTGGAATCAAAGTGCACTTTTGTGCCGAGGCCACTGCGGCTGGGGTCACCCTTAAAATTTGGACTTCCTCGGAGAACAGTGAACCTTTCCGGACACAATTATCAAGCCACACATACGGTGAGGACGATGCAACGAGTCCGAAGTTACTTTCACATCACTGATCGCAAAATGCAGCATCAGAGTCAATGGACTCGATTTCAACATTTAACGAATTAATGCCGCTGGGCCTGTAAGTCCCTAGCCATTCAAAGACCAATATTCCGAGAGCTATCCACATAGGGACACTGTACAGCAGGAAGGCATAGCGGAATCCGAATATTTATGGGGGCTATATTCGTTGGATGCTGCTTGCACAGATCTCCTGCCAGGATTTGACAATCTCGTCTCAGGCGGTGAGGCATGCTCAGTCTTTGGTTTCAGCAATCGTAAGTTACCCGACTAAATATGCTCCATTTACGTTGTTCATGTAGGATTTCTCAGATCTAGATCCGGATTCAGAGGCCATAGTGGCAGATTCCACCAGTACCAATAACATCGGTGAGTCCCTTCCTCCCGTCTTAAGTCGAATCTGAGTCGATCGATGCAGATACGACAGAGAACTCGACCCCAGAAGACTTGAGCGGTGTTTGGTCCCCCACTCTCACAACCGATCCGAAGGAAAACCCATCCCCACCATCCACTTCCCCTTCAGCTTCATCCGCTACAAGTGACACCAGCCCAGGCTCATCTCCCACATTCTACGGGTTTTTCCCACCTTCGCCTTCTGTTAGCTCTGCTTCTCCCCGACGCAAATTCAAGTGCCTCAAACCCGAGTGCAAACGATTGTTTAAAAATTCACACAGACTCAAAGTGCACCTTGAGACGCACAAATCAAAGGCCCCGCGGGTCTTCCAGTGCACAGCCGGATGTGCGGCATTTTTTTCTAGACAGCATGACCGTCTTCGACACGAGGTGACACAGCATGGGAGGAAGTGTGAATGGGTCTGCGAGATCTGTTCTGTATTTTTCTCGACCTCGAAAACATTGGAGAACCATAGATGTAAAGGTGCGAGCGGCACACGTTGGGTTAATTCATAACTAGAAGGCCAGAGGAGAATAGATAACTCGCGAATTAGAGGTTGTATCACCTTAGCATGGCGGTGTGATATACCAGCCGCCTGCTCCTCCACTTACTTAGATGATTAGACAGATATGAGTTAGACTTGGTTACATTGAAATAGACATTGTCGCTCGTTTGCTTTATAGTGTGTGTTTGTTATGTGTTCTCCGTGATCTTTGCGTGTTTCTGGATCGCGCTTGAGTGAGAGTCGTGATATATCAAAGCACAACTCAGAGGGGTGCTTGATATATAAGACCAGAGACCTTTCTAATTTTAATAGGCAGCCATCAATCCATTGCTTTCAGTCGTCGCCACCGTGCTCCGCGGCGAGGACAAATATCCGCATTTGGAAGACGGCGATCAATCTCGACATCGTCTGCGACGATGACCACGAATTCGGGGTCAAAATTTACAAAAATATTCGGGAGTACGAGGCCACTAGATACTTTATATGCGGTATAGTAGGACAAAGCTTATAAAACGACACTAAAATGATGATGTTTTGTGACCCGCCACCGACGTGCGTGGGTCGCGTCGGGCGAGGCGTGTCAGAAGCACCAGAATTAACGCGTAGTCCATCAGCAAAATGGCAAAAGTCTTGTGACCTTTTTGTCTTTTTGTCTGGTGTGGAAAAAAAAAGTTCACAGAAATGGTCCCCAGAGCACAATAGGATGGGTCAGAATTTTTCTTTTTTTGAGGTCTTGTGGGTTTTGAGGACATGTCTTGTGGTCTGGCGTCCTGCGGCCCTTTTCGGTCTTGTACAAGCTTGTACAAGCCTGTACAAGCATCCACAAGCAAAGTGCCAAAATCGCGATGTCTACTATAAGCGCTCTGCAGAACGGGTATCGCGGGAAAGGTGGAAACTCGGCCTACGCATGAGCAGCACCGAGGTGCAGGCGAATATTGTTCGATGGGTGGTCATCTCAGTCCCCGAACGAGGTCGAGAAGAGAATCCGGAGGGAGTGGTGGGATCTGGTTTTGCACGTAAAACACGGACGGCAGGTGGGCGCCTGTTCGGATGACTTTGATCCACAACGCAACGTTGCTTATTCCGAGAGTAGCTCCGGTAGATCGAAATATGCGTGATGCAAGCTGTGGGAAGTAAAGGTAGCGTGGCCCTCGAACGTGCGCAAAAACGCGACCGTGACCTATGCTTATACAGCGACGGATCCGGCATCGAAGGCCGCATTGGCGCCGCCTGTGCCGCGACGACACATTCACACGTCGACTCTACCTTGGCTCCGACCACGACTACACTATTGGTCGGCCCTGACTCAGCCCAGTTAGCGCTCTTTGGCGATACTGAGTGGAGGATGGGGTTGATTAGTCCTACTGTGATGGCGCGTAATAGAAGAGACTCCTGCCAGTATGACAGTTCCGCTGGCGGTTTCGGTCTGGAAGCTGTGGCTAAGCACTTCTTCTTGTAATTCCGCTACTTTTAATGACTCGGAGGGCTGTTTCAGTCGGTTGATTAGAATTTTCCCCTTGGTTAAGCCAATAGTTTTGGCACGGGGGTTGCCGCTATTCAGCAACCCCGAAGCGTTGCCGATCTCTGCCGCTGATGCCGTCGGCATTAAAGATTTCATAGTTCTGTGTCCCCTTGCTTTCTATGGCTCCAGCCTTTTTCTCGGGATTGTTTACTATGCTTTTCACCTAAAACTAACCGAAAGAGTCAGGGGGAAAAAAGGAGAAGAATCCCCGGTCCATCAAAGTCAGTGATCAAAAGAGGGCTTCGTCCTCTTTGGCTTTCACTGAGCTTATGGGAAATTGGTGAGATGTCCTAATACACTATGAAACTTCGTAATTTTTCACCAATGTGATATGGCGGTTTTCTCGTCCTGTTCACCTCATTATGCACTGTCACTCCAAGGAATTGTGAACCATCAAAAATCTATTGCTGAACCTGTAATTCTAAGCTGCCGCAGAGAAGACTGGGCAGAGGATTTGAGGTTGATTTGAGGACATCAGAGAGCGCACCGAGGTTTCAAGTTGACCGAGGTCCAATAAATTGGATATTAGAATAATCACTATGATAGTGAGCGGAACACGGCGGGGCATCAATTCCTGTCGGCACTGCTAGCCGAGGTACTATCATCTCTCCGTAACAAAATGTCAATAAACATTTTGGGTGAGATGTGCCTCTTGCATTGTCGCCCAGATTATATACTTACAATGCAACGGCACTTTCATTTCATGTTGACTTGCTGGGAAAAGGGGAAAAGAAAGAACAGAAGGGCATTTAACAGTTCATCACCGGGACCGTTCGGCCCAAGTTCGGCCGCCCGAGTCCGACGTGGTTGCTCTAGACACGCAGTGACACACAAAGGACCCGAAGGCTTCTCGCGTCTTCCTCCGTTATCTTGACACGTTGGACAGCTGCCACGTCAGTCCTGTCCATCACAGTGGGACTAATCAACCCTCTTCTCATACTGAGTGGATAGTGAGACCACGTGACCGTGATTTCAAACTCCGCTTCTTGCTACCATCTCGTTCATTGCGGGCCATCACGCGTCCCGGTGGGACCAGAGGCACATTCAAAGGGTGACTAGAGAACTCCTACACGCTATTCTCCACTTGAAATACCCCTTTTGCAGAAATCGGCCTCTTCATCGGCGGATTTGTGGTTCCACCAATATGGCCGCATAAGTCTCCCGTTCCTACCCTGTTTCCTTCGAAATGATTCAAGACGAGGCCTATAGACCCTCTGTGACATACCTAACACACGCGATCCACGATCTCATATGCAGCAGAAGGCAACTCGCCGACACTGGAATATTCGGCCATGGTCAACGTCTTCTGGCACGTTTCCAGCTTTTAGCTACTCCTGTGAACTTCGCTAATGTCCTTCCAGCATGGACTGCAGCCCTCATCGGGCAGTTAGATCGAGTGAGCTTGGCCTTGCACATCCTATCCCTCGTGTAAGTCATCCTTCGCCCCTTGTTCCAGACCCATTCTGTGCATTCGCGGGCACCCCCACTTCCTTTACCTTCCTTAACTTCCTGGTCCTTACTGTGTCATCTATCTAGCGATCCTTGGCAGCTTATGTACTTCGGAGCTGTTTCTTGTTTTCTGGTTACTTCGTAGTTCGGTGCCATTGCTCGCTCCGCCGCGGAGGTCGGCTGCACGCCCCCAGCGCTCGTCGTGCCCGTGGTCCCCGGCGTGCCTTTAGCCGTGCGGAGGCGAATCTTTATTCGAGACCTGCGAGCTCATGTACTCCGAGTCCAGCGCCGCCGACCGCCTCGTCGTCGTCGTCCCGTCCCCGACCTATAATACTTCCTTCTAGAGCTTGTGACGACCGTGGACATGTAGATACCCCCATCGCGACGCTCGTCCAAGCGCCCGTCGCCCGAGGTCGATATCGACAAGTGCGGCCCCTTTTACTCTGTCTTTCCTTACAAATGCTAACAAACACCCAGTATGAGCGCAACTCCTGGGCCCGCCCTCTCTGATCCTCCGCATGTTCTCCCTCTGCACAGAACTGTAGCGGCACTTGCGTCGCCGATATCCTTCATTTGCTCTTTGCGCCCTCATTACTCACACATGCATCTGCTGGTTTTTCTGTCACGGCGTCCCCAAGCCCTCTTTCGTGGATGCTCAACATCATACCGTATAACCCTCCGGTGCGTGCGCGTCCTTATACTCCAGATCACAAACTTCGCGTGGTTCACAGGCTGTGTGTCGCTTGAAATTTCCGGTTTGTATTCGTTTAAACCAAACTACCACGTACTGACGAAAGGCTCCTCACCAGTTGAATACTTATCTCGTCATCCTTCCCCCAAAGGCACCAGGTATGCATTCTGTAGCGTACTCTTTGAATATAATCTCTCACTTCGACGCCGGCAGGCGATTGCAACAAATTAATTCACGACCCGAATTTCCAGGGATTGATGCCATCGCTGGCACCCTCAAGTAAGCTCAGAGAATATTCTAAGCTTATGGAAAGTCACCCAGTGTCGATTGGTAGTATTTATGTACATAGGTAGAATTGAATATATTTATTTTTGAAAATTGTCTGAAGCTATCAATGACAGTGTTTTGACGCTGTCATTGAGTACCTGAGGCACTCAGAAGGAGTGTCCAAGTACTCGAATGAAGTGTGTAGCACTCCCTTGGAGTACCCAAAGCGCTCCGACGAGTACCTTGAGGTATTCACATCGAGCGCTTAAGGCGCTCATATAGAGCCGGTTTTTTGCAGCAAAGCACTCCAATTAAGTTCCCAAAAGTACTCATATGTAGTATTCAGTAGCACTACATCTGAGGCCTTTTACGGTACCACATTTGAGTTCTCTTACTTCCCACAGTGAATTATAACTGCGGGTTCTATGGCAGTGTGTTTGTTTCCCAGTTGATACATTACATGTCATCCTGGCGTAATTCTCTGCGGTGGCCTCTATACTTTTCTCGTACGGCCCAGGACGAGGTTTTTCAATAATTGCATTGTTTTCCAACCTCCACGGCTGGATTCTGGCCATCGATCCAGGCTCTGCAGGGTATATGTGGCTTATGAATGATCTCATATTTAATGAAACAAATGCTACACCGCTGCACAAAATGAGAGCTCGACCGCAATGATTCTAGTGTGCCATCGGTATCTAGACATATTTCCTTGACTCTTTTGTACAATGTAGGCCCGGCCTTTGGGGCAAGAAGGGAAAGAATGAGCAAAAACAGAGTAGGTACAATTCTTTCTTCTTTCCGGTTGCGGCGGTAAAAAGAGGCATCACACGTTAACCCCCCTCACTCTCCACGAATTAGGTATATCCATGGAGCTCCTTGGTCTGTGCGATAACCGATTCAACTTCAGAATTGCGAGGTGTAATTGAACACGGGAACGGGGCAGGTCTCCTGAAAGCAGTTCAGTTGACTTTCCCGGGGACAAACAACTCGCTTACACTACAAGGCCCTCGTCGATACTGTCCATCGGATCCGGGAGGACGATGTTTCCCTCTTGGTTTCTCCCCGCGCCAATATTGAAGCACCAAAGGAGGCTTGCAATTTCGATGAACATGCTGTTATTAGAAACATGGCGCCCAACACAGATTCTGGCACGGGATAAATCTCAGTACCAAAATCAGAACCGTAGACAAGGACAAACCTCCTGCCAAAGCCGTATGTGTGATGACTTTCATCTTTAGTGTCGGGAAAAGCAGGCTGAAGCCGCCCCTCAGAGTCCAAGTGGCGTTCTGGAACGAACTCATCGGCATTGGACCCATAAACGTCCGGATCGTGGTTCAAATGCCTGCGTAAGAGTGAGCGATCGATGATCACCACGGGAGATGGGTGGCGAACCAGACATTGACGATACAAATTGTGTCCTTGGGCAAGAAGTGGCCCTCGTAGTAGTCGTCCTGCGCCAGCCGATGAGGAACCCCGAGAGGTGCGACACCGCGCCACCGCATGATCTCCTTCACAAGGGCCCGGACGTAGGGCAAATTATCGTGATCCCTAAATACAGGCAGCCGGTCGCGCCCAACCACTCTGTCGATTTCCTCCTGTGCTTTTTTCTGCGTCTCGGGATACAGTATCATAGCCATAATGAACCAGGCTAATTGACCAGACGTCTGAAATGAGATGAACACGACGGCACCGAGTGTAGAATATGTTTACATGCATACCGTTTCCGCTCCGGCCGCACTAGAAAGGTTTATGTTAGATCAGCGTAAATAATGGGTGGAACCACTCACTAGAGAGTCGCAGAGACCCAAGCAGATTCATGGTTTGTCAAGTTGAGTTTCTCCTGATCATGAATCAACGTGGAAGCAACGCTCGAAGTTTCATCCCCGCTGTCCTGGGAAGGCTGTTAGAAACAATGAGAGTTGATTCGAGATGAACGTCGTACAACACGATCCTTCACACGAGAAAATAACTTCTCAAATAATATTGAATCAGCCCGGAACCAGTTTTCCGCATATCGTCTCCACGGGCTCATAAAGCGAGGAAGATGCTCCATCCAGGTGAAATATTCCACAAGGAATGCCCCTGGTGCGGCCGCATGAAGTGCTCGCTCCGTAAATCGATTCACGCGGAGGATATCGGGATTTTTGGAGTCCAATAAGGGAGGAAGGCCGTAGATGATGGAGAGTACGAGGGACGTGGAGGCCCTTCGAAGGTGGTTGTCCCAGTCGTTAGGATCCTTCAAGAACTGATCGACAAGCAAAACAGACTCGGTTTCCTGGAAACCGAAATAATTTCTGGCAACCTGGTTGTTTAAGGCTCTGAATCGAACAACACGTTAAGAACCGACTGGGTTACGGGAATTTGAACTTACTCATGAGATCCTCTACGCATCCGTTTCCATATGTCGTTGTGTTGCGCAAAAGCATAGACCAATCCACCGGTCAGTAATTCCCCTGCGACGATATTGCGCGCGCGGTCTGAGTGAATTTGGGGCGGAAAACAGGTCAGCGGGACTGGATGATTTTCGGAGGACAAGCCACCGATGTTTAGATAGAAGATGTCACCTGAATATTGACTAGCGCGACGGTCAAGCAGGTCGGAAGCGACTTTATAATTTCCGAGCACTACAGCGTTTTGCCCAGCCAGGTTTAGATAGAAGATATCACCTGAGGATGTCGTTCAACAAATATCCGCTTTCGCAAGGTAAAATGCATACCATATTTCTTACGCCACTCCGTGAACACAAGCCAAGCTCTGTCCTTCGGAATCTGGAGGAGATTTCCGACCACCGGCAAGCCTGGAGGACCGGGAGGAAGCTTTCCCTTGTAGGCGTACTTGTATGACCGCCGCACACTGGCAAGAAGTATAATTCCAAGCAAAAACAGCGGTCCAAGTGTTTTCGAAGTTGGGGCGACGTTCAAGAGAGTTATAGAGAAGGCCATGATGTGAGGCCAAGGGACGTGCCAGTTTGGAATATTGGCATCAGAATATTTAAGAACTTATTGGTTGAACACGGCCGGCAAATAGCCTCCGATTACTCCTTTCGGGCAACCTGCGGATGCACTCCTTTCGGGCAACCGGCGGACGCACATGCATTCAAGGGGATGCCACAGGCCACGACGTTGGAATCCGCACCTGCTCTATCTGGGTCAAGTTGGTCCTAGTTGTACTTGTAGCAATGCGTGGAACGGCTCTCCATTGACGAGAAATGCGGAACATTTTTTTTTCTTTCTTGCCTCACTTCATCCTTCGATACCTCGGTTCCACGACGGCCTCTCAGGAATGCGTACGCAATTTTCATACGTTCGCCTCCACTGGACCTTATACGTATTCAGTGCTATGAGCTAAACAAGCAGCTACCAGATCAAGTGCACTTCCCGGGCTCTTCAGAATATCTCCAACAACAGTCAACATATTACTCAGCCGAACAGGCCAGCCTCACACCCCACTGCCGGGTCTCTCCCAGAAGCCCAGCAGATGTCTCCAAGATCGTCCAACTCTCCGCATCTCTTGGCTGTAAATTTTCCGTCAGATCGGGTAAGTCTAATTACAATCCCCGCCGCAATACTGAAGTGACGAATAATTAAAAGGAGGTCATATGGGCTGGGTTGGGTCCTCAAACATCGATTCTGAAGGCTTCGCCGTCGATCTGAGGCAGCTAAATACTGTAAATCTCTCACAGGACCAGCGCACTGTCATCTTTGGCTCGGGAGCAAAGTGGTCAGAGGTGTACGATGTTCTTGTGCCACTAAACCTGACAACTGTGGGCGGGCGAGCGTCCGATGTTGGGGTTGGGGGCTTCTTACTCGGAGGTGCGTCTCCACATCCATCTTACATGTACATCCTAATGTCCTACCAGGCGGTATTTCGTTCCTGTCGCTTCAGCATGGCTTCGGAAGTGATAATATCGTACGATACGAGATTGTCCTTGCCGATGGTTCAATCCAATCCGCCAGCCAAACCGAGAAACCTGATTTATTCTGGGCACTGAAGATGGGTAGCAGCAACTACGGAATCGTCACTCGTTTTGAGATGTCGACGTTTCCCTTGGGAGAGATCTGGGCCGGGATGATGTACTTCCAGATCGACGAGGCTTTACCTCTCCTGACTGCTCTCATCGGCTTCACCATAGAGCTGACCCACGATCCTCTCGGTACTACTCTCCCCAGTTTTTGTTTCGACTTTTTCTTGACACATTGCAGGCATGATGGCCGTTTCTATGGCGTGGAACCCCGCCCAGCAAGACTACATAATTTGGGCCCCCAGCATGTATCTGAAGCCTGCTCCGTTTCCGCCTCTTTTTTCAGAGATGGCCACCATTTCGTCGAGGGAGCTCGCCAGCACCATGCGCATCACGAACCTTACCGGGATGACCGATGAAGTGCAAGCGACGGCGCCCGGGGGCGGGCGCTCGGAATGGTGGTCTCTGACGCTCGAACCAAATGCCCAGTTGCCCATAGATATCCAGCTCAAGGGGCGTGAAATATTCGGTCCTATTCTCCACAAAGAGGGCGTGCTGTTCGCGATCACGATACAGCCTCTGACTGCAGGTCTGGCTGCCGCCGGTGGGAAGAATGGCGGCAATCCTTCGGGGATGACACCCAAGGACGGCGATTCATTCCGTACGTTCTCTCTTCTCCCTTAGTTTGAAAACAGTGCTCAGATAGACATAGTCCTGCTCGGATGCTCATTCTGGGCGTCGCCGGAGGATGACGAAAGTATCAAGCAAAAGACGCGGGAGCTCCTTTCATGGGCGGAATCTACGGCACGAGAGCGCGGTCTCCTCAAGCCCTTCATCTATCCCAATTATGCGCTTGGCATACAGGCCATATTCAAGGGATTTGGGCAGCAGAACCTGGAGAAGATGAGACGCGTTCGTGATGTTTACGATCCACGGAACGTATTTGGACGTTATTGGCGAGGCGGGTTCAAACTAGGTGTGGAACGTGGAGAGCCGTTGGTAAATGAGCTCTGATTTGAACAAACGAATGGCCTTGTGTATTCAAGTTTCCTCTTTATGAATATATCTTTCCCAGCCTTTCAATTCTGCCGGGAGGATGAGGATTCCGTATGCGGTCCCAGATTGAAATAGCAGGTAGCCGCACTACGTACACACCTAAGGGACCTACGATTTAGTGACTAATGGACCTCTTAGCCTGCATAGACGGAGAAATTGACGTCCGCGAAGATGGTGGAAGGGAAATCCTCGGAAAGGGCATAGCGCGTGATGGAGAGACGAGGGTCTGAGAGAAAAGCTAAGCGAAGGAACGTTCTACCTCGAGTCTGAGCCTCAGTCTCCGACTCGGACCTACGGTTCTCCGATTGCGGAACCACCGCATTTGGACATCACACCAAAATCGCTCTCGTCGATTTACTGCTCCTCTCTCAAATCCTGGCCAGCACGAACAGAATAAGCCGTGAATTAAAGTTAATACGCTACTGCTCCCGGCGTTTGTAAGAGAATCTGAGATGTACGAACAGGTCCGGTCGGAGTCGCAACTCGTGGTGCGTACTCGACGTCGTAAGCCATCGAATAGATGGAGACTCAAGCCGTATTCGGCGAGCTCGACATCATTGGAGAGGGTGCGTGTGAGCTGTCAAGTTGTCGAGACGGAGATGGGGTGCAGCGGACGTCGTGCAAGACCGCAGTCATTGACACGAGCCAGCGCGGGGATGATCTCGTCCGAAACGAGAGGCCTGACGTCGCTCGAAGACGGACGCCGGGCATACTCGACGTTGTCGTCCTCACGCGTAGCATACACGCGCATCGTGGACGCGGGAAAACGACACCTGCGCGCGTACACTTGCAGTGCAAGGAACGTTGTCGGCCCCAGCGTCGGTATCCATGGCTCCGCCGCTCAAGATGGAGCACGCGGAGTACGGGCTGAGACGGCTCAGAGACGCGCCTACTCGTATGCCCCCCAGACGCAATTTGAGACGGAGCCAGAGTAGAAGGCCCAGATCGACGTCCGCCAGCGGAGCACGGGCACACGAGGGAGACGCCATACAGCGTTCTCGACGTCGACGGGAAGTCGTGGCGCGGAGCTCAGCCATCGCAGGGCATGCGAAGAACACCACAGGAAGGGAATTGCGCGCAAAATGTGTTCGTGCGGCGAATCGCACTACAGCCCGCGCTGCTATTGACGAGATACATGACTGAAGGTGCACGCAACGGTGAAACAGGGATGTGTGAGAAGGCGCAGCCGACGCGAGCGCGTAAGAGCGGAAAGATGGCGAGACGCCCAAACTCGCCTACGGAGGCTCGAGCCACGGGCGTCGCAGCGCGAGTGAACACAACCCAAGCACGCCAGGAGAGCACGGACGAACGCGACGTGTGGAACTCAACACGATGGGCACGGACTACAGCCCGGAAGTAGCTCGAGATGCTCGCCGTCGGGATGCGGGGACCGCGCACGAGCCAGCGATCGGATACACCCGCGTAGGAGACACAATGCGTTATGGAGATCCAAAGATTGTGGTGCCAGGCAGCGACCGCGTGCGCACGTCTAGGACTCGCGGAGACCGGTGGCAGACCGAATATGGCGGGCTGCAGATACGTGTCTCGGGTGAACATCCAGAAAGGACCACACAAGAAGGTCGTGCGCGAGAAGAAGAGACCGAGATTTCATGGCGGAAGAAATACATCTGCGCGAAGAGACCGAGGGTAGGCGGGGCGCGCACACGGGAGCGCCGAAACGGAGCTGAAGTAGCACAGCTCGACGTCCGGGGGCGGGGCGCGCACAACCTGATGGTGGACTGCGGGCAAGTGACGGCACGGCAAGACGTAGAAGGAAGCGGCGCAGGGACTGGTGGCGCACGCAGTCGTCGAAGAGGCGGATCCGCATGTCGGACTCGTCATCGATGGTGGGGTGAAGAAGGATCCTCGCACGCGGAGTGCGATCCGAACGACGAACGGAATGCCATGTACTGGTATACCGAATAGCAGAAGTACGACGGGGTACGGGTCCGAGTCTCGTACGTGAGAAGCGAGGCGAGTGCACACCAGGCGCGCAAAGTTGGCATGCCGCAAATCGGACTAATTGCCAGATTCTCGCGGACGAAACACCTCAGGCGGAGACTCAAGCCATGGTTGGCGAGCTCGACACTAGTTTGCGCGTCGCCCAAGTCACGGTGTCGGGGACATAAGCCGCGGGCTCGGTAGTGCGGGCGCACGCGGCACAGGAAACTCGGACGCGGAGGCGGAGCTCAGCCGTGGTCGTCGGCGAGGCTACTGTTTCGAGGTTGACGCGTTGACGCGTCGACACTTGGATTTGACGAGTACGGCGCAGAAATCCAGCAAAGTCGGCAAAGTCGACAAAGAGGCCAGGCCACGTAGCGAGAACAGCGTGAGAGCGCCAGCGGCGAGTTCCGGACTTACCTACTGCCTCCTAAGTACCGCACGATGGGTACTTGAAGCGCGTCAAACGTCGCGACCCTACCAAGGCCTTCGGCGGTGATCTACGCTCGCCAAGGCAATGTATCTGTATGAAGCGGGGCCCGGTGTCGCGGCATCTCGGCGGGTACCGCATCACCACAAATGGAGGACGTCCTGGATTGGATAGTTGCGGGACGCTATCAGCATCTTATATCACGAAACCCAAGAGCCATGCTCCCAGACCCGACCGAGTCATGGACGCAATCGACTACTTCACCGCAAGGCCAAACTTGGCATTGGCGGCCATTACTTTGGCGGTTCTCTTCATTCGTCATGTTCGAAACGTTGTTCAATTCCAATCCAAGCTACCTCCGGGCCCGCGAGGGTACCCAGTCGTCGGCAACTTGTTCAATATTTCGGCGACGAAGCCCTGGACGACCTTTACCGAATGGCAGCACATATACGGTACGCAAAACACTTTAATTCTTTCGTCGTGAATTCAAGAATAAATGCAGGCCCTTTTTTCTACGTCAATATGCCCGGACGTTCCATGCTTGTTTTAAACAACCGCAAAGTCGCCACAGCCCTGCTGGAGAAGCGTTCATCCAAGTCAGTTTTACCCTATGTTCGTGTTTCCGTCTTGAACGTTGTGTTTAGGTACTCCGATCGGCCTCGATTTATCGTGGCAGGCGAAATAATGTCCGGGAACTTTATTTTGGGATTTATGCGTTCAGGCGACGTGTGCGTTGCTTTTCACAACATATCATAATGCAAGCATTGACTGCCTCAGGTGGAAACGTATCCGAAAGGGATCTCATGAGTAACTGATGTGCATCTATTTTTGAAGCAAGTCTTAACTCAAGCGTAGGGCACTTAATAATCAAGTTGCGAGGACGTATCATCCATACCAACAGATCGAAAGGTGAGGACGTTCCATGTATCTCTTTGAAGTACTCGCTGGATTATTTTTTCCCCAGCTACCTCCTTGCCGACAGCCTCATCCAAACTCCGAATCTATGGAATGAACACCTCAAGCGCTCGGCAACGTCATTTATCATGGCAGTTGTCTACGGCACGAAGGCTCTCCGAGATTCTCAGGATCCTACCCTGGTCACCCTTCACCAGTTCTCCCGTCGCTCGCTTGCTGCCGCCGCCGGGAGCCATCTAGTCGAATTTTTCCCTTGGATGAAACGCTTGCCACGATGGATGTCGGCGTGGCGTCGGGAAGCGGAGGAATGGTTCGTGAAAGATGAGAGTATGTTCAAGTCCTTCTACAATGAAGTGCAATCTCGTATGGCAAGCGGCATATTCTTACTCTTTTACACCCTCGTGTTGAATTCCTTACGCAGATTCGAGGAGACGAGCGGCGATGTGTTGTTACCAACCTCATCGAGCAGCAAGAAGGCAAGAATCTTTCCGACCAAGAGTCCGTTTGGCTTGCGGGAACCATGTAGTGCGTGTTCCTCTGATTATTTTTTCTACCATAAACCTAATCAAAACACAGCGCCGCCGGGTCGGATCTGGTATATGTCTTTCGACCCTCCCTTTAATAATTCTGAACACCCGACAGAGCGCCGCGACGATGTCCTGGTGGCTGATCGCCATGGTGGCCTACCCGGATGTGCTGAAGCGGGCCCAGGAAGAAATAGACAGGGTCGTGGGGCGGTCCCGTATGCCCACCTTCGAGGACTACGATGCGTTGCCGTATATCCAGGCTATGGTGAAAGAAGCGCTGAGGTTCGTTGATTGATCATTTGCGAGTATCAGCAGCCATCCAAGTACATTTTTTGTGACTAGGTGGAGACCTGTGGCGCCGCTCGGGGTGTGTACTTACGCTGTCGCATCCGAACAGTTGTGTTGATTGATTCAAGGTCCCGCATCGTCTTATTGAGGACGACTACTATGAAGGTAAATTTGCCGTATCCTCACAGACATTGTCTCACGACTATGAAGGTTACCTTATTCCCAAAGGAACGTCCGTTGTGGCCAATATCTGGTGAGTCGGTCGAGTTGGTCGAGTCTCTCTCTGTCAAACATATATATATTCACTCACCAAGGGCTATCAACATGGACAAATCGGTGTATGGGGAAGATGCCGAGGATTTCAACCCAGGTAGATATTTAGATAGCTCTGGAAATTTCTTGCCTGCTCTCCCCGACACGCACGAGGAAGGACACTCCACCTACGGGTTCGGCCGCAGGTAAATATATGTTGATTCGAATCTCACTTATTACATTTTACACATCACTATCTGGCAGGATCTGTGTTGGTCGGCATGTGGCCAACCATAATCTCTGGATGCAGTTCGCCAGCGTCGTCTGGGCGTGCGATATTCGACCTCTCAAGGATCTGAATGGAAATCCCATCCTGCCGGATATCCGCAAAGTCGAATCGGACATGGTCATGTCAGTTTTTTTTTTCTTTTGTCGAAAGAGCGCTTTTTGACCGTTGAACAGGTTGCCTGCGCCGTTTGAATGCGATATCAGGCCGAGGTTCCCTGAAGCAGAAGGAGTGCTGTCGGAAATGATCCAGACGAATAACTATGGCCAGATCTGAGTGTTCATGTTGAATCCCAAAGCAAAGTGTAGACAATCAGATGCCGATTTTCCGCAATGGCTGACAAGACGATTAATATTCCCATGAACACGGCACGAAGACTGCAACCGTCCTTTCGCCGCCGTTCGTCGATTTTCCGTAATGGCTGAAAAGACGATCAATATTCCCATGAACACGGCACGAAGACCGCAGTTTCCTGTCGCCGCCGTTCGTGATTGATGTCAACCGTAGAGGGCCTGTTAGGAATGAATGCGGCTTCCCTTCCCTAACGAGTGATTTGCGGTTGATTACCGGTACATTAAAAGCCCTGCGAGCTCGCATCCTGACCGCAGACGCCCATGACTTCCTACACTCCCCCCTCCAATCCGAGTCCCACTCATCAGGCTTTTCTGGCGTTTGTGGACGCCATACAGGCGAAAGATCATGCGGCCATCATGGCATGTTACGACGACTCCGCGGAGGTCAGCATCCTTCCCGGAAGCTTGGGTCAACCAAAAGTCAGTGAATACGATATTCATCGCCCAGTGCCGAGTTTACCGTTTGCTGTACACAGGTGGACAAACCCACGTACTCGGAGTCTTTCGGCAAGGGTTTAGCTAACTTCAAACATCTGAAGGTAAGGACGTCGTGTTCTTGCGTTGTGTCTGCGACCTCTGACTTGGAGAGCCCGCAGTTGACCCTCTACGAAGTTATCGAAGCCGGCTCCGTGTTCACCGTGCATGCTGCTTCCAAAGGAGAGTCGGTCTCTGGGACACCGTGGGCCAACGAATACATATTCATCCTTCATTTCACTGCGCCGAAAGCCGGGGGCCTGCCCAAGATTGTCTCGCTGAAAGAATTCGTGGATTCTGCTGCTGTCGCAAAATTCTTCTCGGAGGACGCCGCCGCCGCAGCTAAATCCAGTTAAGAATAGAGATGCATGTAGCATTTGGCCGATATGTAATAATACTGAGCAAAGAAATGTTCTTTTCGTTGCATCCTTGGAGAAATTGTGACAAGTCAATAATGGAGATCTTCGGATTCCGATGGCGCGTTGATTGATGTTTTGTGTTACCATTTTTCGACGCTTTGAAATCCAACGTGCTACCTCACATGTCATAATTCAGCGCATTTGGTGCGCGGACTTGGCGCTTATTACCCACCAGACCCGCGCCCAGATATGCACTCATACTGTTCAGTATATCCCTTGTACTCCTCAAATTGCTGTCTAGATCTTTCGAAGAAATGGGTCCCAAATGCTGCTCCGGATTGGTCAACCACGGGCTTTTCTTGAATTTTTTATTCCCACTATCAGAATGAAGTGGGTGTTGAGGCGCCCTATCACAAAATTTCTGAAGCATCAGTATGCCGTTGTTTGCTTTCGTCCATATTTAGGTGATGCGCTCTGGAAAAGGAATTTATGATCATGATCTTTGTCCAAATGGGACTGCATCAGCAGATGACCACGTTCCGTCGGCAAGTCCGTCGGATCGAGTCCAGATCCTCTTTACTCTCATCCATGTCTCTCAATGTGTGCGGTGCTCTCCCCGAGACTGTTGCTAAATCTCTTGGTCCTGTAACTATTTTCTCTGTATCTTTTCTGGCCAAGCCTTATCCTGGGACCATTGTACCAGACTTAATCCCCCTCATCTTGAGCACGCGAGTGTATCTGCGCCCAGACAATATGGCCTCAGAAGATGGCCCCAATACCTTACTTGGCCTCGACTGCAGTGCCTCCATTTTTCGTTATTTGAAACTGAGGGCACAACTCAGATGTTCTACTACTGCACGTTCAAAATCAGCTCAATAGTGAATCAAGAGTGGGCTTTCCGAACCTTGCGCGCGAACATCACGGTGAGCCGGTTCCACTCTCGCATTGGAACCGTGGCCACCCGCCGCCATTCTTATCACCTACCATCTACATCTCGGAGTTCTCCCTTCCCGTCCCAGAGATTAACAAGCGGACCGACTGCGGTGCGGGCTTGATGGCGTCCGCAAGTACCGAACTGGGTCGTCCGTCCTACTGCGCGCGATGCTACGGGTGCTCGACGGGCCATGTTACGAGGTCCGTGTTGGCATCGTGCACGGTATTCACAGGGACACTCACCCATGTCCTGTCGGTGCGCCGCTTGATATGCAGCAACGGTGGCAAACTGCGCAGGCAAATAACATGTGTATTTCTTCCACCACCCATGCGACCCGGCGCCATCCGAAGCCCGACACATATGGTGCATAGATAAATACATTGGCAATGCTGACCCATGTACTGATTGGTGTGTCAGCAGGGAGCTTGGACCACACTCGGCTGTACTCACCAACACACACGAGACATGATGTGGTATTCTGTTCAGAGTCAGGCCGGAAGATGCGTTGTCAACGGTCAAGATGCATCACCGCGCTGCGGCGCGTCTTCTCATCTCGATTTCTGGTTGTTATGTTCACATTGGTCCTTCTGCTTCGCTCCACTGATTGCTGTTAAAATGGCAACAGAAAGAAAGGGGGAGGAAATTGGGGTTCAGGCCAAGTTAGACCGACAACAAAGAACATAATATTATCTTGTAGATTCTTGTGGCAGCAGGTGTCATTGAGTTGTGGTCCTGGAGACCGGAACAGCAGCAAATGTCTTTCTAGTAGTAAATCACCGAAAATGCTCTCGGCATAGTGAACACTCAGTCTCTTGCATATTACTTTATCGCTGGGACTCTTGGTGTTACGGGACTACGATAGTGGGCTTTGCCGTGCCAGCGGGCCTACTATTACTTATTGATTCATACAGTTATCAACCGGTCACTGATACACTAAAATTAATTGGCTCATTATTTTCGTTCTTGACACTTTTTGGTAAACTCTAATAGGCCAAAGTGATCATCTATGGAGGGTACATCTTTGAGCGGGAGGTCTTAATTTTCTATGAGGAAACGAGGGAGAGACGAAGCAAATTTCTGCCACTACTCAATGATACAGTCACGTGTTGCAAACCTGTTTCTCGCAGAACAGAGTTATTCCACAGCAAATCCGGAGACTGTTATGATTATTCGTGTCCTGGCTTCTTTATTTGTGCTTACAATGATGTTCAATGCCCAGCGAGTTAAATGGACGCGCCAAAGAGATTTCGACGGTAAACTCACGTGATCGACAAATTTCCCAAAACGGACGAGCAAGACGAAGATCGTCGCTGCGGAACCAATCTCCACCCTGGTTCACCAATATACCTCTCCATATGGCTTTTCAAACATTATAGAATATGGCTGCAAACTTTCCTCATTTTTTATTCAAATTTTTATGATGCATCATAAGGGGTATCCTGAGAGAAGATTTTCCGGGGCAATGAGAAGGGACTCTAAGGCCGAACCCAGCGTCTCGGACATTCAAAACATCCTAAAGAGTACCCCGAATAAATTGCGCAGTCCCACTGTACATTATACTGAGGTAATCAGACATATATTGTGAGTGTATCATTGAGTGGTGGTGTATCAATGACCGGTTGATAACTGTACCCCTTGATAGCATGGATTCAGTGACTGATACATGCAATGCATTTAACCGGAAGGCCATGAATTCAATTTTAAGTGATATTTCAAAGTTTGATTTCGAAACTTGCCCAGTGAATCAGATTGACTGGAATTCAGACATTTACCCGGCGGCCAACTCTCTGTGCGGCCAATCTATCTATGGTCGGTCATTGTCAGAAACTTGAAGGTCTTCAGACCCGCACCGAAACTGAAGCTTAGGCTAAGCTCTCTAAGCTCTCTATTTTCTCTCTATGACTATGGGTCCATTCATCAACATCAACGCGACGTACAAGAAACAAGAAGCGACATGTTACATGTATTCAACGATAAGTAGGGCGAATCGATTCACCATCCTAACTGCTCTTTCGTCCACCCATAGAGCTTTCCATCGGGACCGAGCTTGTTCACGATTCTCTCTCCGCGATCCAATGCTGTTATTTTCGCAACGTCTTCGGCGCTCAAAGTCGGCAAGGTGATATTCTGCAACTGGCGCCCAGGATCCGCGCTCTTGGGTACTACTCCGACACCCCGCGCGAGGTGCCACGCTAGGATGATCTGCGCGGCGGAAACATTGTACTTGGCCGCGAGCTCGACGATGAGTGGGTCGCCGCGGACCTTCTCGTGTCCTTTCATGGTGTATGAGCTTGGTTCGTGTCCACTCAGTGAAGGGGCCTACCGGTGGGACTGTAGGCAACTACCACGATTCCTTTCTCCTGGCAGTACTTGACAAGGTCAGTCTGCGCGAGGTAGGGATTCAATCTGTAGACGCAGTGAGGAGCATCCTTCAAGAACTTGCGCATACGTACTCAATTTGATTGACCGCTGGTATGATTTTGGCTGTCTTCATCAGTTGCTCGAGCCTGAAAGGAAGTAAGTCGAGCGTTCTATGCAGCATTCAACTGACCCACGTTTTGATAGAAAAATTGCTCACGCCGATCGCTTTGGCCCTCCCTCTCCCCTCATCGTGTATCTTCTCAAGCTCCGCCCAGTTATCATTCAAGGATGGTGTATCGGCCACTTTGAGCAGACCGATTATATCTCCCAAATTCGTCGGAGCGTCATAACCCCCTAAACATCATCTCAGTCTCCTCTCACAAAACATGTATTGCCAATTAATTACCAGGGTATTTGACGGTCTGCGGCCAGTGAAGCATGTACTATGCAAAGGATCAATTCCAACCCATGATGCTCAAAAACCTCACTGACTAGATCGAGGTACTCAACCCCCATGGTGTGGAGGGATTCCTCAAAGGATCGCTGAAGATATTCCATGTGGTGCCATCTGTATTGTGCTATTGAGCACATAACATCGAAATATTCTGCGATTGACTCACGGGGCCTTGGAAGTTAAGAATATTTCTTCACGCGGGATTCCCGAGTCTTTCACGGCCTGCCCTACTACGGCCTCGGTACCTATTTCCCGGTGAGGTCCGATACTTTCTCGCCACCTTTGTCATTCCGACTCACCATAGATCCTCGCCGTATCAACGTGGCGGTATCCCATCTAGTCTACAGTTAGTGCCAATTGGACGATTCAGACAGCACGAATACCTGCAGGGCCCGTTGGATCCATGCTTTCGAGTTGGCTATGTCTTCCGGAGTGAAGCCAGCTGCGCCGCCGAGCCCAATGGCTGGTATGGACGCGCCGGTGTTCAGGAGTAAGGATGGAATAGCTGACATG
This sequence comes from Mycena galericulata, assembly GCA_029289565.1. Lineage (NCBI taxonomy): Eukaryota > Fungi > Basidiomycota > Agaricomycetes > Agaricales > Mycenaceae > Mycena > Mycena galericulata. The sequence goes on from JARKIA010000253.1 coordinate 26,690, forward strand.
GTGAATATGAAGATGCAGTCGGCGAGGTTATGACCGATATATATACCTCCGTATTGGTTGATTTTCCATATCGAGTGGTCTGCGTAGGGCATCAAACCGTCCGTAATACGCCCACGGGCGTATGAGTTACGCCGTATTTCTGTTACGCCACGGCCAAAGCTGTACGTTAGCGCCGGTGAAGAAAATTCAACGGGACGGGACTACGTACCGTCCGTTACGGCGTATTTTACAGTGATGGTAAGTCGTGACCAAACTGAGCTGAAACATACGTCTTCTTTCCTGAATGGACGTTGGACTTGGTGCGGGACTTTCAATGTTGTTTACACGGCCGAAATGTAGCAAGAGACGTAAAAAACTGCTCTAATTTGGTCCGAAAGGCGGCGCGAATTTAGTTCACACGACGGGCCGCGGGTGACATCATTGTTGACGGGTCGGCAATTGGTCGGCAATGTGTTTTTCCGGTCGCGGATGTGCGGAACTGCCCCGGCACTTTCGGCAAGGTAATTTTACGGCTAAACCCCTATCACCGTAACGTAGCAGCGTAACCATTTTCACGGGCCGTATTTCCGTAAAAATATGGGACGTCTACATTTTGACAGCTCTGGCGCTTCAAGTTCCTTTTACCTCATCCCATCCCTATCGTGCTCATCAGTGTGGTTTTGGGCGCGTTCAAGTTCAATGTACTTACAGTACTGGGGCGTGAGCGCGTTTAGGATATCCATGTCGTCCGTCCTCATCAACCAGCGCATAGTTGGTCCTCTCACGGGGTCCTCACGTAGAAGTCCTTCAACCATTATTCAACCCAAATCTTGATCAACTTGAAGCCCGAGACTCTCGGGAAACGGCACTCCCAAAATCAGTCAGCATCCCAGAATTGTCCAAGTCTCCGACGCCGCCGGAATATGTTCATGACATACACAGAATCCGCGAGTAATACTATCTCCTCCTCCTCCGCGGCCTTCGAGATTCTGATATTAATATTCTGATAGCCTGCAACATTTCTAGTCCCGTACACAGCCCTCATGACATCCCAATTTGGATGTACGAAACTACAAGATTTCATTCAATTGATGTAAGTGCGATCACTTCAACTTCTGTCATCCGCAAACCACTGCTTCTGGGCATTTGGGTTTCCGCGTTATGTATGTTTGCCCCTTCAGTGCTTCTGCGTTGAGTCCGTCAAGTTCGTTATTCAGAGACTGCCCAGATCTCTTAGTGGTTTTAAGTACCGTTTCGTGTTTCGACGCGATCAATGGACATCCTTCCCCGCCTCACATACAGCCAGCTTGGTCTCGCATCATTGGTCTCTATCTTGGGCGTGATTTCGCTCGTCTATCACAGAAAGAGATTACTTCCACCTGGACCTCGTGGTCTCCCATTTGTCGGAAACATTTTCCAGCTCCCGAAGAAAGGGCAATACCTGCAGTTTACCAAGTGGAAAGAGCAGTATGGTGGGAAGAGTTCCTCGTTTACTTCAAGTTTAAACCCAATCTCCCTCACTAGGTCCTATATTTTCGCTCAATCTCATGGGGCAGCTTGTCGTTGTTTTGAATACTCATAAAGTGGCGGCTGATTTATTGGGTGAGTTGCGTTCCTCCTCTTCTTGAGTGGTGCTGAGAGACATGGAAAGACCGCCGATCACTAATATACAGTGACCGTCCCCGTTTTATTATGGTATGCCAACCAAGAGCGGCTGCGGATTCGGCTCAACACAGAAGTCTAGGTCTTTGAATACCTTTCAGGCGGACTTTTAATTTCGGCAGCACCGTATGGCGAATTGTATGTTCGTTCGGCTCCCCGCGGCCCTGTGCTAAATCGATAATACAGATGGAGGCGACTGAGGCGGGCTGCCCACGAAGGTTTAAATATTCGTGCAGCGGAGAAGTTGCAACCGCTTCAGGAAAGGGAAGCTGCCACGCTCGCCTCGCACATACTCCGGGATCCCCCTGCGTGGGAGGAGCATGTAAAACGGTGGGTCCTCCTGTGCAAGTTACTTCAAATTCTTGTCTGACCACGACAGCCAGATCGGCGGCATCTTCCCTTTTAACTGCTGTCTATAATCTGCCATCGATCCCCTCCAACGATGACCCTCTCGTGACACGTATAAACGAGCATATGCACCGTACAGTCGATGCTGGACAACCCGGGAATTATCTTGTCGAGATATTCCCCGTCATGAAACTTTTTCCAAGCTGGATGGCCAAATGGAAACGTGACGCGTTACACTGGCATGCCGAGGACACGAAAATGTTCGAAGAATTGCTCGACTTTGTTCGCAAGGCCTTGGTAATAATCAATCGGGAAGAAATTGCCGTGTCCTGCTGACAATCCGATCTCGTAGGCAGAAGGCGACACCCCGAGTTGTCTCGCGGCATCCCTCCTGGAAAACGACAATAATTTGAGCGGAAAAGAAATTGCATGGCTGGCGGGAACAATGTTGTAAGCTGCGGTCGCCGTTCTACCTGTTGCGAATATACTGACCCAGCCATGTATCAGTGGTGCCGGTGCAGAAACGGTAGTCTTCATGTTTCATCGGTGGCCCCGTTCTGAAGCTCTTGAATCACAGACGGCGGCTGCGCTCTCAGTCTTCGTCCTCGCAATGACGTTGTACCCACACGTCCTTCGGAGGGCGCAGATCGAAATTGATGAGGTAGTCGGTCGCCACCGAGTGCCCACTTTTGCAGACCAAGAAAATCTTCCCTTCATCAGAGCACTTGTGAAAGAAACGCTGAGGTGGCGTGCTCCTGGCCCATTGGGCGTGCCTCGACGAGCCAACAAGGTAATTTTTTTGTGTATATCTCCCACGATAAATTGTTCATGCCTCCCAGGACGACTACTATGAAGGTAAATCATGTGCATATATCTCCCAAGAAATCGTCTCATGGTTATGAAGGTTATTTTATCCCAAAGGGTGATGAGATTTAAACCCTCTGGACACCCGAATCGTTGGCTGACGACTCATTTTCAGGAACAGTGGTTATGTACAATGTTTGGTGAGCATGTCGACGCTTGAACACATTATTTCGACCGACACACAGTATCTAGGGCCATGAATAGGTGACCAGTCCCTCCTTGATGAAGACAAACTGATTGTTTTTGCCTGAAGAGATCCTGAGGTCTTTCCCGATCCAGATCAGTTTCGACCAGAAAGATTTTTGGATTCAACTGGCACAAGGGACGTCGTCCCAGACAACACCCACGGGCAGGGCCATGTGAGCTTTGGTTGGGGGCGCAGGTTAGTTCTGATTTCTCTGTGGATTTTATTCTGACGCCCCAGCTGAGAATTTGCGTTGGCCTCAATGTCGCCAACCAATCTCTTTTCATTGACATGGCGTATCTCGTCTGGGCTCTTAATATCCGGAAAACCAAAGATTCCGAAGGGAAGCTGATCACACCGTCCCCAACGGATGAGATAGATGACGGACTGGTCGTGTACGTCCTTTTCTTCTTGTCAGCATGCATTCAAGTTGATAACAAGGAACTAGCCGGCCCGTCCCTTTCAATTGTGATATAACTGCACGCGGAGATAACGCCGTTACCGTTGCTCTCCTCGAAGCGGCACAGTCCTCCTAGTTCGTTCTAGACATAGTAATTGAGTCCACATTTGACATGGGAATCTTCTTGCAATTGAAACGGTTACAAATCTAAATTTCCCGACGCGGACCCCCCATTTGTGTCTAAACGGATTCTCCTTCCGGCCAGAGCGGCCGGCAAAAAAAAAACATTCGTAACCTACCTACCTACCTACGTAAGTTGCGGTTATAGGGATCAGCACCCAGCGATAGTAGCTCTGGTGTTCACTTTGTACATTTATTATTCGTGCGCATTTCAGCCTATATGGTACTACTTTTGATATATCAAGGAATGTATTTAGAGCAGTGCATTGATACATAAAGGCCTCTGAGTGAGAAATGTACTTGATATATCAACTCACAGCAAAACCCATAATCCGGACGATCCCTCGCGTGACGACGGCTTCGTCTTCGCGTCATCGGGTGGCGGTGCTGCGGCCATTCTCTCCTTTTGGCCTGGGCGCGCTTGATGCCGGATCAATGCGTTTCCCACGACGACTCTTTCTCTTCGCCCACCGCACGACTGGTCGCGCATAGTCCCCAAACTGGATCTCTACACCTTATCCATGTCTTCAACATGGCTAGATGACTTTTTATCCATGGTTGCGCCGATTTCATTGGTGGGATGTCGCCTTAGTCCGACACTTTCTGACCCACCATCCCAGCCTTACGACAGTCCCTGCAACCTCGTCCAGAGGTACCTGAACCCTGATCTGGGTTCTAGGTGTGTATGGTTATATTCCATTTAGTCTGTATTAACCATTTCATCATGTAGCGACTTTTACTATCAGGGCTGGATGTTATCCAGCCAAGATCAGATGCGGTCGCGAACTTAGAGTGAGTTTCGAGGAAAATATAGGTGCGTCACAATACTCCCGCCCCGTATCATAGTATCTTCTAGTAACATTTCCTTTACAATCCAGCCGCCCTGAACGGCTGTCACCACCCAAATTCTGACCCCGGGCGCTCAGATGCTTCGCATCTTCTCGGTATCTCGTCCTCCCCCCCTGGCATCGTCACATTCTCTCCGTGAGCATGTATTGTAGGGCCTACGCTTTTCATGCCTCTGCTCACGGAGCCCCAGCGTGAGCAGTGTCAGCTCTGCTCGGCAGCACGCAGGATCTTCGGTTCGGCCTTACGCCCGAACACTGTTACGCTCGCACAGTCGACTCTCTTTCATGCCGCTTGGAAGCCCTCGCTGTCATGCGCTCACCCCGGGTGTCGCCCCGGTGTGCGTGCAAGAGCGCGGGCGGGCCACCCCCGCCATGCGGCGCGTGTACCATCAGCCACGCCCCCAAGCCACGCCAGTAGCTACCGTCCTCTGAGCTAAGCGCGCATAGAAAATGCCCGCTCGTGCTGTCCGCGCCGGTGGAGCCCCATATCATCTGCTGCACCAGCCCGACATCGTGAGCTCCCAGCCTGCCCACTGCGCACGCGAGCAGTACGTTGACGAGCCGCGCGACCACCACGACGCCCACCGGCAGCTCCTCCACACGCTGCGCGTGCACGGCACTGATAACTCCGCGACGAGCGGGCTGTAAACTCACGCTGTGCTGATGCGGTGCCGTCGCCTGCGTCGAGCGGGTTTTACTCAGCCTGTCCCAGTCATGGGTACCCTCCGTGGTGTGGTAAACAGCCGCCCAGGAGTCCCGGTCGGCAGCGGGGAATACAGCGGACGGAGAAAGAATCGCATTTTCTACCTACCCGCTCCATCGTTCGCCTTGACAATCCTACGACCTGTGTCCTAGTAGCTTTCCCCGCAATGGATAATTTTCCCCAGATTTTTGCAGCACTTTTCGTGCGCATCGTCGCCGACCACGTCGAGTGGCTTTGATCGCTGCCCACCAAATGCGGATATGAAATCAACGACGACGACACTCAGAAGCACCTCACCAATTCCTTAGCCGGCTGGGCACGGGCGCGTATTGCTGGAAGGTGAAGTGATGCATGAAAACAGATAGCTGATTATACGTTTTTATGCATCACGACGGATCGATCACTCTGGTAGAATTAACCCTACGTGTGCTGCGCGCACCTTTACATTTGTGGTTCTCCAATGTTCTCGGGGTCGAGAAAAATACAGAACAGATTTCGCAGACCCATTCACACTCCCTCCCATGCTGTGCCACCTCGTGTCGAAGACGGTCATGCTGTCTAGAAAAAAATGCCGCACATCCGGCCGTGCACTGGAAGACCCGCGGGCCCTTTGATTTGTGCGTCTCAAGGTGCTTTTTGAGTGTGCGTGGATTTTTAAATAATCGTTTGCACTCGGGTTTGAGGCACTTGAATTTGCGTCGGGGAGAAGTAGAGCTAACAGAAGGCGAAGGTGGGAAAAACCCGTAGAATGTGGGAGATGAGCCTGGGCTGGCGTCACTTGTAGCGGATGAAGCTGAAGGGGAAGTGGATGGTGGTGATGGGTTTTCCTTCGGATCGGTTGTAAGAGTGGGGGACCAAACATCACTCGAGTCTTCTGGGGTCGAGTTCTCTGTCGTATCTAGATTGATCGACTCAGATTCGACATAACACGGGAGGAAGGGACTCACCGATGTTATTGGTACTGGTGGAGTCTGCCACTATGCCCTCTGAATCCGGATCTAGATCTGAGAAATCCGACATGAACAACGTAAATGGAGCATATTTAGTCGGGCAACTTACGATTGCTGAAACCAAAGACAGAGCATGCCTTACCGCCTGAGACGAGATTGTCTAATCCTGGCAGGAGATCTGTGCAAGCAGCATCCAACGAGTATAGCCCCCATAGATATTCGGATTCCGCTATGCCTTCCTGCTGTATAGGGTCCCTATTTGGATAGCTCTCGGAATATTATTCTTTGAATGGCTAGGGACTTACAGGCCCAGCGGCATTAATTCGTTAAATGTTGAAATCGAGTCCATTGACTCCGATGCTGCATTTTGCGATCAGTGATGTGAAAGTAACTTCGGACTCGTTGCATCGTCCTCACCGTATGTGTGGCTTGATAATTGTGTCCGGAAAGGTTCACTGTTCTCCGAGGAAGTCCAAATTTTAAGAGTGACCCCAGCCGCAGTGGTCTCGGCACAAAAATGCACTTTGATTCCACTTGTTGCTTGTCGGGCGACGCACTCCGGCGTCGAAGACACATCGAAGGCGAACGATCCGTCTGGAACACCGACTTTGAACAACAGCTGGAGTCTTGAGAGTTCTTCTATCGGGAAACTGAGCATTCCAGGAACAGCAACTTTCAAGCCGAAGCAGTCATAGCAGAGCATATATATTTGCAGTGGCGTTCTTCCGAGAAGCTTCGTGTGATATCTATCACGGTTATTATCGTCGTTTATTCCGCTGATCGCGGTTTTGAACTATCAACTTTCAAGTCAGTGATAAACATTGTTCGCAATTTGCGAGAACCTTCCCGCGCGTTGAAAAGTACGATCATGCGGCTTTCAAAGCGGACATCAAGACGGTTGTAAATCTACCTACAAAATAACCTACCTGAGGCCCATTAGCCCTACGCGTTGTAACCCGCGGGCCCGGCTACAAACTTCGATTCTTCGAACCTGTCGACCGCACGATTGGATTTTTTTGTTTGACATATCCGCACCTGCCATTTACGGATTCCTGCGGTATCACCATTGAGGTAGCATCACCCCTTTGACTTTTCAACACACCCATCCTCCGCACGTTTCTCTGCAGGCGCATTACCAATGCATCCGCACCTCCCATTTACGGCCTAGTGCGGTATCACCATTGTCGGATCCCCTTTGAACTTGTTCCCGAATTACACGGTTATACTCATGCTAATATAGAAAGGGTATGTTGAATAACTAGCAAGTATACTTTCCAACAGTCCAGACGTGACAATGTCTCAACTGTCGCTTTTCCCTCTGCGCATCCTAACCCACATTGCGCGTATAGTGTTCAACTTCACGAAATCCGATTACAAGACCATTGTCTTCCCTGTGGTGCCGTAATTCAATTCTCGTTCGCCGCAGCATCTGAAAAACCTTCCTGGCAGATATTTTATGGTATCATGGCAGCACCCCAGGTTTCATTCGAGCGCATACTACACCTAGCGCTGTGGGTCTGGCTATACCTTCTTCAGTTCTGCGCTGCAAACCAGATGTTGAGCGGAGAAGAAGACAAGATTAATAAACCGTACCGGCCCATTCCTGCGGAACTCATATCCGTGCATCACACGAAAGTTATCCGCTGGATATTGGTCCCCGTCTGCTTAGCCCTGTCCTGGTTTTACGATGTTGTATATCCGGGCCTATCGCTTACCGCCGCATTTGTGGTCTACAACGAACTTGGGCTGGACTCTTTCTTCTACACAAAGAACTTCCTCAACGCCATTGGCATCGTCTCGTGGAACGTTGGGGCGGCGAAAATCACTCGCGCAGGTTTGCAAATACACGAGAACCGCTGTTTTATTTTATTCACCGTGTTTCAGGGCTTGCTACTCCCCACGGAAATGAATGGCTCGCCCCATACATTAGCACTCTTCTCATCGCTACAACGATTCACGTCCAAGATTTCCGGGACGAGGCCGGCGACAGGAAGCAGGGGCGAATCACATTCCCCGTTGTTCTGCCGGAGTTCAGCAGACGCATGACTCTCGTGCTCATGACGATCTGGAGCTTCGGCTTGGGAGCTTTCTGGGCCAGCGAGTCGACTCTACTCGCGTCCGCAACATTTATGGGGTTGGGTGTTTACATTGGACTCCGTGTGATGTTCCAGCGTGCGGAGCCCGAGGACAAAGTTACTCTGCAGTTGTATATGGTAATGTCTTTACAGTTCCCTTGGTCTTATCGCTGACATGGGCGAATAGCTCTGGCTTTCCATAGCCCAGATCCTGCCTTTTCGGACAGTTCACAGCGACAGCAACACACAGCAATTTGCCAACAATTTCACACATCGGATTTCATCTATCCTTTAAATGTGACTTTCAGGATAAAGTAATGGGGCGGAGATTGTGTGTTGCAGGTTGTATGGCCTTTTCTATGTAGAATGATATTTTCTTTGCTAGACGTTCCAATGGCCCGAACCGTCCGTACTTACACTTTTAGTTTTTAATATTTATTCAAGCAAACTGATGCGCTCAGGGACGTTCTCTACTGATCTTCAACTCTCTCTTAGTCTCTAGATGTACACTGGCAGATGCCGATACCATCTCGTTCCTCGCTCATTACTATCTGTCTCTCTGCTTTCTCAGTTCTCACGAACAAAAGTTTCACTTTCCGGACTTAGTTACTTCCTAATGCAGCCATCTGCGGGCAGCGCTCATCCGCACCATCGCCGCCCCGCAGAAACTACCATGGCAGTCAATACTGACCACGGCGACTATTTAAGCCTATCTTCTATGTGGTATACATCAATTCACTCATCGCTCAAGTTTCGTAAAACAAGATGCTCGCCCTTGAACTGAGTCGTACCTTCGAGTTTTCTATCATTTCTCGGAATACTCCAAACCCAGGGCCAGGCGAATTGTTGATCAAAGTGATTGCCACAGCTCTGAATCCAGGCGATTGGAAAGTCCACAAGTTTGGTATCCTGATAGAAGACTCTCCCGCACAGCCTGGGATGGATGCTGCCGGTGTCGTTGAAGTGGTAGGACAAGGCGTGGAAAATTTTTCCAAAGGAGACAGGGTGTGAGTTCAATTCGTAAAAAAAATAGGTGGTAGAGATTGACTAGGGATGCAGCGTTTACCAAGGAACCTGGACTCAGAATTCATCCTCATTCCAACAGTTCATGATCGCAAAATCTAGTTTCACTGCAAAGGTAAATTTGACTTTCGGCGATGCTCCAATGCTCACCCTTTCACTAGATCCCCTCTTTAATTTCAGACGATGAGGCTGCTTCGATTCCTGTTGGACTTCTCGCAGCCTGGACAGGCCTATATAACCCGGTTTACGGCGTAGGGATACCACATCCATTCAGCCAATGCCCAAATCCTCCGCCTGTCCGACCATTAGTTGTTCTTGGCGGTTCTAGTTCAGTGGGTCAATTCGGTCCGTCGTCTGTCTTGTGAATGCATAACCACCTCACCGGTTCTACCCTAGTTCTTCAACTGGCGAGGCTGTCTGGATTTTATCCTATTATCACGACTGCTTCAGGTCACCATCACGATCACCTCAGGTCGCTCGGCGCAACTCACGTTCTCGACCGGAATCTCACTCCAACCAATCTTTCCGAAAAGATTCGGGGGATCACCGACGAACGCGTCGAGACCTTATACGACGCAATATCCACTGAGGAAACCCAGCAAATAGGATATTCCCTCTTGGCGGAGGACGGGCTTCTTCTAGCGGTCGACGCTCACCTCGGCGAGTTCACACAAGAGGAGGCGCAGGATAGCGTAAAACCCACCAAAGCTGTAACACGACGCACGATATACGTGAGGGGAGTGGCATTCGATCCCGACACATGCGATTTGGCCGTGGAACTGTACAAGAGACTCCCGGAGATGCTGATAAACGGGTCAATCAAGGTGCGACATGGTCAACTTGCGCGTAAACCCAGTCTCACCAATGCGGGCTTAAGCCGAACCGCGTCGAGGTCCTTCCGGGAGGACTGCATGCCATTGTTGGAGGGCTTGAGCGGCTTGAGAGGGGGGACGTGTCTGGAGTAAAGTTGGTGGTAAGGCCACAGGAAACGGATCACCGGTAGAAAATCAGGTTTCTATATATTTGTATGAGAGCAGGCTAGGAATGAGATGTTCCGGCGCCAGACATTGTTGGATATCAAACCTGAACTGCGCCTCAACCTTCAGTGATACTGTCACGAAAACAGGTCAGCCCATTGGTGGACAGATACGCCAGAGCACATACCGTTGGGCACGCGCCGGAGGGACGGGACGACGACAGAGGTGTGAGGGGTGCGAATGCGACGATGACCGGTGTGACGAGGCCGCAGATGGCGTGAGCGCTGGGCACTAAGCCGTAGAGTACGTACGATGAAAGGTGGGATGGAAGGGAGAGTCAGAGTGAAGAAGTCTTGTCGATCAGGAGCTCGATCCAAGGATCGAGAGGCATTTGTGTTCCATCCCGGAGGAAAAACATCAGAATCCCAGAATCGCTCCCATCATCCATTCAGAATACAAGTCCAATCGACCCTTCCTCTACTCTGATGATGAAAAGATATGCACGCGTAACGGGAAGACCCAGACGTCAGGCAGGAATTAGCGCAGGACCCCCCGCAATCCCTGTGCGCGATGACGAGCACAAGTACGGCTGATTGCTGCTGAATAGATAACGTCAGTCCGCCTGGACAAACGTGAATAAAGTACCGCGACTTGATGAACACGGGAGGCGTGGGGTCGATAAGGAGAACTGAGAGTCCAAGACGCACTGCAGAGAATCCGCGTGGATTGCTTTGCCGATGACATGCCCCCTCAAAGCTTAAGGCGGAGCCAATTTTTGGACAACCAGTAGCGGGACGGAATTCTTTATGCTATGTACCGGCGAACATTCAAAAGGGAAATACATGAATGAAAGTTTAAGACACACCTTAAAAGATGTCACTTGTGTAGCAAAGCAACGGGGAGCGTGGCACGGGCCTACAAAGCCACAGACGGTCAAATGAAAAGCGCAAAAGCCAAAAGACCGATCTGCCAGCCGTGCCAGCAGACTCGGAAGAATTCGCTTTCAAAGATTCAATGCCAATCACAGCGCAGGACGGCTTGCGCAACTCGAAGCAGGTATACCCAACTCATTACCGATGGCTTACATAGCCGTGAGGGTGGTGGATTTCCGCGCTAGTGTCCTGGGACAGACTAGTAATTCAGAATCTGGAGTCGTCGCACAGGTATGGAGTCACAAAGTGACGCTGTGATGCAGACCAGCTTTCAATTCCATTGACTGCGAACTCGCATTTTTTTCACCGAATTCATAGGTAGGCGTCTCAAACCCCCCTTTCTGCGACACCATAACATTCCGCCCAGGATGGCATGCGTCACCCATCCAGGATCATCTTACTCGGAGGTCTCATCATCTCCCCATCGACTCATACGTTTACTTGAGAGCAACGATGTCCCTCTTGATGCCGATATCCCGGTCATCCGCGGAATCATCTCCGACAATCATAGCCGCTTGGATGCACTCAACTCTCGGCTCCATGATCTACCGACTGCGGAGGGACAGCACGAGCTCGAGCTCACCACGGAGCGCGACAGACTAGTTGAAGTGGTTCGAAGGCACACAGCTATCGTATCGCCCATCCGTCGTGTGCCCCCAGAGTTGATCTCCGAGATATTTGCCTTCACGCCGTGCACGCGACGCGTAAATGGACATACAGTAAACTGGCCCCCGTGGCGTCTTGGACACATCTGCAGCTCTTGGAGATCCACGGCACTCTCCAGCCCATTTCTTTGGAGCTCGATTGAAATCATCTGGTTTATCGACTCGTCTCTCGCCGATATATACCCTTTATCCATGATCGAAACTCAGCTCCTTCGGTCTGGCAACGTGCCGCTCGAAGTGTGCATAGACTTTATGTGTTATGAAGACTCTCCTGCTGAGTCGGCGTTGATAGAATTGCTCGTTCTTCACTGCCACCGATGGGTCTCCTTCTGCATTGCCGGAAGCCGTTCTGCGGCGCGTGTACTTGAAGACGTCCACGGTCGGGTCCCTCAGCTCAAGCGGTTTCACTTCGTAGATTTCAAGGGGACCACCGATTGTATTTCAATCTCAGTTGCCCCGAGCCTACGCGAAATCATCCTGACGAGCTCCCAATTCCGAGCGATCTCGCCTCGTTTCCTGGTTCCATGGAACCAAATAACTCGCTATTGCGGTGTTTATTCGGCCCAGGACCAAATGAACATTTTGGAAGGTGCCCCCAACCTAGAGGAATGTGGAATCGGCTTCACAGGTGGTCTTGACGCCAATCAGGACGGCCGAGTGGCTACACTTCCGCATCTTCGGCGGCTCTACGTCGCAGATGCTTGTGTATTGTACCACCTCACAGCGCCATCTCTCGGGGCCTTATATTTGGAGGGATGGCTTGACGCTCTTCTTCCTTTCCTCCGACGTTCATCCTGTCAACTGACGAAACTGGTTATGAATTACTGTCAATTTCGTTGGCAACTGGTTTCTGTTCTACGTTGCCTCCCAAAGCTCGAATATTTCGCCATAATCAACACCGAGGACCTGGATCTCGGTGAGCTCACCGACCTTTGGACAAGCATGACGTTGTCAGGTTCTCCGACGGACCTCTGTCCCAGTCTCACGTTCCTCGCGGTGGGATATACGTACAACAACGAATATTTTTCTGAAGCATTCTTCATCATGATGCGTTCCCGTATCCAACCGACGCTACGCAGCCGTCTGTCCTTCTTGCGGATCATCTTGGATTCTCACGACGATTCTGTCCCAGAGGGCGAACTGGGACAGTTCGCAGGATTTTTGGATGAAATCGAAGGACTTGATGTTGCCTTTCTATACACTGACGACGACGAAGGAAGGATCTTTGGGGAGAGAGAGCGTATACTATCTGAGGAACTGACCATCGGAGCTCGTTCCACACGCAACGCACGTTCACAATTTCTGTCCCGTTCCGGATTCAGATAAGTAGTCACCACAGTGTTTTCCAGTTCAAGTTGCCCATTCCATGGCACAGTATGTACTACAAATGCGACCCAGTGAAAACCCGTTTATTCCAATTCCCGCGCGTCGTTTTGTGTGCTTACCAAATGCTTGCATCGGCATTCTATAGCTTTTTACTGAACTGACCCAGCTGTCACACACACTGTGACGTCGCATCACTAAATTTCCGACGCTTGAAAGGGGCTTCCAAGGCACTTAAAAGGGCTACAAGTCCTTCCAAGCCTCGGCAAGGCACGTACCACCCCGACCAGCCCTTAATCATGACGGTTAATTTTAAGAGTCCTTTGAAGGGTCGGTAAGGCTTGGTGGGCTTTCAAGGGCTTTCGACGCTTGTAAGGGCTTTACGGCGCTTCCAGGTGACTCCTCGAGCTTCTTACGAATCCAAAAAACCAAGCCAAAAATGAGGAAGAAAAGAATTATGCATTGAGAATGTGGTTACTACAACGTAGTTAAACAGAATGAACTGGACAATATGATTGTCGAACAAATCTAGAGCACATATATTCAGCTGTTGGATGAACATGAACAGAGCTAAGAGAGACTCACCGTAGCCGCACGATCCCAGTTCGCAGGGTTTCACGATTAGAGAGGTATACTGTCTTTCCGTGAGTACAGAGGTTGGAGCGGAGGTAAATACATACTAAATAGCGGGTCTGGGGAAGTGTCCGAGCGTCGGAGATCGAAGGATGCGCAACCGCTTTGGAGATACCGAGGTGTCGTCGGTGTGATGGTGGTGGACAGTACGCGGGAACGAAGACCATTGCAGCGAAGGAGGATGCGGGGTTAAATGAGAAGGGGATGAAGACGTGCACCGCGCAGTCGGACGACGAAGCGGCCCAAGCTTGCCGAGGTCACGAGGGCCTTTGACGCGTTTGACAATTTTGGTGATGCGTGACACGGAGCTTCTCTACCTCGCTTTTCTCAATCAAATACAGGTAGGTATCTCAAATACCGTTCTGTACAGTCCCATAATGCCGTTTAGGATGGAACACCCCTCGCAAGCACCCCCTGACACCTATCGAGGGTTATCTGAGCCTCTATCTCCCCTTCGACTGAAACGTTTACTGGAGAGCAACGATGTTCCTCTCGACGCCGATATCCCGGTCATCCGCGGGATCGTCCTCCACAAACAGGCCCGCATACGTGTGCTGAATTCCCAGCTCGATGCTCTACAGGCAACAATGGAGCGAATTTTGAGGGAGCGCGACGAGATTACAGATAGCGTTCGAAAGCACGCCGCTGTTGTATCACCAGTCCGTCGTGTGCCCTCGGAATTGATTTCCAAGATACTTGCCCTCACGCCGTGCACGCGACACGTAAACGGACTCGCAGTAACCTGCCCCCCGTGGCGTCTTGGACACATATGCAGCTCTTGGAGATCCGCGGCACTCTCCAGCCCATTTCTTTGGAGCTCAATTGAAATCATCTGGTGTATCGACTCGCATCTCGCCGATATATACCCATTGTCCATGATCGAAACTCAGCTCCTCTTGTCTGGCAAAGTGCCACTCGAAGTGTATATCGACTCCGTGCATTACGAAGACTCTCTTGCCGAGTCGGCGCTGATAGACTTGCTCATTCTTCATTGTCACCGATGGGCCTCCTTCTGCGCCTGCATTTCCGGAAGCCCTCGTGTACTTGAAGATGTTTACGGTCGAGTCCCTCAACTCAAGCGGTTTCAATTCATATCTCACGAGGAGACCACCGATTGTATTGCGGTCTCAGTTGCCCCGAGCGTACGCGAAATCATCCTCACGAACTCCAAATTCCGAGGGATCTCGCCTCGTTTCCTGGTTCCATGGAACCAAATAACTCGCTATTGCGGTGTTTATTCGCCCCTGGACCAAATGAACATTTTGGAAGGTGCTTCCAATCTAGAGGAATGTGGACTCGGCTTCACGGGTGACCTTGACAACGTTCAGGCTGGCCGAATGGTTGTACTTCCCCATCTTCGGCGGCTGTACGTCGCCGATGCCGATTTATTGGACCACCTCACAGCACCGTCGCTTGGGGTCCTATTTCTAGAGGGATCCCTTGATCCTCTGTCTCCTTTCCTTCAGCGTTCATATTGTCAATTGACGAAATTAGTCCTGGGCGACTGTCAGTTTCATGGGCAGCTGGTTTCAACTCTCCGCCTCCTCTCAAAGCTCGAATATTTGGCTGTAAACCACCCCGAGCGCCTAGCCCGCGATGAACTCACTGACTTGTGGGCAAGCATGTCGGTGTCAGGATCTTCGTCGAACCTCTGCCCAAGTCTCACGTTCCTTGCGCTGGGATATGCATATAGCGACGAATATTTTTCAGAAGCATTCTTCATCATGATCCGCTCCCGTATCCACCCGACGCTCCCCAGCCGACTGTCGTTCTTGCGGATCCTGCTGGACTCTCGCTTCCTCCCGGACAGGAGACTGAATCCGTTCACGAGTTTTTTGGATGAAATCGAAGGGCTTGATGTTGCCTTTCAATACACTGACGATGAAGAAGGGACAGCTTCTGCGGAGAGGGAGCGGATACTGTTCGGGGAATTGACCATTGGGACTCGTTCCCTCTGTATGGATGCACAAGTCAGGTCCCAGCGTGAATAGCGCTATCCCGTTCAAATTGCCCGGCTCCGTTTCACAATACAGATACGCCACGGTGAAAAAATGTTTATGTGAACTTCCCGCGCGTAATGTTGTTTGTCCTTACCAATGCACTTCTTTTTTGGCTCTCTGTACCCTGTTTTAATGCGACTCTATCGGCTAACTTCAGCTGGGTAGATGTTCACAGCGGGCGGTTGATGACTGTAGCGTACAAGGGGGCACGTAGGTACTGGCAGTACCTGCTTGTTCCTGATCGGGACTCCCGCAGTAATATATCCTTCCGACCTCCTCCTGTGCCAATAAGGGATCAGAGCTACGCGGGATTTTATTGTAAAGAGAAGTAACACACCCGCGTAAGGTTGAATCTAGGTACCTACCTGTGATAGAGTGAGGCGCTGGTATGCCAGAAGGATGCCGTATCCTGTCAGATCCAGGGATATATACAGCTCGGAGCTAAATCATCGGGAGACGCCCATTCGCTTTGGGCTCCAGTCAATGGGTGCGTTTTCGACTCTTTTCTTTTTCCGTTACCGCAGTAAGTCAATCGAGGATTCCGATGATGTTTTTCTCGATAAGTGCAGCCTGAAGAGAGGAGAAATTCAGTGTTCAGATCGGAGACCACGGCGCCAATTATGTTCTAATTTCACTGAGTCTGTACTCCAAAGGTCGTTAAGAAAAGTGAAAGGGAGGAGACGACAGAGGAAGATAAGGTTGTAACACGCTCTCGGTAGCAAGTACATATTCAGAAGAACAGCTGTGCGCATGGTTGTATTTCTCGTTGACCTAGCACGGCGCTACTAGCGGGAACGAGGAATCCTTTAGCCTAAAACTGAGGTTCGAACAAAACAAGTGCAGACTATATTGAATAGTATTATTTCGCCTATTGGACTCACGTTCGAGAAAATTTCCGATCGGTTCGCTACCGCCCGATGTAAAAGAAAGCAGAACATACCAGCGTTTTCATTTCTTGATGAATTCCGAGGAACAGTAGAGCCTGTGAGTCAGCATTGTTCGATATTTCGCTATCGCAAAATCCCAAAGCAGGAAAACTGAACCAACTCCGACTCGGGCGATCCCGAACGCATTTCCTATTTGAGCAACAGCTGGCAAATCACATGTCAATCCCTTCTCTGTCCTCTTCCCCCATCCTCGACCTTTTACCAGCCTTCTCCACCTCGCCTAGCACCAAATGGAAGCCAAGCTCTCGAAACAAGCCTCTGGACGCTCTAATCGCAAATCTCTTCAATCGCACGTCGCGTTCTTTGACACGGACAACGACGGCATCATCTGGCCCAGCGACACGTCCGTTTTTCTCTGCGCTCTCCTTCCATACTCTTATATCGTACTTACTATCCTAAAGATACAAGGGCTTCCGCGCTATCGGATTCAATCCCATCTTCGCGTTGCTGTCGATGATTATCATCCACATCTCATTCTCGTGCGTCCTTCCTGAATCGACGCGTCATTTCTGACGCGTTCGTTCTTTTCTCGGCGCGTCTAAAAAGGTTTTTCACGGTCGGGACGCTCATCCCAGACCCCTTCTTCCGCATTCTTGTGCCCGGTATCCACCGCGTACGTGTGCATTTTCTTTTCAAAGTCCCTCGGTTCCGGATCCATTGAAACGCGCTGATGCTCGTCTCCCAGGCTCTGCACGGCTCGGACACGGGCACGTACACGCAGCTGGGCGAGCTCGACGAGCGGCGCTTCAACTACGTCTTCGACCTCTACTCCGCCCCACCGCACACCCACCTCTCTTTCGGCGAGGGCGTCAACATGCTCCGCGGGAACCGCAACTTGTACGACTTTGTCAGTCCCCTCCGCATTCTGTTTTGTTGTTATTCGGAATCCGTGTGCTGAGCGGGCGTGCACTGCAGTTCGGGTGGTTCGCGGCCGTGTTCGAGTGGGGCACGACGTACCTCCTGCTTTGGCCCGAGGACGGGCGCGTCTCGAAGCAGGACGTGCATGATATTTTGGATGTAAGGCCTTTTTTCGCATGCAGGGAGGAATGAGTTCTAATGACGCACGTCTAGGGCTCGCTGTTCCCGAGGCTGGCTGAAAAGAACGCGAAGGAGGGAAACACAAAGAAGACGCAGCAGGACGTGCCTGATATTGCAAATGTAAGGCCTTTCTTCGTAGCGTGCAGGGGTGAGTGCTAATGACGGGCGTCTAGGGCTCGCTGTTCCAGGTACAGACCGCGAAGAAGGGACACACTCCGAAGACGCAGAAGGCGCTGTAAGATGGAAGGCGGACCTGGGCTGGTTGCATACGTTTTTTCTTCTTGGGATCGACAATGTTTTGAACGAAGAGTACATTAGATTAGAGCAGCAAGTGTATACGAATAACGAATAGTGAAGTTAGTACTTAGATCATTATGGAGGAGCGTCCTCCCGCCGTATCAGATTATTTGAAGAGTTCTGGTTGAACCACGATAGGCGCCTCCTTAGATCTAATCACAACTCCGCGAGAGAAGAAACATTGAAGGTAGCTTGAGGCGTTGCCCTCGCGGAGACCAATGTAAGTGGATTAGCACTAAGCTTTGGGCATAGACTTCGAGAAAATCATTGAGGCGTTGAACTGGGTGTGGACATTTGGCGGTCATGAACGAACGCTCGAGAGATTTGAGTGACGGCCGGCCAAGGCTTGCGATACCACTGCCAACCAGGAAGACGAGTTGAGCAGTGACACAATCTTCGAATTTTGATCATTGAGAAAACATTTTAAAATTCGCGAGAGGGACTCGCAGGAGGGGTCCTGAGATACTATTACTACACTGGGGAGGAGGCGAAGAAAGGGGGCTGTCCGTGGGTCTCTGACGTCGCATTTATCAGTTACGGCGCGCGCACGGAATGGAATCGGAAGAAACGTGGTAAGGGTTGGATGACGACCCGCTTGGAGGTGCAGGCAGAAGGGGAAATGAGTTCACGGAGGACTGGGGCTGGTTACGTGTGCATGCATTATTTCGTGGCCAGCTTGCAACCGATTCTGGACCTTCCACCTTGCCCCCTGAAACGCCAGAAAAAACCGTGGCAGCAAGCGGGTTCGTACTGATGCAAGTCTGATCTCCGCCTGCGCTGCCAATACACTCATCCTTTCCGTGTAGCCCGCTCTGGCTCAGTCTCTTGTCGCGGAGGGGAGATGATCAGATTGAGGCGGCACGAATTTAGTAGATCACGTACAATATAAATTCCGGATGAGGAACTGTAGCGGTTCTGCCGGTAGTATGAGTAGATGGTTATTCCGGGCATCACGCACGGAAGGCTGAGCATGAGTGTCCTACTGTAATGCATGTCGCACCGTTTAATCATGGAGAAAATTCCGATTTTGGCGGGAGAGGTTCAAGGGAGTGGTCTCAGTGACAGGATAAGTGCTGGGGAGGAGAAGAAGAAAGTAGAAGCGACGGTGGAGATTACTTGTATCTGACGTCGGGTGTATCATTTGAGGCGCACAAAACTTTGCAGTCGGTGGGAACGTGGCTTGCCTGCGATCTTCGTGCGGCAAAGTGTAATTCGCCTCCAGTTCGCCTGCGATCTTCATGTGCGATCTTCATACGGTAAACGGCGTCGGGCGTGCTGAATGCGGAGCATGAGAGTCCCATTTGTGGCGACTGGCGACCTCCAGAGTCTACAGTTCCATTGGCATGATCTTGCTGCCGCACCAGTGATGTCACTGAGGACATTTTTGGAGACTTCAGGGCGAACATAAGAAGTTCTCGGTAAATCAACAGGTTGGCAAGGCGACACTCTTTTTCGAGAGCCCGGAATGGCCGAGTTGTACTCATCAAGAATTCCCAAAGAATTTCTCTGAGCTCGAAGAGACCTGGGTGACTGAAACCTGAGAGAAAGCGGGATGAATAACGATCGAATGATGCCGCCCAATTGGATTATCCGTTGTAAAAAGAAAGAAAAGACAGAGTCCGGGGCATGGTGTGTTATCATCCACGACTGGATGGTCATGATTCCTGAAGGGGCGAATGAGCCAGTGACATGAGAGATCCAGTCTGTGATATGGCGGCAGTGACATGATGGCGGGATTGCTTACCTAACTCTTTGCAATTTGAAAAGCTCCGAGTTCTGCTTTGTCTTGCCCCACGATGCTCAGTGGCTCTTGAAACTTGGCCTTACTCTGGGACAGTCAATTTTCCCTTCGCCCCTCGTTTGCCAAAAGCTCGTTTCCCGGGAGAACCCTCTGCACCGACTAGACGCAGTTGACTTGTGTTTTGTCGCCTCACTGTCTTTTAGTCGCCCCACGCTCTTTAATGCCCTCTCTCTAATCCTAAATCACGTCAATCTTGCTTATGAAGCCTCCAGTAGAGCCCCCACCTCGGGAGCGCCATACAGAAGCAATCTATCAGCATAGGGGTGTCTTTTCGCCTTCACACCAGCGCATTGCCCGAAAGGCGCGCGAGGCCTCCCTGCCCCCGTCACCGGCAGCTCATGCTCCTTCGCGGCACCTCTCGTCCTTACTGGGGCCGGAATGCGCCTCTTTGCGGTCCCAAAAAAGACAGAGGCTTGACAAGTTTGTCATCCCTTGGACATTCATCCTGATACTCATATACCCGCGATGTAGTCCACGGTCTTCCTCGTTTATGCAGAGATCGGTCCTGTCCCTCGACACCGACCTCGACGTGGCCGGTCTGGACGTCAATGTGGAGCTCTCGGTCGGTGGCTCGCATTCCAGCTCGGCCGCGGCGTCGAGTTCGATCACCATGGCTTCCTCGTCTTCCGCGTCGGTATCATCTAGCAGCAACTCTGGATCTTCGAGTGTGCCGGGATTGTCGTCGACGTCGGCTTCTGCGACTTCTTCGGCGGTTTCTACCTCCACGACGGCGTCATCGACACTATCCACGTCCACGTCGGTTTCATCGTCGTCGTCATCTTCCGCCTCTACCTCTGCCTCTGCGTCGACCCCGACATCTTCCTCGACATCTGCGTCGGTGTCGGTATCCACCTCTGCGTCGACGTCCGCCTCCACCTCTACCTCTGCATCCGCATCTACGTCCGCCTCCGCCTCCGCCTCTTCAAGCTCCGCGTCCGCATCCTCAAGCTCCGCGTCCGCATCCTCAAGTTCCACGTCCGCCTCTGCCTCCGTTTCCTCCGTCTCCCTATCATCATCACAGTACGCACATTGGCTTTCCTTTTTGTAGACCTAACTTCGTTGTAGATCCTCCTCCTTCAGCTCTCAAATTTCCTCCATATCCGCATCCACCTCGAGGTACGCTCTATATTTCCACCGCCTTGCCTTCGCGTGTCTGACCGCCTGTTTTTAGGTCATCGCAGATACCAAGCTCTTCCTTGCAGATGTGCGTTTTAGAGCCTGTGCTATTAGACTTTGATCTAACGAAATTTAGATCATCATTCACGTCGTTATCTTCAATTGCTCCGACCTCGAGCTCGTCCCAATTATCCTCTCAAGCTACATTCTCGCGGACATCCGACGGAGGCGGCCACCTCGCGACGACGAGCTCCTCAACCAGCGCCTCTGCGAGCTCCACGAACTCTGGCGTCCTTGGGAGCAACCCAAGCTCCAACTCCACGTACGTGCCGTCGTTCCCTCCGCTGTACACGGCAGCTGACACCCACGTTATGCAGCTTCGCTCACAATGTCGGCGGGATCATCGGAGTATCCATCGGCGGCGTCGTCGCAGTCATCCTCGCTGTGGTCATCCTGTTCTTCGTCTGCAGGCGCTTCAAGCCGCGCCGTGCAGCGGGGAGCCCCGTGCCACCATCAATGCGCCAGAGCGGCGCGTGGCGCTCACCGCTTGGCGACGACGATGAGTTTGAGCCGCGTACTAGCGGGGGGTACACGACGTCCGTCGGACACGGCGGCGTCAGTGCTGAGGGCTCGCTGGAGGGCAGCGCGAGCGCGAGCGACCCGCACGGTGTGCCCACAGGCCCCATGCCCTTCGCAGAAGCGGGCGCAGCCCTCCGCGCCATCGAGCCCGCTGCGTGGTACGGCGGCGGAGAGATCCCCGCCGGCCCAACCTCCTCCCAAGGCCACTCGTCGCAGTCCCACCTGTCGCAGTCACAATCGCATTCGCACTCGGGCGGCGCGCAAACCGGTTCCTCGGGCTCTCACGCGGGACACGGGTATTGGTCCAGTTCCTCGCCCACGTCGTCACCGCCCCCGCCGACGTCCTCCGACTACGGGCACGCGCAGAGCTCCTCCTCAGCCGGGCTCGTCGCGATCGAGCGGCGTCCCACCCTGCCGCCCACGCCACCCTCAAGCTACTCGCTGAACCGCGCCGCCACCGAGGACCCCGCTCCGAAAATCCCAGGCCAAGGCCGCGGCCAGAGTCTCTTCGGGCGCCTACGTGGTGTAGCGCGCGGCTCGAGTTCCGGCAGTAGCGTCGCTGCGCCTGTAACTTTCACGCCTGGGGCACTGCGCGATCCGACGTCCCCGCGCGCGGCACGCCCGCCGAGCTCGTTGCTCAATCCGCCGTCGCCGCCGCAAACGTGGGCTGCGATGACGGGTGCGGGGTGGCGGCCGTCCGCTGCGCAGCCGCTGCCGTCGCCCGCGTTGACGGATGACGGGCGCGCTCCGGAGGGCCTGCTACGCCCTGGGCTTGCGGTGCTGCTCCCCGCGTCGCACTCGACGCGCACGCTCGGCGACCATGTGGACTACTCGAGACCGATTGGCGCGGTACGTTTTTCTTTCGTTCGCGCTTTGTTTTGAGTGCTGACTGGCTGCCGTGGACCTGTAGCGCCTGAATGTACGGATGGACAGCGGGCAGACGTTCGACACTTTGAGCTCCGCCGATGACTCACACCCACCGCTGATGTTATGACCCTGCTGAGCCCCTCATCCCGCCTTCCCGCCACGCACCCTCTACGCACCTTGCCACATCCTGCCGCCCTTCCATCTGCTCCTCGCTATCATTAATTTGCTTTCACTTCCCAATATTTACGCACCAACCCAAGACGACGACCACACACGACGAAAACCGCCTTTGGCATGCAGTGCCCCCTACCAGTAGATAGATTATTGGACTTTGAATTTTTTGTAGCACATGTGAGTTGGGTCAGGTTTTTTCGTGTAGGCTGCATTATAATTCATGGGGTGCGAATACAGACGCAATGAAATTTAACATATCATCCGCTGTGTGACTTGGACGCGTCGACGCGCGCCGGAAGCAATTAAATCCAGCGGAAGACGCGTTGTTTGTCCCGGCGTTGATCTGAAGCGATTGCCAAACCGCACCAATGCCACTACGCCACTCGCCAGATTTGGTGACAAGGTATCGAAAATATTGATGGCGCTCCTTGACCTCAGAAAACGCGTCCTTGACGCGCCCAATTGTCCAATCGACGCGCCAATGCGGGCGAACCGGGCGAAGACGCGGAAACCATCTACGAGGTCAGGCGTGACTTGAATTCGCTGACTCGGAGTGGCTCAGGAGTCCTACCAACGCACCGACGCCAGAGCCACACGTCCATACAGGGGATGCTGCAAGAGTTTCCCGGAAAGGCAATTTTTTAGGGAGTGGCGCGCAGGATTGGCTTCGTAAAAAAAAACAGTCCTGATGGATTGATCTCTCTTTCTTTGTTTCGCTCGCCACGACTTGCATCCGCCGACCTCCGCGCACATGTCCCCGGCGACATCCGGATTCCGTCGCATTGTGCGCCCTCTCCCATAACCAAAGCCCTCTTCCCGGATTTGGTAGTCAGTGCCTCGCATCGCGGAACTCAGCGCAATGGCTTTGGTGGACCCTACATTGCAGCGAACCTTTAAAAGGCGCTGCGTGGTGGACTGGTATACCATCACCCCCCTCGCACATTATCGACCTCTTTGGAACTCTGTCCGCGACAATATATCCATCCACCGTACACTGTGCCCCTCACATCCCCTCACATCCCCCTCAATAATCCAATGGCCTCTTCTGACCTCCTAACCCTCCTCTCCATCGAGCCGGCTCTCGATACCATTGCTTCCCGCCGGTCCTCCGTCCCCGACTTCGACATGGGCGATATGAACCAGAGGCTCGATGACGCGGTGTTCGCCGGGTCCATGTTTTACGACTCGAGCGTCCCCGACGCGTCTTTCGACGCGACGATGCCCGTTCCCAAGGCGTCTCCCTTCACCTTCACGTTCTCGGGACAGGATCTCGACGAGGAGTCCGTCGAGTCCATCTTCGACGACCTTCACGAGTCTTGCGCACCCGCTCCCAGCACCAGCCCACTCGTCCTCCCTGGCCGGCAATTCAGGCCGTGGCAGCCCGCCGACGTCGTGACCCCGCCCCCTTCGCCCCTCACCCAATGCGAGTTCGTCGATCTTGCGCTCGCCAGTGCTGTGGTTTCCCTCCAAGCGCAGCGCATTGCCGAGGACGACGGGTCGGAGGATGAGTCGGATCTCTCCGAGGACACTGACAGCGACAGCGACGACGACATCGCTGCGGACGCGGACTTTGCTCCGGTCTCTGTCCCTCGCACCATCCGTTCCCTGCCGGGGCGCGTCATTCCCAAGGCTTCCAGCACCACCCCTTCCTCGCGTCGTGGCGCCGTTCCTTCCTCTGTGCCGGCTGCTTCCTCGCGCAAGTCCAAGAAGCGCCAGGCGCGGCGCGCTGCTGGCCCCCGTGCCACCAAGAAGGCTGCCGTCTCCTCCCGCACCTCCACTGCCACACCCACCGCGCAACCGGTTGTCTCTGCCCCTGCCAAACGCCCCGCGAATAGCGCCGGAGTCCCCGACATATACCTGCACCTCCTCACGAAGGGCTGCACCGTCTCCGGCCGTGGGATGGTGTGCAACGTCGGCGGCTGCACTCAGCGGACTGCCAACTTCGCCGACATGGAGCGCCACAACCTCACCCACTACCCCAAGCGCAAGGCGTGCGAGGGGTGCCCCGGCACCTTTGCCCGCACCGATAGCCTTACCCGCCATGTCGGACGGCAGGGCGAAGGGCACAACAGCGATGAGCGGATTGCATTTTTGAAGTCGTTCAATAAGCTCCCGGTGGTTGTGAAGATGCGTACGGAGGCCGGTTCTGACAACGCCTCTCAAGGGAAGCTGAACTTCGAGCTGTGAGTCCTGGCCTTCTTTCTATCTTCCTTCGGTCTGATCCTCTTTTCAGGTGTGAGATGTTCGAGGCCCTCCTCGAAAATCACACCGCTGCGGTCGCCGCGGCCAAGCACAAGTAGCTGTGTTCCGCTGTCCACACTTTCCTTTCCTCTTTTCCTCTTTTCCTCTTCCATCGCTCCTACTTTACTATCATTCTAATCGCATAGCATCCGTATATCTCCACACGCTCAATTTATGTAGTAAGTATCGCATCCTGTCTTGTTAGCACAATTATGTAGCTTGTCACTCCTTGTTGAATCATAAATTCTTTTGGTTTACTCTCTGTGCATACGTCAGAACAATGACGCCGCCGTGTTTTTTTTTCATGATCGTCCAGAAGAACTCTTCGAGGCTTAAGGCAATGGAATTCGAGAAATACAGATGCTACCCTGAGGCTGAGTGAGATATGATACTTCATTCTCTCGAAACCTGCCGGTTTTCGTGTGTATTAGAAAAGCACGTACCCCCCGTTGAAGGGGCCAGTTATGAGCTCGACCGGCGCCCTCGATTCGTCCAGACATCTCAACCGCGTGCGGTCTGCGCCCCGTCGCAACTCGACGAACTGCTGGAGATGGTACGCAGCGACTTCGCGTCGTCCCAACACAATATCGATGGTGGTGAGTGAGGAGCAGCGGTCGTGCACCCCGGTTCGACCTTCGAGCATTCGAAGCAATTTATCTGTGCTGAAGAGATAATCGAACCCGCCAAGGACAAATGTGTTCAGCGCTGGAAGAATAATCGAGGTTGCCGAGGGAGTGAGCGCTTCGAAGAGCACATTGGTGACTGCGTTGGGAGTACAGTTCGTCATGACCAATGTGCCAAGCGTCGGTTGTGTGCGCAACAGCTCGAGGAGCTCTGGGGCGCGAACACGAATATCGTCCAACTCTAGCTGTTGCAGATAACATTCGGATCGATGCACGAGCGACAAAATGTTGGGAGAGCACCACGAACAACTAACGAGAACGATGGATTTGACTTCAGGAGTGTTCATATGATCAAAAATTTCCATGAGTTTCAATTCGCGATTGCCCTCGATGCCAAGTAAGATGATCTCCTGCAAATGGGGGCTAGCACTGGGAGTGACAGCGGTGCCGACCATTTCGCCGTTTTGAAAGGAGCGAATCGTAATGGTACGAAGGTTGGGCATCATTTCGAGGACTTGGATGCATAACGGGGTTGTGTCCTCGGGATCATTTACTGGCACGGGGACCTGGAAGTCGAGAAATACTCGCTGTAGCTGATGCCACGGAAGCGGAGGAAGACCCACAGCGCTCTCCGGGGCAGCTCTGTATCTGACGGAACGCAGACTACTAGGAGCATCTTCGAAGATGCGAAGAGTGAGAAGCTGTTCATGCCCAGGGACGGCACCACCATGGAGATCGTAAATAATTGATTCAAGCCGATGTAATCGACCCTGAACCGACGACAACATGCGAAGGAATTGTGGATCGATGGGTGTGGCGATGCAACCCCAGCGCTCAGCATGATTTAGGGCTTCGTCGAGGGCGTCTCGATTCATTGGATATGGAGGATTCGGATTGTCGGGTGTCCTCCAGTCGAGGCAGATTGACAGATCCGCCTGTTTGGATCTCTCAAGGCAAAGACGGAGTCGATGAAGGCAGTTGTAACTATGAAAGTCGATTCTGAATGACGACCAAAATTCTGCAGTGTTTAATGCGATGTCCCTCCAGTGGTACGCCACCGACGCAGCTATAGTTGGCTTGTGCGATCCCCGGACAGAATATGGTCCCATATCATCGAAGGTTCCATCAGGAAAAACTCCCCTGACCATAGCTGCCCTGTTAGTTATATACTCGCTATAGTCGCTATAGTCACCTGTAGCTCTGCTGGAAGATATATAGCAGCTGTAGTCAATATAGCTGCCTGCTAGTCCTATATCAAACTACACAGTATTCAGCAATGAATATATTGTGCTATATGGTTCTGCGCCACTACTATAATGGCCATGTATTTAGCAGAGTATTGGCAGTAGGTTCGAGAGATACTCGAGAGATGCGGTCCGAAAAATTCTGATATTTTGATGATTCCCGATGTCAACGCGATGTCAACGCGATGTGATGGGAATTGAATGGGAAGGATTTTCTGAAATCGGCAATTTCTGTGACAATGGATTCCCAACAAACGGAACCCCTAGGTTTCCTGGAAGAATGATTTGTCTCGAATTTTCTAGCCACATTCATGCAGCATTCATGTGTATTTCTCGAAAAAATATCGGGATTTCTGTTCCAGGTACACCGGCAGGAGCCGGCAGGCCGGCAAACTGTCAACCACTGTTGCGATCAAGCTCATGGCCCGTGCGCATCAAGCAAACACAACCAATGTTCGTCGCAAATCACGCCACTCTCTCTTTGGTGGTGGGCACCGACCGCATCAGTGATGGCATCTGATGGGAGCTGCTGATCCGAGCCGACCTCGAAAACATGGTTTGTACCTTGGGGCGAGATCCTTGAGAGAGTGAGATCTGTAAAAGGCCAGAAAAGACCCCCATGAACATTATCTATCAACATATAGAGCCCTTTTTTCAAATTTATATTTATCAAGGTGTACAATTGGCGCGTATCAACGGTTAGCCGACAAAAATCCGCAAAAGGGCTCTATATTAGTGGAGTTTGGACCCAAAAACACGTCCGGGTCAATGTGCCGACGCGTGATGGTGCCCCATTGTGATGTGGTGGTACATCTATCATTTACCCGCCAAATTCCTTAATTGGCTATGTGACGGCACGCGTCGTCACACATCACTGCTATCGGCTCCCGCTTTTTGCGTCGCGCAAGGTTGCCGACAGCCCGGGACTGGTATGATTCCTCAACAACTACAACTGAAAAGGTATGGACCTAGTTTAATGCTGAATTCCAGGCTATAAAATGCTCAAGGGGCCGAAGAACGGGAAATCTGGGAAACACACATCCCGAGGCTCGTGGCAAAGCAGCACGCTCTTGTTAAAGCGTCCCCAGACAACGTAAGACTTCTTTCAGCCTCTTCCGAGTAGAATGTGTGCTATTCGGACCACAGATGGTGGATATGGGAGCACTGCCACAGCAACGACGAGGATTTTGGAGTTTGAGGGTGTGATGCGGCCACATTTTGATTATGATTCATTAGTATATGGTACATACTAGCTATTGTAACACATTCTGTGGTTGCTGGAAGCGTGAATTGCATCAGAGAAGGGAGGAGAGGTAAGGACCACGAATCTACCGGTTAAGTTTAGTTACCGGTCTTCCCATCAGCCCATCATGATGCGGTCGGTGCCCACCACCACTCTCTTCCCACCACCATCTTCTCCCCCATGTCGACCCCTTCTTCAATGGATCGCTTTGTTACCACTCCATGTCTTCTCTCCCGAACGTACCTCACGCGCAAGACACCTGTCGGCGGTCCATCCTCGTCCTTCAAATCAAGTAGCTGTCAAGCGCCCTAGGCTGTTTCCACTCTATCAAGAGTCAAGCCAATGGACCGGTGCTTCCGTTGGCCACATCTCGTCAAGCCCTCTTCAAGTTTCAATACCGTCTCGTTACACCCCCTCCCCCCGCGCTCGCGTCGCATTCTCCGCATTCTACGTGCTCCCGTGTTGTTCGCTCATGCCCGCCTCCCGCTTTCCTGGTGTTACCTTTCCGCACCGGCACCTGCCCGTTCTCGCTTCTCGTTCTGCTCCCTTGCGTCCGTGCGTCCGGCCTCACCCTCATTCTTGCGTCCCGTTCCGCACACCCACTTAAAGGCACTCTTTATCCCTCAACCTTGCAACTGAAGTCTGCTCCATCAAGTTGAAGATAATCAGAATGGCCTGGGTCTGTGGCGAACGGGAGGTCGGTTTCATCGATTGAGGTGGGGCAGGTGAGGATTACGATGGGCAGTCGAGCGGTAGATAGATTTCATCCGAATAATAGCTGAATATCTATTTTTTTATCCCTTTTTTTTCGCACATCTGAGGTCCCAAATCCGATGAACTATGGTTTGTACAGGAGCCTACAGGAGCACTGTATCGCTACAGAGTGCTATGTAGGCTACAAACCTATGGAGGTATGTGTCAATATGTATGGATGACACGTGGCTATATCGATCGATATAGCGCTACAGATCATCGGCTACCAACTACAGAGTGCTATATAATTGGGGGTTACCTATGCTCCTACCTCAACTATCCTGACTACATATCCCTCTATAGGAAGTAAGATTTTTCCAGATGAGTCCCATGCTCATGAAGTCACCGCGGATGTCAGGATGGAGGAATATTTTCT
Source organism: Mycena galericulata (assembly GCA_029289565.1). Classification (NCBI taxonomy): domain Eukaryota; kingdom Fungi; phylum Basidiomycota; class Agaricomycetes; order Agaricales; family Mycenaceae; genus Mycena; species Mycena galericulata. The sequence continues at coordinate 55,735 of JARKIA010000253.1, forward strand.
GCAAGACATCCACAGGTAGCAGTCGTATCGGGGCAAGAAGGGATGAGTAGTCCGCGATGTAGTGGTGCAACGCCTCGGCCGTGTATCCAGGAGAATCGGCGGCCATTGCGTATCCCTGGGACTCGATGTCCGAAAGGAGGGAATGCGCTATTGCGAGGGAGGCATGAATTTTCTTTCTGTCCATCTCCGAGGGCAGGTCGTTGGATCGCAAGCAATCGCGGACCGTGTGGTCCCGCAGCTCGAAGAGTTTCATCTGGGATGGTTCAAAAAGTTCCATGGAGGGAACTTAGACTCTTAGAGGGAACTTCAAGAGTACTTAGGTAATGGCAGATTAAGTAACGTTTTGTGATGCGCCATCGTGGTGAACTGATGCGCCTTTCCGAATGTGGAGACAGATATTCTATGTCACGCTTCCGAGCTCCAAGTTTTTATCTGACGCGGATTGGACGTGGATCAAATAAAAATGGACATGAATGCATGCGTCCGTAATGCTTTAATATTGTTGCGCTGCTCACCGCCCCACGATTCAGAAACTACAAAACGATGCCGATACAGTCGTTCAACGGCATATAACTCGAACGCCCCCGCTATTCCATCATCTATGATTATACACCCACTACACTTATCCTCCTGCTTTTCTTCCTCCAGGAACACGAGCTACTCCATCCGAGCTACGTACACCCCACCGACCGCTAGTAGTCCTTGACGCGAAGTTCGAACGCAGGCGGCACGCGCCCCGGGTGGCGGAGCAGCTCAAGTAGGGTGCCCACTACGAGCGCGTCGTTCGAGGTCCGTTCGTCGGTTGGGCTTTCAAAGGGGCTTTCGGTTTCATCGTCTTGAGGAAGTCGGGGCGGATGGAATAGGTCGGTGCACATAGGGAGAGATTCATAGATAGTGACGCCCGCCGCCGGCGCAGCGCCGGGTGCGGTCTCGTTCGCGACGGCGAGGTAGAAGTGCCAAATGAGCCCGTTGGAGAAGAGGCCAGGGAAGGTGGGGCGGTTGCTGGTTGGGTACGAAATGAGTTAGTCGGCGTTTCAGATCAGAAATGGGTCGTCGTGGATGTTTCAGAGACTGGGGCCAAGCGACAGAGAGAGAGGGGAGACAGCGACAGAGAGAGGAGGTCAAAGAGCGAGAGAGAAGAGAGACGACGGAAAGTCAAAGACGAAACGTACGTTGCCTTGAGCATAGCGAGGCACTGGGCCTCGATGCGTGCGCGGGCGGTCTCGAACGTGAGGGGCCCTTCTGCCTCAGCGATAGCGAGCAGGGCGTACTCAGGCGTTGGCGGGGGTGTGTCTTTCTTGCGCTTGAGCACCTCTACATATTCAAACAAAGATCGTCAGCCTCGAGAGGGTGGCAGTATAGTATAGTCCGAGGCCAGACGAACGTACCTTCGTAGGTCGCCTCGTCGACCACGAGAACGGCGTATTCGATGGGCGGGACTGCTATTTCGCCAGACACCACGTAGTCTTGCTCGATGACAAAGTGGTCGGTGGGGAGCGTCGAGCGGGTGCCAGTGCTAGTTGTGATGCCGATGGGGGTCGATTGTTGGTGTTGTTGCACCTCGCCGACGGCAGAAACAAGGAGGGAGTTGATAAACATTCGACAGCTGGTCTGAATTCAATTGAACCGTGCGCCTTCAGCACAGTTGGAGGAAACGACCAACGTCAGCCCAGACGTATTCCCTAAGACGCTCCCTATGGACGCGAATCTTCTCCAGTGCCGCGTCACCGTCTTGCGCCAGTCGTTCGCGCTCGGATTCTGACTTGAAATCCAGGTACCCCGTTTTGCGGAGCGAAGCAAGCAGTTTTGGTAGTGTCGACGAGTATTGTCTGGATAAGAAAATTTCTCTCAAGTCGTCCTCATTGAAGTTAAGAAGGCGAGCAAGCTTTGGGACGTCAATAATGGCTTCGAGGTCGGCGGCGTTGAGAGCAGGCTTGCGCGTTTCAGCTGGCGGGTTCATTTTGTGGTGCAGTAGCCTCAAAGAAAGAAAGCCTGCAGCCAAACACAAGCAAATCCTTTCCTCGTCCTCCCTCTTCTACGCGTCAATGGCTTCGAGCAGCCCGCGTGGCGGGTACCCCAGCGTTCCTACGCCAATACGCGCTATAACGACACCCCTGCGGAGTAGCGTCGCGCCTCCGATTCCGCCTGCCTCCCAGCTGTACGAGCCACTCGCCAAAGCTGTCTTGCGCCGTCGTCTCACAAATCGAATTTTTCTGTACACGTCGCTCATTTCTGCTGCTGGTACTGCTGTGTGGCTTTTCTGGATCGGTCGTTTGGCTTTTGCGCGTTTTTGCGGCGCGTCTGTGGCTTTGTGGGTGGGCGGCGTGCTCCCCGTTATTTTGCTGCGCAAGTGGCATCTTACAGGTGTGAAGGCTTTGATCTGAATTTTGTCTTTGTCTCTGAATGTTCTGCAGTAACGCGTACGAGCGCGCCGTCCCCGCTCCTACTTGTCCAGAAATCTCTAGCTCCGCCCTTGAGCGGACGTACCATACAGGCAGTACAAGCACACCTGTTCTCTGCGCTCTGCGTCTTAGCACTGAATGCCATTGTTGACCCTACGCTACCCGTGTTCATCAAGTCGCGGTGCGTGCGCCAGCATTTGCCTTTGTCCAGGTGGACTGACCGTGTCGCGACAGAAAGCACCCATACACGCCGCACCCCGTGCTCGTCCTTCTTGCATTGAGCCAATCAACTCTCGCGATCTTATATGTGCTGCGCTCCGTTCTACGCGACGTGTGGGTCTTCCCATTTCGAGTGGGTGTCTTCATCCTTTATTCCATCCCCCCCCTCTTACCTGGTTCCTCAGCGCCCAATGCTCATGCCGTCCGTCGGCGCCTTTCTCGCGCCCGTCATTCTGGCGCTACTCGCGCTCCCTGCCGCGCTCATCACTCTCTTTGTTGTCCTCCCGCTGCTCCGGCGCGTGCCCCTCGGTATGTCTCACCGTGGCTTCGAGTAACGTATCCACCTGACGTTCGCATCTTAACTAGTATCTATCCCCCTCCGCGTCATTCGCACCCCGCACGCGAGCGTCCTGCGCTCCCTCGGCCGTGCGTGGTCGCTCGGGGTGCAGACCGCGGGGATGTGGGAGGTCGCGGTGGGCATTTGGGGGTGGAGTATTGGCGAGGTGGATTCGCTTCTTTCCAGTTCTACCCGCACTCACGCTGTCTGTCTCAGCCCCTCCGCACGACACCCTCCGTGCGCGCGCTCGTCTCGGGCATCTCCGTCGCCACGACGCTTCCGCCGCCGCCTGTGGCTTCCTCGTCCGGGTCCACTCTCTCGACGCCCTCATCTCTGTCCACGCGCACATCCTCAGCCTTCCTCTCCCACGCCGCCCTAGCAGCACCAGCAGCAGGACCACCGCCCGAGATCTCGATTTACACGCACCTCGCGTACGCGGAGCTCCTCGCGCTCTCGTCCCCGTCCTCCTCTGAGAGTGGTGATGGCGCAGTGAAGGCCCGCGCCGAGGCGTTCGACGTCGATGGCGTCGTGTGGGCGCGCCTCGTGCGCGAGGCGCTCGTGCTGATCGGGCGCGAGTACCGGGTGCTGCTTGCCCGTGGGGCACCTGTGTCCTTCTCTGCCACCTCAAACGCGCCCCCCGCTTCCCCTGCGCCGCCGCAGACTCCCTCCACCAGCACAGGCGGAGTGGGATCGAGCCCAATCAAGCCTTCGCCCCTGCTCAAGCAAAACATCTTCGCGAAGCCACCCCCGCCGTCGCCCGCCGCGCGCGTGGGGGCGGCGTTCGCGAGCGGGGGGCCCGTTGAGGAGGTCATCGCGCCGCTTCCGATCCCGATTCCTAATCTACAGCTCGACAAGTGGGTGCCGGACTGGCGGGCGTACGTACCGGTGCTGCGGCTGCCCCCGTGGGCGCTCAAGGGGCTGGACGCGGCGATGAAGATGTCGCTCCCGCGCGCGTGGACACAGGCGCGCAGTGGGCGCGCGGTGCAGGGGTGGGTGCTGCGGCGGGAGGTGTGCGTTGAGGCCGTTGGGGGTGGGTGGCTTTCTTTGTGTGTGGGCGTGTGACTGACGGCGACTTGCTGCAGTGCTGACCCACCTCATCTGCGCGTCGCTCACGGAGGACCGCTTCGGCGTCGTTCAGCGTGATATCCCACGTGTGCTCGAAGCGCTGCTGGAGTTTTTGGGCGCGGTGGAGGAGGCGGTGGAGGGGCTACGGCCGAAAGCCGCCTCTGGTGGAGATGCAGGGAAGGCAGCAGTGGAAGCGCAGCCTGATGTAGACGCGGGGAAGGAGAAGGAGAAGGCGCCACTGACGCCGGAGCAGCTGGAGCGCGCACGCGCGGAGGCGGAGGCGGCGGCGGATTTGGACGAGGCGAGGGCGGTGTTGGGAGATGTAGGGGATGGTGAGTCGGTCTCCCGTATTTTACTTGTTCGGCTTCTTGTTGCTTCATCACCTCTTTTACTCATCCTCTCCTCTCCTCCCTCCGTCCATCTTGTTTCTGTGGATGTCGTCCTCCACACGCCCCCTCCTCCGCCCTCTTTTCCTTGCTTTCGTCTCACTTCCACGGAACCGACACTGACTGACTTGCAGCGCTGAAAGAAGGGGTCGCACGCATTGTCCGCACCTTTGGCGACAAGCTGCGCGCGTTCCGCTTCCCGCCGCGTACGGCGACACGGCTGCAGGGGTTTGTCGATTATTGCGCATAGCGCGTGATGAGTCTTCCGCCGGGTGGGTCGGACGTCAAAATGGATGTATTCAGATACTTGAAGTGCGTGCATAGAAGCCTTGAAGCTTGAGGTCTACCCTGTATACTACGCTCCGAGCATCTTTTGGTCAATGTGGATTGTTCCGAGACTCCTACTCCTCCAATTCACCGAAAACTCTCCCGCAACTGTCTTTATCTCTATGATCGGGCTACCAGGATTCCAGAAAAATTATGTAGACTCCCTGCGACACGGGCGGTGCGTCGCCATGAAAGCACAATACTTCCTCGTTCAGGGCCGATCCTTCTTCATGAGGGTCAATGTTTCGTCCTTACCCAGTAAAGCGACATCGAGCCCTCGAAGTTCATCCTCCCATCTCTTCAAACCAGCTTCTAGGCGATTCCGGAGTACAGAGCCCAAAACCCCAATAAGACGCAAAGACGACAGGCGGCAACGGCGATGTAATATTGGTTGGGCACGAAATCGAACCATGGTGAAGAAGGCGTCGAAGGAGGATTCGTCTCCATCTCGTCCCCTCCAAGCAAGGAACGTGAGATTCGGACAAAGATCCAATGTCATGGCACGCCAAAGGTAGGTGAGTTCGGATGCCGACGATTCCCCGAGGTCAATGATAAGATATTCAAGTGTTGGGAGGGCTTCAAGAAGGGGAACAAGTAGACGCCCTCCATAGGGAAAGCGATTCATGACCAGTCGGGTCAGTCGACAGGACGAACGTTGGATGAAGCGCAGGACTGGGTCCGACTCGCTGTGCCCCCCACGCTGCGAGTCTACATATAGATGTTGAAGCAATGGAGCTGTGACGTGATCCAAGAAATCACTATCCTCGACGTAGAGCCGACGTAGATGAGGAAGCAAGGCCACTCTGCCGTCTCGAACCGAATTCGTGCGATAAATGTCAATGAAACCGAGCCCACACTCCACCAGGGCAGGGGACGCCAGTAGTATTTTTATTTGTTGCGCCGGATGAAAGCGGCCGCGATATCGGGTTATCTGATTCCATGGAAGGATGAGAGGAGGCGAGACGAAGTGGAATTCGGGGTCTGCGAGAAGGATTTCGTGCAGGTTTGGGGCGACCGAAAAGTACTCGATCTTTTCCTCGTTACCGTAACCGTTCTCTTTATCTATGATTCGTATGAAGTCCAACTTCTTAAGCTGAGGAAGCCGACCCTGGACAGCACGGAGCCGTGAAAGCAGGGAGAGTTGAGGTCCACCAATCAGGAAACGGAGAGTGCCCCAGCGTTCGCAGTGAGGAAGAAGCAAGTCCAAGAACGGAAGGTTGTTATCGTCGATCCACCAACTAAACGACACTTGGAGTGGGACATTACCGGATCGGAGGAGCTGAGCTTCGAGCTCTAGGAGATTCCAGTCTTCTGCCCAGGAGATTTCGATCGAACGCCACAAAAATGGGTTGGAGAGTGCCGTGTGTCTCCAGGATCTGCAAATATGGCCGAGACGCCATGGAGGGCAGTTGACTGTCCTATCAGCGCGACGCCGCGTACACGGCATGAGGGAAAATATCTCGGAAATCAACTCCGGGGGCACACGACGGACTGGCGATATAACAGTGGTTTGCTTCCGAACGGTGTCTTCAATCTCGTCGCGCTCCTTTTCAATCTGTTCCATTCTTGTCCCAAGAGCTTCGAGCTGAGCGTTCAATGCAGTCACGCGAGCTTGATTGTGTGAGATAATTGCGCGGATGACTGGGATCTCGCCGTCAACGGGCACATCATTGCTTTCAAGTAGATGGATCAGTCGAGAGGATATGAGCTCGGGCTGGGAAAGCGGCAACGACATCTGTAGAGATTTTTAGAGGGAACCGGGTCACAGGATAGATGGGTTTACTTTCAAGGCAGGGGAATTGGAAACAGCTCAAAAATTATCGACTCTCTGATTACTACTTATGCACAGAGGCTCGCCGAGGCTTTGAACGCAATCCAGGATTTTATTGCGCGCAAACGAGCTACGTGAGACCAGTGCTGAATTGGATGTAGACATTGGGAAGTCAACGAATCGCATACCTTCAAAATCACTGGGTTTGTGGCTGGAGAGGCAAGACGAAAGGATTGATCTCATCAGATAGCCGCTTATGGCAACCTCATCTGGAATCGAGCCTTTCATGATCAGAGCGGATTTTTTTTTTGGGGGGCTATCAAGGAAAACAGTAGCTATATTCCAGCGGGGTCCCGTTTAGGACTTAGAGAAGGAGGAGCGCATACGATTTGGTGTACTATTAATAATTATATACAAAGGCTACCGATCGCGTACTTAGCTCAGAACTGGGGGCCGGGCTGGGTTATGTTTTGGGCCCCACGGCTGAGAGGAGGATGCCTGTACTTCCAGATAGGTCGCAATTGAGCTGTCTCCCCGACATGAATCTCAACAGGCGTCTTGGTTTGATCAAGACACCCCATCCGCGAGTATCCCGCGACTCGAAGCTCAGCGAATCGGTGGAGATCGGGTGGGGCGATCTCGCGGCCCGAGAGCGTTATATCGATGATGGTGAGGGGAGAGCAGTGGGTGTCCACACTCGTTCGACTTTCGAGCATCGTAAGCAATTTGTCGGTGCTGAAGAGGTAGATCCCGTCCAGAACGAGTGTGTTCAGTGCTGGAAGGAAGGACGACGGGGATGAGAGATTCAAGGCGTCAATCAATAAGTCGGTGATTGAATTGGGAAATAAATCCATGAGGATCAATGCATGGAGGGTCGGTATCGCGGGGAGGAATTCGAGAAGCTCGACGGCGCGAACACGAGTGCGTTGCAGCACCAGCTTTTGGAGGTGACAACCAGAGCGCTGCACCAAAGATTCAATGTTCCGTGAATTCCATACACCGCAGTCGACGAGGAAGATTTCGGTGAGTGCGGGAGCAATCAAACGATTGAAAACAGGCATCAATCCGGGCTCGTATAGCGCATCTTCCCCAAGTAAGACAATCTTCTGCAGGGCCGAAAGTGAAGGATTCAAACTCTCCGGCAAGTCGTTGGGGGAGTGATTGATGACAAGTTCACGAAGGTTGGAGGTCCTTGTCAGTATTCCGCCTTCTGAAATGGCACGATATCCAAGATAAACAGACACTCGCTCGAGTTGATGCCATGGAAGTGGAGGGAATTCTCTCCTCATACTATGGGTGGACAGGTGTCGGAGTTTGGGTAAATCCTGAAACACTGTAATGAAGGGTAGCCTCGCTGGGTCGCTGGCTGGATCGTACTGGCTAAAATCAAGCGAGATTGCTTCCAGGCGGTTTAGTCGACCTCGAGCCGGGGCCAACAGCTCAAGAAAACTAGAGAGCATAGGAAATGCGACCTGAGCCCATCGCTCAGCATGCTTCAGAACTTCTTGAGTAAGCCGTAGAGCCATGTTCTCATCGCATCCATTGTATCGCGTCCAATGGAACGATATCGACAAACTGGCATCCTTCGATCGCTCAAGATAGAGCTGTACCCTTGAGAGGGAGTTTCCGCGCTGAAAATTGACTCGGAATGACGACCATAGTTTCGCGATTCCACACGCGACGTTTCTCCAGTGATAGGACACTGACGCCACGATTTCTGGTATGTACCCTTCCACAATGGAAGCCTTGAAAGGTGGGGCCTCTTTTTCCATTTTGGAGGAATCGTACACGTCTGGGTCCAGGAATATGGTTTGCAATATGTCCACCGATAAGAGACGGATCGGGGCGAGGAGGGAGGAGTACTCCGTGATGTAGTGTTCCAAGCGTACCGCCTCTGCGCTGTGGCCTAGATAACCCGATGGGTTGTCTGAGACAGAATCAAATAGCATTTCTGAAAGTCGGGCCTGCGCTAAGGCCAGAGAGGCTAGAATCTCCCGCCTGTCCTTGTCCGAAGGCAGTATATTGTGTCTCAAACAATCGCGGACAGTTGGCTCTCGCAACTCGAACAAGTCCATCGAATCTTGAGTGCGATGATGAGTGACCTAGGACTATAAATAAGAACGCATAGCGTACCAGGCTTCACGATACTAGTAGGACGAGTCGGAGTCGAAACGAAGGCTGCAGAAGGGCACGTGCGCAGAATTCCTCTGTTCGTGAATCGCTCTGACTCTCGAGTCTCCGAGTGTCTGGGCCTGTGCATGTGGCTCCCTCAGTCCCGCGTGTGGTTTCGCCCATCGTCTATTCGCTCGGATACCGTCGCTGCTGTCCAGCCCAATTATACTGCATTGCGTTGGTCCAAAGAGATTGCTTTCAGCACCCTGTGATTGCTCTGGATCCTCGACATGTCCTGTGTACACGTGTGAGTCATCCAGGGTAGCGATCTGAGGTGAAGTAGAATTTGCAGGTGCGTACTGTTCGATCTGTTCATCGAGTCTTGATCCAAAATTCTGCAGTTTCTTTTTTGAGTACGAGAAATACTCTGCGTGGAATCGAAACGCCTTCCTTTCCCCGTTGTTTTCGTATCCTCGCGTTGCATACCGGTCCGCGCCCAGGCTCCTAAATCTGCGGTAAGATATGCTCATATGTCAGGGTACAACTTGAAGGACTCAGCGCACGTATCGTAATAGTTAATTCGCAGAGCAACTTTGAAAGCACCTATACACGCCGAATTCATGCTTTCTGCTGGCCCTCAGTCAATGTACAGTCTCAGGCATGGGACCTGGTCCCCGAGTACGAGTACATATTTCCTTATCGTTTAATCGAATTCCCGCTTATCCCGACTCCTCTAGCGCTCACCGATGATGCCGTCCCTCGACGCACCCCTTCCTGGATCCCGCAGACGTGTTAATCCTTCAGCTCGGCTTCTTTTCTGAGGCCGATGTGGTCAAAGGCCGCCCAGAGGTTTTCCGCGTCGAGGGCGCCGTATGGGGCCGTCGGTCACTCGGTGCATGGTGTCCCGCGGCCCTTCCGTCCTCCATGCGCGTTAGTTCGTGCCAATAAAGGGGGGTGCACTGTGGAAATGCAAAACTCGCGCCGTCGCAAAGCAGGAAATCTTCCCCGAGACAGACGCACGCGCCTGCCTCCAAGGAAGGAAGAATCCCTAACGCTTCCCTCTCGAAAGGCTTCAGTGGTGATACATCCAGCAAGTCCCTCGTTAGGGAAACATCGTTCCGACATCGTGGAAGCATCGTTCCGACATCGTGCAGCACGACATTGCCCTTCAGCCCTTCAGCAGACATTACCTTTGTTGGCCCCATCTCCTCCGCAGCAGCGTCTTCAAAGTCTCCGTCAGGCAATGACGCATTGTGCCCCCCCTAGCTATGCTCGCTGATCCTCAGCAAGCCGTCTCCCGAGAGCGGACGCCGCACGATTCGTCGTGTGCTGCAGGCGCCCCCCTCTGCTTCGCGTCCGTCGCGATCCGATCCGCTGCCATTCCCACCATGCACGCAGTCTTGACCCCCGAAATTGTCTTCGTGGCCTCCCTCCGGCCGTTGCTCACCACCCCACAGTGCACCTCTTTCGCCAAAACGTACTCGTCTTCCTCCTTCACTCCTGTTGACGCTACCCCCATTCTTTCTCACTCGTCTAAAGCCCCGCTACCCGCCCCTGCGCTTCGACGCCTGCGTTATTGGTGCGCCTTGCCGCTCCTCCTCAAGCGCCGCCAAAGCCCGCCCAGAGGCCTTTGCCCTCCATGTCGTCGAACGACACCGATCCACATGTCAGCATTGAAACTTTGCTCAGCGGCAAGCACTACCCGGGGCGTATTCAGCGCCAATGCAAGTACGCGCGGGGGGCGTGCTATCCCTCGACACCCGAGCAGCCATATGCTTGCAAAGGTCCGAGAGCGGATGCTCGCGAGGCTCTGCGTGGCGGGGACGACGAGTTTCTACGATCTCGATCGCCTTTCGATGCAGCTCGGGCGGTGCTTAGGCGGAGTAGACGCTGGCGTGCGTGAATCGGATGGACTTCGGTGCCCACCCCATCGCTGGCGGGAGAGTGCTGCGGCGCACTGGAGGCCCTGCTCGAGCTTTAGGTGTGGTCAAGGAGGCGTGGAAGGGGCTAAGGGTATGCTTGGTGCCGCTGGATCCACCACTCGCGGCTTGAGCACCTGACATATCCGTACTTCCAGTGACGGGCGGCGCGATCCCAATGGGACCGGACGTCAGGGAGCCGAGCGCGATGCCGTTTGGGATGCTAGAGGCGGTGACGCAGTTGGAGGAGCTCGAGATGCTGGGGGGCGCCCTTGGGGTGCCGAGGTACCCGACGGTGCATATGTTGTGGCAGACCGTCGTTGCCCGTGTAGACGCCCGCGAAGTACTAGGTGATGGTCGATCGTGCCGTCGACGGTCGTAGTAGCGGCTATGACCGAACACTGCCACTTTGGCGCTCCATGGGCCACAGGCCTCCGATTCCTTCGTCCTCCTCCTCGTCCCTCCCTCTTAAGTTCTCTCCCCTCTCCAAGTCATGCTCTCCACGCCCTGGCAGGGCGCACACGATGCGAGCGCCTATTTGGCAGAATCTCTCCGAGCATGCCTTTACAGGACCCCCGTTAATAGGTGGGAAGGACTGGACGTCTGGGTATCCCAACCGAGCCAACTATCCCAGAGGCGAAAGAAACGGGGTCCGATGCGATGAAATTGATTTCTGACGGCGCGTTCACTGACGACAGAACTGCGAGATCAGCGTTGACGAGAGCGAGAAACAATGTTCTCTGTGCCATACTAAAGCCGTTGATTCTGCAAGTATGTACTTATTGTCAGGGAAAACTCAATACACCTGACCACGAGGGAGTTGCTCCTGCACGAATACTGACCAACGTGAACTAGAACCGATGAGTCTGAACAACATGCGACGTTGGACCACTGGCACAGAACATGTTCTTTAACTCGATGCAAACTGGCAAATCATCCACAGCTACAGGAACTGTAGCTTGGCATAGTTATTGACCGGATTACCGTGCTCCTTGGTGGTTCTGAGGCTAAAGTCTCTTTTGCTCATCTAGCTGGGGCTTTGTGCATGGGGAAGTTGAACAAAGTCACGAAGTAACACTGCAGCATACTAGTAGTACATACACATTTGTGTTTCCTTTTATCTTAAAATCTCGGTGTTCCGATTCAGCGGCTGCAAGACTCGCAACCAACGTTCTCAGCCTTGTGTATCCTCCCGTTCTACAGCAACAGATCAATCCCGGGCGCTTAAAAAGATAAGCAAAGGATAACGAACCATTACGATCACGTCCAATTTCTCCTTGTGCGACAATAAACTGATATCCTCGAGGGGATTCCCGTTAACAAGGATGAGATCCGCATATGCACCGGGGATAATCTTCCCCAGGTCGTTCGGATGGAGCATCAGTTCTCCACCGTACGCCGTGGCGGAGACGATTGCGTCCATGGGCGACATGCCCAGAAGATTAACAAAGTGCTCCAGATCGCGGTAGGTGCCGTGGGGCGTCTAATAACGCTTTCAATGGCATTTACATTGGGTAAGTATGGGAACAGCTCACCCAGGCAAATCTGTGCGTTCCGGACGTCGTCAACAAAGCACAGACAAAATCTCAACACGAATGATTCACCCGTAATCGCCTCCAGGGAGTATCTGAACATGAACGTCGACTGAGACTTACATCCGGGTTGAAAAAAAATGAAACAGACCTTGATCCCCCGTCTATGCATCTCTTTCAGCCCCGCTATGGCAATCTCGAGTTCACGAGCGTATCCAACAGCTTCGGCCTTGGACACAGGATCTAAAACCCACGCAGTGGTTAGCCTGTCGGCATCAAGTCGATTATTACAGGTTTCTACAGCCGAAGTCCGCCGCATCCTGGAGTGTGCTCACGAGCCAGTTGATCGCAGGCGCGACGACGATGCGCTTTTTCTGCGCCTCCATCGCGTCCATGGTCGCATCGGAGATGAATGATGCGTGGTAAATTATGTCGACACCATACTGTAGACACTGCATGATCGCCTCGTCGGAGCGCGCATGTGAGCACACGCGGATGCCGCGTGCGTGGGCAGCCTGAAATAAATAATTTCATTTCGGCCAATCGCGAAAAGAGTCATGGATTGAGCACCGACCTCCACACCAGCAGCAACAAGTTCGTCGGGGAAGGTGGTATCTTCCGCCCGGAGATGCTCTGTGATTTCTTCGCCCGACATCGAGAACTTGCACTTCAATTCCGCTAGGAGTCAGTTGCGTGCATGGACTAACAGCGACCCTACCTGATCGATGCCCATGTCCGCCATTTCATTCACGGCCTTCTCAATATCTTCTTTTGTTTCGACGAATCTCGTGATTCCGCCCACCAGAGCACCTGCGGCAGGGGCCATCTACGTTTCCAGGCATCAGATCAATATACATATCGGATTTTCATCTGGACATACGTACCTCTTTTCCATTCGCCAAAAACCTGGGACCGGGGATGTCTCCATTTTGAATTGCATTTTTAACAGCAAGGTCAAGCCGTTCTCTAGCGGACGCGGCTCCAACTGGCACATTGGATGATTTTATTTGTAGAAGCGCGAAATGCAAGGATTTTACGCACCGCACATTGTGTATCCGCAGTTCAGGAATGTCTGAGCGCTTTTGGCCGAAAAAATAGTATGTTCCTCGATGGGCATTTCCACGAGACTTCCGAGGGAAGCCGCGTTTGTCTGCGAATATTAAGACCAGTGCGTGCGGAGCTTAAATAGGACCTACCCAACTAAAATGTGTGTGGGCGTCGACTGAAAGTATAAATAAATGAGAGCATACATATTTCAACAAATGCAAAAGCTCACTCATCCCGCTCATGAGAGTACGTCCTTTTCCCTCGAGAACGCGCACGCCATTCAGCTCCACCGAAGATAATTGGCCTCCGACTTTGACGATCCTTTCCCCCTTTATCAACACATCACCGAGATACGGTGCGGCCCCGGTTGAATCAAGGATATTTACGTTCGTCTGGCGATATGCGATAGGGTGAAGTTGGTCAGGCGCGCGCGGGACGGAGCTTACAAATGCGATAGCAGAGGTATCCCCCTGCTCTTTGATCTCAATGCTGGGGATCCGTAGACGAGTGTCTGGTTTGGTCTCGAGCGTAATGGGTAATTTGGGGTCTGTGGCGGATAGATGAGCTCACCAAGTCGACGCCATTGATGCTGGGATGCTTCGGATCCCAAGGATGTCCGAGACCATTATGCTGTGGGGTCTTGGGACTCGGTGTGCTGAAGTGAGGTAGGTAAAAATCCTCCCTTCCAGAGCATGAACAGAACAGACGGTGTGGACGATTTAGTTATCCTAGAGAGAATGTTTAGGTTGAAATAAAAAACATAGGATGAAGGGCCGCATACCACATTGGAGGCACCCAACGCGAGTTGGGCGGAGCGGTGACGGGGTCGAATCTCAATCTGGGCTGGACAATACTCGATAATGATGTAGCAAGTAGACCTACTTGAGTAATCCGGTGTCGGTCGAAGTGAGGGCCATGGTAGTGGAAAGCTGCAAAGGAAGGTAGACCGTAGATGTCAGTGGCACCACTATTCTCAGGACATTAATAGATTCAGAACTAAACTGGAGCGGGTGGTCCAGGTGACGTGATGAGAATATTTACCCAGTGGCATAGGACTATGCTCCCGCGCATCTCGGCCTACTTACCGCCCCAAGTTAGTTTGATTCACCAGAAATATTGTCGGATGTACTGAGCTTCATAGACGCGGGGTAAAGAGTTCAAGAATTCTTGGCGAGGGAAAATAAGGCAAGTAAACTGTTGGCTACCAGGACGGACTCGAGGAAGGACATAGATGATGGTCGACGTCCAAGTCAAAGGTGTCAAGTCCGAAAAGTCCGAAGTTGGAACTCCGATGATGCCAACAGAGCTCTTCATGTGAGTTGGACGGTCCGACCCCGGCCTCTTCCGCTGCGAGCCTACGTGCATATTCGATCCACCTGGACGTAGGCGCCTAGGCTTTCCCGCTTCAAGTATCGGCTTTGCTTCAGCAGGTGTCAGTTCCGTACAGTTTCCGTAGTCAAGACTGGGATGCAACCTGAATCGCAATGAATGTCATTGAACGCTACTAGCGACTACTGGCAAGCACCGAAGCAGACTTCAACTGAGCCGAAATCAAGCGAAATCAAGCGGAAGGACTCGACGGTGCATGTCTGGGGGAGACAGGTGTGTTGCCATGTTGATGCGGTCCTTGTTGAACACGACGACGACGACGACGACGACCAATTCTCAGCGACCGCTCGGCTGACTTGTTTTGACTAGCAACCCGCTTCGAGGCTCTTACATACTCATTAGAACGACGGCCTTCCAGTAACAACGTCCGCCGTTTCTGATGCAGTGTTTCTGACCACTGCTGGCCGGTGGGGATGACGATGGTCGGCGATATATGGCTACAAGGTGACCTATCGCCATCTTGGTATAGCACTACAACCTAGTACAACGTCCGCTTTCCCCATCTGATTTTCTTCGGCGCGCTGGAGACTGATGCGACGATATGGTAACCGTCTCCAGTTTCTTGGCCATATAGAGCCAGCAAATATTCCGGCCATTGTTCTGTGCTTTTACCGACTTCACTCTCATCACAAACCTTCCTCAATGATTCGTCCTCGCGCTCTGGATCTGCCTGCTCATGGGTTAGCTCTACTTGATTTTTGGCTCGAAATCAGACGTTCGAATACGCACATGCAGGTCTTCGAATTCAATGCCCAAGAAGAATATCCGGAGTCCTCGAGTCCTGCCCAGCCCTCTGATCAGGCGCGGAACATGGCACCAGCAGCAGTATTTCGTGAGGTTCGCGACGCGTACTATCAAGGAAGTTCTCGCTCACGCGGATCCAGATTCATCAGCCGTAAAATTACACACGGAACGAATAAATCCAAACTGGTGATCCATGCCCTGCGGCGACGTCTTCGTATGACCTTCTACGTTGCCCTGCGGATTCCCTCGATGCTGACGTCCAGTGTAGTTCGCCGTGGCCTCAACTCTCCTCGCACACGTACGGAACGTTTACACTAATATGCCTCGTCAGTTCTGATGGCCCACATAGCGAGAAAAACATTTACGCCCTCCGATATCACACGGCCCGGGCGCGAGGGAAACTCCCCGATTCTGTTACCACAGCTTCCCCCTCTTGCGCTTCCCTGCCTATTCCCAGAAATGGACGGTTGTTCTTCGTGCGTCCTGCATTTTTCTCTTCTACTATCTCTGACCTCCCCCGAGTGATACATCGCGATCTTCTTCGTCCAGTCCGGAGTCTGAAATATCCAGGCGGCCCACTCGAAGATACATCCTTCCTGACTCATCGGATCCCTTGGCTGGATTCTCCCCTGAGCTCGTCTCCACCATTGATATCAAAATTCGTATATCTGGCCAATCTGTGTCTTCGCCGAGTCTACCTCCACTCCGTTTTGAACCTTTCAACCTTTGAAATATTCCCCGTATAAGTCACCATCCTGGCCACCCAGCCACTGACTAGTACACCCTTTCTATTGATACCCATACATTATTAACGCCGAACCTGTAATTTCGTGCTTACATATTCACTTATTTGATCTGATGGCGCCGATCAGCTGATTCGACTTGGTTTTGTACCACCATGTCCGGCAGAAGGTCCTCTCGTTTATTTTCCTTGAATCCCGACGCTCTTCTCTGTGTATGAGCTGCAGACCCTGCTGCTGAGAAAGAGTGTCACCGGCCCTCCGGCATTCTTTCTCTGTTTGACCATGTCTGTTTTCCCCCCACCTCGGATCTCTGCACTTCGAAGCGACTGGCCTACTTCTATCTGGTTTCAGGGCTCTCCGGGCTCATGTTTCTTACGTGCCATACGGCGAATGTCTGGGACAAAACTTTGATATGGCCGAGTCTCCGACAAACCCGGACGGCGAACACCCACTTCATCGATTACAATCTCTCGGCGCCTCACGGAAACTCTGGCAATCATCCATGCTGCTCATCTTACTCGCGTCTGCATTCCTTGTAATGAATGATAGTTCCAGTCAACATGCAGCATGCATTGCCTTCTCTTCGTTCCATCCAATGCCACCTTGACCGAGCGACTGAATCATCAGTTTGCAAGAACCCGTCTCCACCGCTGAATGCTCTGTAACTAGCGACTCATCTGCTGCGACGGCCTGATCAGAGCTGATAAATCGATATCAATGCTCCGGTTATTACGCCTCCCCGCGTCGCCTCCCGCGCCACAGGAGCTGGCATATACGCGCTTCGCTACGAAGTGGGCCTAATGAGCCCTCGCTCTCTCCTCGAGGCCCGTGGAGGTCAGCAGGCTGTTCTCTTGCGCCAATTCGGATCTGGCATATCATGATGAATAGAACTCATCCACTGGCCATCTCGTCAACCCGTCCGGGTATTAATGCTGCAAAGATGCAAAGTTGACAGATGGAAGAAGGAACTTAACTTTGTGCCGGCATAAGTTCCATCCCGACCCGCTCCGGATGGTTTCTCTTTCACTCGGTGACTGCTAGTTTGCCGTGGAAGGTAGCAGGCAGGTGCGTGTGAGGCCTCCTTTCCACATTGATTAGTAACCGACCCGAATTACAGGATAATCAGGTCGCATACTCGGTGCGATCTCGTCCTTTTCGCGTTCCACACCGTTTTCCTTTGCATCCGACGTGGAGCAGTGCAAAGATAGCGTTCCCACCTGATCAGCAAGCACATCTATCGGGGACTTGCAACGAGGCCCAAGCTATTAGTTCATCACCCGCAGTATTCCCTCGATTCCCTGAATAACGACAACCCTATCTTGCATGCGGTTCTAGAGTTTAAATCGGGGCGCGGACATTAATGACCTATCGCACGTCGTCCTTTCAACGGCTCCGACCATCCATCTGGTTGAACAATCTATGATTCAAGCTTTAGGTTCCCAGCTGAATTTCATGGCTGCTTCAGCATTGCCCTCCGCCGGCCGGCCGACGGTTCCGGAAATACCTCGATTCAGACAGCATTCTCGTCACCGTCCCCAGTCCGTTCAAGGTGTAAATTGGATTCCCTTATGAGCAGGCGTCTATTGATATGCGGGATACCGATTCCCAGACAACCGTGATGCCTGGAGTTCAGCTTCACTCTGTCAACACTCTGTCGTTCACAGAAAGATGCCATTCAGTCTATCCTTCTTCAGTGTCGTGCGCGTCGTGGGATGCTAGATCTCTTCGGAACTTGATCCGATACCCTCTAGCTTTGGCGCAGAGCTGTCGCAACCTATCTGTGTTGAAGTTTGACCTTCGGAACAAGATCGGAAGGGTTTCCGGGCCTCCTCGAGATCTCTGTATGGGGGTAATATTTACAACTGCCGAACAATCTACTATGTAACTGACTTATTAACTGACTTCGAGACCTTTCTCGCCTTTGACAGGACCACTGATGGGAGCCAGATGCAACGCCAGAACAAGATCTACCAAAACGGCACACACTCGGCTGTGCAGACTCATTGACAGTAAGTAGGCAGGCCAAGCACGCGGCCTAAGGATTCAGGTACGAGATCCACAGGAAGCTGAGAAGCGAAAAATCTAAGGTTGTCTTGCTGTTTGACACGCTCAAAGTGATCTACAGGAATCGAATTGTGCACGCATGATCCGCACAAAACTCCCGAAACCTCTAAGATGTCTACAATCGCACCCGGTGGCGACAGTGAATTCCATGGTGTTCTTTTGCCACTGTTTCCCGGTAGTATACAATATAGCTACAGATCTTCTTCTATCGTACAAAACCGCCGCGAAAGTGCTTGAGAGTTAATAGCGATAACCTCCTTGCCATGCTTGCCTATACAGGATGGAATTTTAGTATCGACTTGCGATCTGTAGAGGATGAAATTCTTCACGTACCCGTTGTAGACTGGGGCACGACTACTTGGTAGCAGAAATCAGAAGTCAGTCTCCCGGATGATATTTCAACTTACTAAGGATTGGGGTATTCCGGATAGCTGGGTTCGTATTGAGGCGGTCGGTCTGGAGCGGTGGACACGAAGAATTTGAGCGACCCAGAGGAATCTCCATGCTCCTGGCATAATTCAAACAGTCGCGAGTCCGTTAACGCGCCGCCGATAGCAAATACCCCGACTTCCGACTGGTAGACCGAGAAGTATGATTGGCGGTCGTCGGGGATGGATAACTGAACCTGCAGGATCAGTGTGTGTTTAGCCACGATCAATCTGGTGCGCCTGCCTTGGAGAAAATCCGTTCCCGAATAGACGCACCGCTCCGCGCACCAGTTATTTCCACGACGCGGTATTGCTCCCCATTTGAGCTGACGATGATGCGGGTCGTTGAGAGCGGGGGCCTGCGTACACGTCGGGCATCGTTCAATATACGTTCAGAAGCAGAGGAAAATGGGTAAGGCGACTCACATCGCGTACAGCAAGTTAGCGCCCAAGGGCTGACTGTTTGACCTACCGTAGTTCTTTTGGGCTCCTTTATACATCAGAGACGGGTGTGATCGAGTCCAAGCCAAGAACAGCACAACATTTGATGAAAGATTGATGAAGTAGGTAGTATGACGAGGAAGACAGATGGGGTTCCCGGCCGGGAAACCATGGCGCAGCAAAAGTTCCGTTTTCAATGGTGCGATGTTGGCACGACGGGTGTCCAAATTACACCTCACTTTCCTACGCATGCCCGAATAATGCGAAAGTTTCGCTGCCATATCGGTTTATCTATACGGAACTAGTCGAAACGGTCAATCGGTGTTTGAGATGGACACCTCTGACACTTGTGTCCCTATTCGGGGTACGTTGCGGGCCGATTTTGTGCTCCTCC
This sequence comes from Mycena galericulata, assembly GCA_029289565.1. Taxonomy (NCBI): domain Eukaryota; kingdom Fungi; phylum Basidiomycota; class Agaricomycetes; order Agaricales; family Mycenaceae; genus Mycena; species Mycena galericulata. The sequence continues at coordinate 75,055 of JARKIA010000253.1, forward strand.
GCGCATGCGAAGGTTCACTGGAGCCTCGAATTCCATCAACCCATCGATTATCAGCTTGTTATGATTCCCGTCGGGTAAGCGTTTACAATCTTGGGTTCGCCGTGGACCTACTTTCCGTCCTCTTCATTTCCCGACCGTTCATAGTAGAGTCTGGAACCGTCTCACGGTCGGATTGAACCGCGGTTTTGCAACAAGCGGACACGCCACCGCACCCTCATTAATTCCGTATCCGATGGGATTGTTGAACTTTTTGAACTATGGAATGGTCACCAGATTTTCTGATCGACTCACTTCTTCCAACCGCTTCTCAGCCCACTAATCATCGAGTTTGTTGGGGATCAGTGGCATTCACCCACGAGAAGCCCTGCGGCACACTGTTATTAGCTATAATCGTCTTGCGAAAATGAACCCAAAACGGGCCAAACCCCAACGCTTAATGCAAGTCGTCTGCCGTTCAAAAATGTCTCCCGGTCGGCCCCTGAAGTCAAGTCTTGCCTTTCGCCTGAAACCCATCCTTCCCGGTGCCAGAGAATCCACTTGCTTCCTGTGTCCCCAAACGGCATAAGTCCGTGCACCTCGGGTCCCGGCCTTCCCAGCTTCTCAGCGCCACTAACTCCGTGCCTTGACCGTTGCGCTGCTTTCATTTTATTTTCCGCCGCTACGGCAGTCTATCATACAAAGTAACTTGCACGAGCAGAAAAGCTAGTCTGTGTCGGCCGAAAGGACATATTGTCATACTCATACATCAATATCAAGCATGCCTTTGCCGCATGCCTGATTGCTCTCACCGCTGGTCTTCTTGGTGTGTCACCCGCGGTTCAATAATTACCGACCCGCTCATCCCCTCTCTTCTGAAAAGCCTTTCGCTTATTATTTGCCCCCGCTTCGACGCGAATTGACATCTCCAGGACCTGTCAACCCCCGCCCGAGTATCCATCTTGACGGAAATGACGTAGTACCGGAGATATTTATGGTCAAAACCCAATATCGCGCTGGGAACGCCGGGAGCACCTGCAATGCGGTGGCGTATTACCGCCGACGAGGTTGGTTGAAAGTTGCCAAAAACAGCCGTGGGAGAATTTTGCTATCAGGCTTTAGGCTTCCGTCGGGATCTAATCTTCGGATCATGTGAGATTGATCCGCTTGTTTGTCAGCTTGCTCAAGCTCCGCACTTCTACCCGACGTTGACCCGACATGATGATTCTCCAACTGCTGCTGTTTTTGGGGGATCATGCTCATCCAGAAAGCCTGGGCCTAGAGTAGCAGGCTAAGGCCAGGCACTGTCCACCTGCCCGGCCATCTCTGGCAGTTGACGTGGTGGCGCCAGGTGCCAGTGTTTCGTAGTAGTTGAGGGGCCAAGGACCAAGGTGTCCAGGAACGAGACGAGGTAATCTCGGGCCGGCTGTGGTCTATCCCGCTCGGCCTGTTTCACTAAGTCACTCCTATCTCAGCCTATCTCTCGTCGTTCCCTGAAAATCCCCGACGGGTGCCTCTGATCTCGGTCTGTGTGGGAGGGATAGGGGATCTTCGGGGTGTTGACAGCAGCTGTCAAGTTGCTGTGTTCCGTTCGGCTGTCCGCAGACTGCCATCCAGGACCCCCTATAATAGGTGGGAAGGAATCTTGAGGCCAGGCCTGTCGAAAATCCTGACAAAACACGTCCGCAAGGCGCAAACGCCTGGTCAACATCCCCCAACCGCACGAGCGGCCGCAAAATTTTCGGAAAATGACCAGTGAGTTCAGCTGCATTTATGATTTGGATCCAAAAAAAACAGGCCTTTCCCACCTATCATCAGGGGTGCTAGCCTTCATCCATCAGGAATCAATGCTTTTGCCTCTACAAAGACGTGCTCTCAGGCTCACTGACGATGATTGCGGGAGCAGCAGCGCGCACAATCACTGCGAATAAATCGAAATAGTACGTATACCTCGTCCGCAGTCGCTTACTCATTGGGGATCTACACTTACACCAATTCCAACAGATGAGCTCCTTGCCTTCTCAGTTGGCGGATGTACGTGAAACGCCGGTCACCCCGCTCCAATATCTGTACAGCCGACCATTCATTCCATTGAAAAATTGAACAGGCGGTGCGTGGAACACCTTTTCACTCGGCAGATCCTATTCCTGGTGGTCAATTTTCCGCGTGTTGAACCCTTGATTCAACACGCCTTTTTGGCCCATTGTTCCTCTTGCTAAATCTTTCTTGCCATGAGATCAGAGAGAGTTTAAGATGTCAAAGGATCTCATTTAATAACATTGACCTCAAGCCAAAGGCTATGTCAGTTTTCGTTACACTCTCCACTCGTTTTCCTTGCATTGAGTACGCTTACATAAAACATGTTTGAGCGAATAAAAAAAAACAGATTGAAAGAGGTGCAGAATGGAATAGCAAACGATCCAATACAGGGCGAAAGATAAACCAGTGGTTGTGAGCCATGATCGTTGTCCGCGTTGTTATTCCCAAAGTGATATTTTAAGTAACTTGGGTCCATGAATTTCCGAAAGAGTAAGTCGTTGCGCCGGGGCTAGCATCTCGCGAGTCATTTAAATCCAAACAAGGCGTTTTCGGGGACAGGCATCAGGCATGAGCCCAGCTGCGCGCAGAGCGCAAATTGTTATGCTGGCACCCCTTATTTATTGGCAAGTTTAATTGTGGATGTCCCATGGACACCTCCTTCACAACTCTCGGCCTCTCGCCACTGCTCCTCCTCGCGTACGTCCCTCAAAAAGTGCCTCACCTGGGATTTGCGAGTCAGAAAGCGGCAGGTTGAGTGGCGGAAATGAAGGAGTGATATGCTTTTGATGCGCCCGCAGTACCCGCAACTACAGGTTTTTGGCGCTCAAGATTGCGGACTAGGGGGCAATGGTGGGGGACCTTCCAGAGTACGTACATGGAAGCCCATCCGGAGTCGAGGGCAGCTGGAAGAATTGGACATGATGGAACGAGTTGACAAAAATAATGTATATAATTTTTTTTCTTGAACTCAGTGAAATGAACCCGGAGTTGACCGGAGATGTAACTGGGAGTCGGGATGAGTCTAATCTATGGCGGGTTAGGTATGTTGGGTCATTGTCCTTTTTATTATTTTGAGGGCAAGTTGCATACAACCAAATCCCTTACAGCTAATGACAGTACCGAAGGCGCGAACGAAGATTTTCTGTTTTGGGACATTTTTAAAGAATTGCCCGTAGCTCAGTCAGTTTCTCATGGATTTGGATGAAACAATGCTAGATAACTCGGGCTAATTCATGCGGAATTAGTGATAGAGACAAATCTGTGAAAATATTTCATATTGGATGATCTGGCATTTTGGGCCTGTTTCAAGATAAATGCAATCTAGCGAGGTCCAGGTATGGTCAAACAATGTGGTTTTTTGCCACAGACAGCCGGGGTGGATCTGAAAACTTATGATAGAGTCATAACTGTGAATAATTCAGTCTGTGATGCTTGTGCTCAGGTCGGGATAACAGGCAAACCAGCGGTTTCTGAAATATCACTATGATTGAATCAAACACAGCATGTTATATAGGTTTTGAGTGCATGACATGTTTGATAATGTTAAGAAATCTTCCCTGGCCAACATTCAGACCACTGGGACATGAATTGGGCATACCAGATCAAATTCATTGCCAAAATGCCTCAAAATGCCAGATCATCCAATATGAAATATTTTTACAGATTTGGCTCTATCACTAATTCCGCATGAATTAGCCCGAATTACCTAGCATGGTTTCATCTAAACCCATGAGAAACTGACTGAGCTACAAGCAATTCTTTGAAAATGTCCCAAAACATAAATTTTTCGTTCGTGCCTTCGGTACTGTCATTAGCTGTAATCTGACGGGGTTTAATGAGACCCAGTAGCATGGTGATTCTTTGTGCCTTATCTGCAACTTGCACTATGAATCTGCAGCTGCAGAGGTTCCTGGTTTGATTCCAGGCTGGGTCATATGTAGGCCCTCAAGTCTCATTTTTTTTGCCTCATGGCACCGCCCAAAATATTTGCCCCGGTCAGCTCAATTTGAACTTGAATTTTCAACACCCCATTCATGTGAAACACTGCCTCCTGGAAGCCTGCAGCTAGCAGACAACACTGAGAAAGCCAAATCACACCTGGATCAACAGAACCATGGTATATTGGGAGACGAGTGGGCGCGCGGTACGATGAGGACAAGACGGTAGACGACAAGTGACAACTCCGTTACATAAGCAGTGATTGGTCCGTAAACCGGGGTCAGGTTTACACCTCCACTGCGAGTGCTTGTGGTTAACCAATTAGCTGAATACTGGTGTGTCTTCAGTATACAACCAAATTACTTGATCCAAAGGGTTTCAATGAGATTCGGTAGCATGGTGCCTGTGTGCTTAATTTCACATATATATACAGGAATGCAGAGGTCCCTGGTTCGATTCCAGGCTGGGTCATTCTTTTCGTGTGTCAATGTTTTTTCTTCCTTCCCCCCCCCTCCCCCTCCCAAAAAAAAAATGCCCCGTGTCGGTGCTCACGAAATTACCGCCATACGCTCAAGCTTGAACTTGAACTTGAATTTCCCACACCCTGTTCACATACCGCCTCTGCTGACCACTCGAGTGCTTATGGCTACCCGATTACCCGAACACCGGAGTGTCTTTAAATTTGAACACATCTCATTGATAAGTACCGCGATTCCCACCGATGTTGCAAAGAAAGTGACCTAGAATATTTAGCTCCAGAACTTCAGACATTCCTTCTACTTGGACGGTACACAGGGACAGCATATTATTCTTCAAGGACCTCATACACAAATTTCGCAACCAGAATAATAGTTGAGCACTCATAGATCTGGCATGGCCTTCAAGAACTCGACGCTTGTGAGTTCAGCCAATTTGTCTTTTACTTTCGGCAGTGTGATTTTTTTTCCCAGGAACAAGGTGCACAAGCAAGAGGATGTAACAAATGCAACGGACACACACACCACAAGTGTGGCAGACCACGTTCAAGTGCGACACATGTGCTGCAGATCTATTCAAGTACAGCATCTGCTCAATCTGGAAGTGTGCCGCATCAATCCTCGAAGGCACTGCATCATCCACGCGTCGCGTCGGGGGCCAAACAGCCAAACAATTCTCTCTTTCCCTCCAACCACCACCACCCATCGCTGTCATCCCGAAAACATGTCCTGAGCGTGTCAAAATGTCTGCCCATCTTGCCGAGCACTCAGCCGCCAATCCACAATCTATTACCACCGGTCTTAGGTGTCTACACCCGCCATAGAACTCCGGAGCTCGGTACGTGTACGCATTGCCTTCCTACGTTGGCAAGCCATGCTAATTATTCTGCGTGTTCAAATACTCTGAACGCGGCAGTATTCTCCAGACCGATATTTGGCAAGACTCGATATTGGGAACCTGTACCTGGTGGACACTTCGATCAAGGGTGCGTGGTTCATTTTTTACAATTTCCATCACTTCAGATACCCACACAAGATGTCAATCCCTAAACCGGTTGTCGTCGTCTAAAGTGTCAAGGTGGAAAATGCTGGCAACTGATTATCTCTCGCTTCGCGTGACGCTGCATTTACAGCCCATTGCGAAGTCCCGAGTGCGCCGCAGCGCAATTATTACTCCCAAGATGGCTGGGATGCAGCAGCTCTGTGGTGTGCTTCATCCTCATATTTAATTCTTGCGGCGGTCTCCTTCAATTTACAATCACTGGGTCATTAGTCTGCTTTATTAAGTGTGTGGTTTTGTAGATATCAATTTTATTCAGTCAGATGAGTCTCAGAGTCGTGTGGTGACTTCAGACATTCCTAAAGGCCATAATCCTTGGTCAAACCTGCTCCTAAGTAAGTCCACTTCGACGTCAGACAAGGTCGGCGGAAGTTGCTGAAGTGCAATCAGTGTGCCGCACATGGTGTGCCGCACTTCAATGGCCGCGGGGTGCCGCAGATCACGGCAAAGTGCCGCACAAGAATGCAGTGTGCCGCCTTTACAGTGTGCCGTGTCTGCCGCATCTGTTCAATCCCGCACAAGTTGAGAACTGCCAGTGAGGCGAACCGGAATGTCATAATGTCAAAAATCAACCTCGGGCCTCGGCCATCCCGCGTACCGTAATGCGGAAGCACATTATGCGGTCAGGCGGTAAGGTGGACGCCGCGGCGGTCTCACGGTGTCACGACGGGATCCCGGGCCGCGGGACAATACTTATAAGTTAAGCTCAAGAGAAGTGGGAACACACTCTTCCCCACTTGTCAGACTCGGACGAAGAGTACGCAGACAACTCGATGATGTACCATGGCGAGTCAGGGCTTATCCTCTACTACAAGGGGCCCCCGGAACCCAACGGCCCGCACCTCAGACGCTCTCAGGGTCCCGCGAAGGACGCCTCGGGGATACTCCTGCGCGTTGCGTCTGACTCGAGCACATTTGAAAGGGGTGAGTATTGCCATTGTCATTGCCAGTCAGTAATCCATCTCTGAACCTTTGACAGTGGCGTCTGCGTTCCAAGACTCGTGGAAGCACACAGACCGGAAGCTCAAGAAGGTCCGGTACATATACGAGATCAAGGAGTGCTTTGCGCCTGGGTCTCGGGACAGCTTTGATACTTTTCTGCAGAAGAAAGGTTATAGGTGAGTTCTGCGCTTGCAGTCCTGAATTTATTTGCCTTGCTGAAATTTGACTTGTAACTTATAGTATGAAAGTCGGGAATAACCAGTACCTTTGGCATGGGACGAGCCGCAAATGCGCGGTGGGAGACGATGCGCAGAATGCACAGCTCTGCCATGATTCGGACTGTGCCTTGTGCCAGATCATGAGGACGGGCTACCACACTGAGCATGCGCTGTCTAGTGGACTGTGAGCAGTTCAAGTTCTATTATTATCCTGCGGTATTTCGAGCTGCTGACACCATACGCTACGTACTAGCTTTGGAAAGGGAATCTACGCCACATCTGTATCCTCCAAGTGCGCGCAGGTTTTCATTTTTAATTGCCTAGTCTGACTGAAGCAATTTTGTTCTTACAGGGCGGCAAAGTATGCCAAAAGCGCCAGCAGGTCGAAATACAAAGTGGTGCTCTATAACAGGGTCGTTGTGGGTAAGAGCTATTGTCCAATGGGCCCGCTTGCCGACTACACGAGCCCGCCCTCGGGATACGACTCGGTACGTTACATCCATCGCAATACAAGACTAGAATTTTTTCTCTCTGAGAAAGCATGCAGGTCTACGGGACCCCTGGGGTGACAACCTTGGGGCCGAATAGGAGGGCATTGGCTTTCGACGAGACGGTTGTTTATACTACCCTTGCGATGCATCCAACGTACATGGTTGTGTTTGCAGAGGAATAAGCCTTACGACTGCGCGTCTCATGGACAAGCGTTCAGAGGAAGACAGTACGGATTCGGAGGTGTATGAGTATGATAAAGAGAGTACTATTATTGGAATTTGGCGGGGTCGTTCTGTAATCCTTCTGGATGTTTTCGTCGACACTTGTTGACATACACAAGACTGTATTTGTTTTTGCCCGCGGGACCGACTTTGTCGATGTGCATGCTCTGTTATCTGGAGTACATTGAGATTTGAACCACATCACGCGATTCATGCTGAACAATTGGCTTGAGTAAACCGCCCAATCTGTGCCATCAATTGCGCTGGTGAGTTGGGAGCTTGAAATATTATTCCTTGTTCAGTAGTTGTACCGTGCCCGGGCCTCAATGCTGACGAAATGACCACCGCAGCTAGGCTCAAGCAATGAACTTGAATTTTCAACACCCGCCAGATCTGCTGATCACTCGAGTGCTTACGGCTACCCGATTCCCCGAACCCTCAGATGTCATGTCATTTTTTTGTTTCCTCCCCTCCCCCCCCAAAAAAAAAGAATGTCCGGTACATGAAATGACCACCGGGTACAGGTACAACTTTAACTTGTACTTGAATTTTCAACACCGCCCGTTCACGTATGATGCTCAGTTTGACTGGTCAGAGTCTGAACATTCTCGAGTGCCTATTTCAGTGCCAGCTACATGGAGCCAAATTGCTGAGTGCTGCATGTATAATAGGACTGAGTTGCATGGTGCTCCTCTGCGCTAATTGATATTTGAGTACAAGAGGTCGCAGATCCTGTTATCGGACACCTAAGGAGCCGCCGGTTTCGTTACGTCGGACCTTCTTAGCTACCTTTTCATGTATAGTAAAAGGTAGCTAAGAAGGTCCGAGTAGCTGCCAGAGCCAGAGGGTGGTACGTAAAGTGTTCCCATTAGGGTAAATTGCAGGCACGCGTTCCCTGCGGCATTCACGCCGAGTCCGCGGGGTGTGCCGCATCATCCCACGCAAGTGGCCACTGTCGGCCTCTGGCCACTGTCGTGCGCGCCGCTTTCAATGAAACCCCAGGTGGCTGAATTACTTCTGGAGCACATCCAACCATGCTCTTCCTCCACATTTAGCCAGAAAGTTGGACAAGTTCCAGGGCCCAAAATAATAACAGGTCGGAGGCGGCAGGCCTTCGGTTCGACAGCTAAAATCATTGATGCGCCCTCTACGATAGCTGATCGCTTCGACAGAGCAGGAGAAGCATTTTCCACAGAAGCAAGTACACATTTTGGATTAAAAAAAAGAGGGGCCGACGGCGGCCTCTGATGGATGACCCGACTATGGTCCGATTCTCATTCTGCTACTAATCCATGCGCGGAAAACTGGATAGCCTCTCTGTCATAGTCAAGCAGCTAGCATAATTTTATTTAAAGGAGCAGAAGGCCTCCGTTCAATACCGTCCTGTGCTCTGGTCGTTCTGTATGCCGATACCAGCAGTGCCTATGTATTTTAAACGACTGGCATATCAAAAATCTAATTACCACTGACCTGCCGCAACAGTAGCACCTCTATAGGAGGCCTTCATTGTAGATATTAGCCTGGCGCAGGAGACACGTACTGAGGGTTATCAGGGACTTCTGCTAGGTCAAAACTTCATCAACCTGACAATTATCACGTTGGATCGTCGTTGCCAGTGGTGCCGGCAACCGCCGACGCCTACGGCACAATGCATCCGAGGCCTCCGACACCGCCAACAGATCCTTCAGAAGTCTGGGGAGAACACTCCAGTTGATTTCTGGAGCCAAGATGTTTTCTTCCAGTAAAAATTTGTAGCGCTGGGATACAGAGGGCTGCCGAAGTAACCCGGAAATGTACCGGGTGGTGCCGGGCCGAATGATCGATCGATTTTGATCAGCCAATCACAAGCGGAATAAACCTCGTCTCCCCACAAAAACATGTATTGTGACCTCAATACTTCACGGAAAGCTTCGGCCCCGAGCCCAAACAAACGGCACAGATTGCCCGGTCATGAAATAAGCGGCAGATTGCGCCTCATTGTGGATTTTTAAGAGGGTGCATGAAACGGCCCCGAAGTCAACCAAGTTCCATTATAGAATCTTGCGTTCACTTCAGGAACACCATTTTCAGACCTGTAAAAATCCAGACAGCCATGATTTACTACTGGGTGATGCACAAAGTGTATATCATACATTCAGAGGCTCACTACCCATTATTTCAGGCCAGATAAGAAGGAAGAAAAAGGGGAAAACATCGAAATTAGGAATATAGCACTATGGGGTTTGAGTTTCCTGTGGATACTACACCTGTACCACATCAATGGACTATATACACTGCTAGGTACCTTTAACCTGCAAAATAACAGCTGCCTGGAGCATGCAGAAGCAAGAATTGAGCAAGAAAGTGGAAATCGAAGGCCTCCAGTTTTCGATCAGAACCTGATGGCACCCCAATCTGAAAGGTTTCCGGCTCTGCCGTCAACTCCAACAGTCCGTGGAGAACTTTGTTATCCGGGCAAGTATTAGTTATAGCTTAGAAAACTGCAAGCATCACTGGCAGCCTCTGGTATTTGCTTTTGGCTTTCTTGCTGAGTTGTCGGCGTCAAACTTCTAACGGCGTGTCTACCCTATCAATCAGATCTCACGCATGACATATCCTGTCAATCTCGTACCTAGTAAGTTACGACGAACTGCCGAACAGAGGCCTCCCGCGCGCGCTGAGCCAAGGTCTTCGTACTTACTTGCCCAAAATGTTCAGTTGCCAGGCTATTAACTTCGTGCAAATAGGTTTTTATGAATGATGAGAATCGAGCCAAACTACGCTAGTCAGATCTCCCGCCGAGCAGAGGCCTCCTGCCGAGCGGAGGTCTTCTGCTCCTAGAAATGAAATGCCGCTAAGTACTTCCTCAGTGTTCAGTTGATAGGCTGACTGGTTTTCCGTGTATGGATCACAGCAGAATAAGAATCAAACTAGGATCGTCCATCAGCGGCCGCCGTCGGCCGCTCTTTTTTCCGATTTACATGCTTCGGTGCAAGCAGTTTCTTCTCCGGCGCTCGATTTAGGGTCGAACGGATCAGCCATCGCAAATGGCGCATCAATGATCGTAACTGTCGAGTGACCGAAGGCCTCTCTTCTAGTATTCTGGGCGCTGGCACTGGTCCAGCTTTCTGGCTAAATTTCAAGGAAGAGCATTGATTAAATGTGCTCCAGGGGCAATTCTGCCACATGGGTTTCATTGAAAGCCGCGAGCACGACAGTGGCCACCTGCTCGGGAAGAGGCCGGCAGTGGCCACTTGCGTGGGATGATGCGGGAAATCCCGCGGACTCGGCGTGAATGCCGCAGGGAGCGCGTGCCTGCAATTTTCCTTAATGGGGACACCTTACGTACCACCCTCTGGCTCCGGCAGCTACTCGGACCTTCTTAGCTACCTTTTACTATACACGAAAAGGTAGCTAAGAAGGTCCGACGTAACGAAACCGGCGGCTCCTTAGGTGTTATCGGACCCACTATCAACAACACGTGACGCACCTCCCTCCCCCCAAATCGGGATGTTTGTAAACAAACCTACACACATCGCCGCCGCAACGATCTCAGTGCGCGACACGCCTTTCACCCGTTTCTTTCGTCGAATCTCCCCGAAACATTGTGCATTGGGGGTGGTGGGCAAGCCTGCCACTCCCGGTCCAGTCCCGACGCGTAAAACTTCGACACCGTGAGCTCACAACAGGGACCCGAAACTGGTGTACATACTGTGTATAATCCACCATCTGTGCATATAAATGAAGAATATACGGACCCATATCCTCCTCATGCATACCCTGCCCAGCGCGATCCGTCATTATGCGCATCAACCCCGCAGACAATACCGAGTGGCTATCAGTCCACTTTCGAGGCTGCGGAGCCACCCGAATACCCCAAATGCAAGAAGGTGTTTGCGAAGGGAGCCAACGCGATGTCCGTTCACAAGCACATGAATGGGAGAGGCTGTAAAGGTGCGTTTTATCGGCTTCGCGACATTTTCTTGCTCAATATATTCTTATGCAGATTCGTCTGAAGTTTAACGGGAAATTGTTATTTTAACATGTACTAGCTTTGTATGAGCCTCTTGGTAATAGAAAGGATCGAATATTCGCCTCCAGGCAACCTCCAGGCGACACGTACGCTCGAATCGTCGTGTGCCAAAAGGGGAAATCACAAGTACACGTGTTGTTGATAGTGGGTCCGATAACAGGATCTGCGACCTCTTGTTTACATTGAATCTACTGCCTCCGTCAGTATTACATGACTGAGGTAAGGCCGAAGCCCACCACGGCAGAGCATATAGCGTAAGATAAAACATAAACGCAAGAAACGTCCGAAACTGTCCGGCTTTTACTGACTGCCCAGGAGCATGTGACCGCTGACAAATCATCCACCAAAAAATCCACCGAAATCGACGAGGGGGCGCGATGCGCCGTTGCTGGCTTCAGAAGGGCCTTGAAGCGGTGTCGAGATGGAGGAGGATATATCTGGTAGTAAGATGTGTGTGGTACGCAAGTGCTGGGACACGACAGGAGCCGGATGCCCAATGGGCGACGTGGATGACGTTGGCGAAGATGGTGGAAGTGGGCGCAAAAAGGTGAGGTGGAGGAGTTCCTGTAGGTTGGCTATATGTGTACGAAGCCGTGCAAGGTGTAATGTCGTGTCGGGAGCCACTGCGGCCGTTTTTCTGCTGAGGCGATAACGGGCGCAAGCGGCGCGCGAGGCGTGTGAGGGAAGTCGGGAATGAATGCCATAGAACAGGGCGGCGCGGTGGCTAAAGCGTCGTGTGGTACTGGGCGGCTGTGTTCTTGGGCGGAATGGTGGAATGTCGAGATGTAGAGGTGGTGTGGGGTGTTCGCGTAGCATGGTGGTTGTGCCGAAACCTCGTCAACGGGTGGTCGACGGTTCTGGGTGATGGACTGACGACAAGGCCGAGTGCCCGAAGCTCGACACAGCCGGAACGACGACCAGCGCACCGGGGGTGGTGGTGGTAGTGGTTGTTGTTGTTGTTGTTGTTTGAGTAGGTTGTCTGCAGAGGTCCCTGGTTCAATTCCAGGCTGGGTCATAAAATATATCATAAACCCTTTTTTATTTTTTTCCCTCCGCTCTCCTAACAAAATGCCTGGGCCTCAGTACTCAGCGCTCAGTGCTCGCAAAATTACTCACCGCCATACGCTCAAGCTCAAAGCTCAAGCTTGAACTTGAACTTGAAATTTCAACACCTGCTCACGTGCGGCACTGCCTCTGCACTCGAGTGCTTACGGCTACCCGATTACCTGAATACCGGCGCGTCTTTAAATTTGAACAACATCTCATCGATACCATATCGATTCCCACTGATAACTCGTCCCTCCCCTTCATCTCTGTGAATACCAGTAGCATTGAGATGATTGCTCCGGGATGAGTCTGATACTCATCAAGATTGTCAGACAGCACTTATTTCTTGAAGTTGTGGGTTGGGTCATTGTCTATTAACATCCAAATTGCTTGATCTAAAGGGCTTCAACAAGACCCAGTAATATTGTGCCTCTGTGCTGATTTAACATGTGCTTTATGCAGAGGTCCCTGGTTCAATTCCAGGCTAGGTCATCGCTCTTGTCACATTTAGAGTTTTTTTCCTTCCCCCCTCAAAACAAATTGCTCCCGGGCCCCGGTGTGCAAAATGACCACCGCAGTCGGAACTGGGATTTTCAACACCCCGTTCATTTGAGACACTCATCTTCTGATTCTTCATCCAGCACATATTCTAGAGTGCCCATGAAGCTTAAGTCTGAGTCAATGTCCACATCCCCTTTTATTTTCTTCAGTGCAAATTGCATGCAGCTAAATGCTTGATCTTAAGAGGTTCAACAAGACCCAGTAGCATGGTGCTCTTCTGTGCTTAATATGGCTTAATTTGTGATCATGTATTTGCAGAGGTCCCTGGTTCAATTCCAGGCTGGGTCATTACATTTTTGTTATTGGAGTTTTTTTCCTCCCCACCAAAAAAATGCCCGGAAGCATCTCATGCTCATCAAATTCATTATCCAGCACATATTTCTCCAAGTTGAGTATGACATTGAAGAGATCTGAATCCTGGGTTGGGTCTTTTTTTTTGTTATTTCTGGTGCAAACTGCATACAGTTACATTGCTTGGTCTGAAGAGGTTTGGCAGGGCCCAGTAGCATGGTGCTCCTCTGCATACAATTTGGAGTTTGAAAAAGGAATCTGCAGAGGTCCCTGGTTCAATTCCAGGCTGGGTCATCCACAGGGTCTGGTATTCTTTTTTATTTCTTCCTCTGCTCCCCTAAAGAAAATGACCCGGGCAGTGCGTGAAATGACCACCGAAGCTGGCCTCAACTTAACTTGAACTTAAATTTTCAACACTGCCTGTTCACGTGAGACGAGAATGCAGTCTGACACTGAATATTCTCGATTGCCTATTTCAGTGCCAGCTACATTAAGCCAAATGTGCTGATTACCCCATGTATAATATGACGGAGTTGCATGGTGCTCCTCTGCGCTAATTATTCTTCAAGTAGGTCCTCTGCAGAGGTTCCTGGTTCGATTCCGGGCTCGGTCATAGAAGATGTCAAATTATTTTTTATTTCTTCCCTGCGCTCTCCAAACAAAATGCCATGGCCTCAGTGCTCGCGAAATTACTCGCCGCCATACGCTCAAGCTCAAGCTTGAACTCGAACTTCAAATTTCAACACCCGCTCACGTGCGACACTGCCTCTGCTGACCACTCGAGTGCTTACGGCTACCTGATTACCCAAATACCAGTGTGTCTTCAGTACGAATTGCATACAACCAAACTGCTTGATCTGAAGAGGCTTAACAAGACCCAGTAGCATGGTGCTCCTCTGTGCCTAATTTGGTGTGTGTACACTTGAGTATGCAGAGGTCCCTGGTTTGATTCCAGGCTGAGTCATTATATCTTTAGATTTTTCATTTTTTCCTTCGCCCCTAAAAAATGCCCGGGCCTCAATGCTCACAAAATCACCACCGCAGCTGGGTACAACTAGTGATCGTCACGGGCCGGGCCCCCCGCGGCGGGTCCCGGGTACGGGTCGGTTCGAGTATGGGTACGGGTCCGCCTGACAATTTTTACTGGACCCGTCGGTACCCGTATGGGACCCGTGGTTGTACATACATAGTTTAGGCTGTTAGCAGAACAATTAAACGAAAACGCAACAAAAAGCTTGTGATCGCCATCACAGCTCAACCCGAACTAGCCCCCCGGCCCATCCTTCCCTACCTGTATGCCGCTCTCCTGACTTACTCCAATTAAGAATTTGAAAATGCAAGTATCCTTTAAGAGCCTCGATGCGACGCAACAAATCCCAGCTCCCTCACTACCATGTTGGGGACCGGTTCTCGTGCCAGAAAGCGTTCTCGCGTTGCATCGAAATCCAGCTCTAACGATTCGGCCGGCTCAAAGGCTAGTGAACTCGTCTCCACCACTGTCTCAGCTGTGAAGAAGGTCGCCCGAAGGGTGGTCAGCTTCCTGTCTCCCAAGAAGAACACAAACACCGGCCACAGGAGTGACACACCTCTTCGCCCCTCAGCTTCCACCTTGGCTCCTCGCACCCGCTCCCGGTCCTCCTCAAACGCATCGATCCCGTCCCTTGCTCCGTCTTCCTGCCAAAGTATGTGCTATGCTTTGCCTCCAGCGCGCTCTCCGAGTCATTAATTCTTCAATGCAGGCTCATTCCAATTCAACGACGAGAATGATAGCGCGTCCATCAGTTCCAAGACATCGACTCCGAGTGCCAGCATGGAATCCGTCACAGAGATCTCGCAGGAGGAGCAAGATAAATTGGATTTGGGTGCGTCTTCGGCTGATAGGAATTGTTTCGAGACTAATATTTTATTCAGTCAATGCTAAACGATCCTGGACCAGTACTATTTATGCATTCTACGCTGGCGATGTCAACATAGAATACCGCAGCGGCAAGCTCCATCATATCTTCACCTGCACTGCGAGGGGCTGTGGCCATCATGTCGCACGCAACCAGACGACCATGGACCGGAACTCCACGAAGAACCTCAATAAGCATGCCAAGAAATGCTGGGGCGAAGATACAGTGAACGCTGCCAGCGATATGGGTTCCTTGCACAAGGTTCGAACACTTTTGGCCACTCACAAGGGCGCGAAGAACCAACGACTCACGGACATCTTCAAACGCAACACCCCTGGCAGCAACTTCGAATATGTCTCCCATGTCCCACTCACCAAGAGCGAAACACGGTACGTACTTTCAAATCGTTCTATTGTATCATTCTTACGTTTGCGAAGCACTGGTTTTGTTCGCTGGATTGCCGAAAGCCTTCGCCCCTTCACTATCGCCGCCGACCGCGGCTTCCGTTACCTCATGAAATCTGGCCGCCCGACTGTGTGGATCCCCTCGCCCTCGACCATTGCACGCGACATCAAGCTTCTCTTCGGCAAGACTCGGGAGCGCATCCGTGACCGACTTGACGTGTGTATATCCTTCGTTGTTGCTTGGTCCTCACTCAAAACATCCTGAAGGATCGTGACGGATGTGTTAGTCTCGCGACTGATGCCTGGACATCGCCAAACCATCGCGCTTTCGTCGCTGTGACCGGGCATTGGGAGGAAAACGGGGAGAAGGTTGACTGTCTTCTGGATTTTGTCGAAGTTCCTGAGGTACGTATTGTTCATCTCATCCTTGGTGCTCGTCTCTCATAGTTCTAGTCGCACACTGGGGAAACACTTGCTAACGTTCTTGCCAATGTTGCTACTGTGTATGCTATCGAGGGCCGGATCACCAGCGTCACCTGCGACAATGCGAGCAACAACGACACCATGATTGACACGCTTGCTACCCTTCTCCCGAATTTCGGTGGGAAGAAGGATCACACACGCTGCTTCACTCACATCATCAACCTAGTCGCCAAGAGCTTCCTCCGTCTCTTTGACACTGTGTGCAAGGCGGGCGATGGTGATGGGGATGGGGAGGAGACCGAGGAGTTGCCGGATTTGGAGGACCTGCTCAGTGAGATGAATGACATGGAGCGGACGGAGGCTGAAGAGGACAACTCGGACGATATCTTTGATGAGGTGGCGAACATGCTCGATGGGGAACGGGAGACTTTCTTCGAAAAAACAACTATAATCTGCGGCGCCATTGGCAAGGTACATTATTGGTTTTGTGTTGGACTTGAACTCACACTTAGCAGGTTCGCACCATTGCTACCAAGATCCTTAATTCCCCAACAAAACTGCATCCCGCAATGTCCCTCCACTTCCCTCTTTGTCAATGTTGACCCGGGGCCAGTTCTTCATCCGCGTTACAAGACCGGCTATATGCGCGATAATGACTGGGACGAGGAGGATATTGAGTCCGCTAAGCAAGATGTTCGGGATGTCTACGACTCATATCGTGAGTTTTGGGAGGAGATAGCAGGCACACAATCCGATCGCAACTCGTCTGAGCCTGATGAGACTGCTTCAAGGGTACGTAACTCCCATCTCACTCGTGCTGTGATGAATACCTTCTACTGTCAGATGAGCTCTTCGAAGTCTTCCGAGGTGCGCAAATTCTCTGTCGCTTGCGCACCGGTTTATAATCTTCTCAGCTGGGATCTTCCAACCTCAACCTCTTCGACAAGATGGAGTTAGACGATGATGCTGCCACTGTGATCGCTGCTGAGGCCATCGACGAGCTTGATCTCTATCTTATGGAGCCGCGTGTGAAGGGTATCACCGATGTCTTGCGCTGGTGGGCCCTCAAGGCCGGCAAATATCCCATTCTTTCCCGGGTTGCACTTGACAAGCTCTCTTCCCCGCGTATGTGTTTAAATCCTTCGACAGTCTCATGACTAACCATTTTAATGTAGCAACCGCTGTTTATGTCGAACGTCAATTTAGCCAGGGCCGTCTCCTTGTTTCGAGTGTTCGTAATCGCCTTTCAGCTCAGACCATCCGAGAGTTGATGTGTTTGGGGTGCTGGAGTCGGCAGGGATTTGTTGAGGATGAAGATTTCAAGGTAGTTGCGCAGCTCCCGACGGTTGAGGAGGAGGGGCCCGAGGGGGAGGATGCGGAGGACTAGGATTAAATAAATTCGATATTTGGTGCTTTTTTTCGTTCATAGCAATAGCTTTACATGCTTCTTTATGAGTAGTAAAGAATTTATTCAAAGATACAATACAAGACGCGAGAAAGACACGCGGGTCTTTGACGGGCCGCACGGGTCGCGGGTTACCCGCCAACCCGCGACACGACCCGTACCCGTCGGCGCGGGTACGGGTTTTGGCGCTGACGGGTACGGGTCAGCGCCCCAATACCCGCGGGAGGCCCGTGACGATCACTAGGTACAACTTGAACTTGAATTTTCAACATGCATGTCCCGTTTGTTGTTGTCATTTTCATTCAATCATTGAAAACTGCACACAACCAAATTGCTCAATCTGAAAGGGTTCAATAAGAGCCACTAGCATGGTTCTCCTCTGTGTGCAATTTGCAGTTTGAAGAAGCAGTCTGCAGAGGTCCCTGGTTTGATTCCAGGCTGGGTCATTCTTGGTGGAGTTTCTTACCATTTTTATTTCTTCCTCCCCCACCAAAAAAAATGCCACGCACCCCACGCCCCGGTGCTCACGAAATAACCAGTGCACTCAACTTGAACTTCACCCTTCATGATCATGTGAGACAAGAATAATGCTCAGTATATTCTCATGTGCCTATAGAGATCCCTGGTTGGCTCATTGTCTATTATTTTCAGTGCAAATTGCATACAGTTACATTGCTTGGTCTGAAGAGGTTTGGCAGGACCCAGTAGCATGGTGCTCTTCTGTGTCTAATTTGGTGTGTGTACACTTGAGTATGCAGAGAGCCCTGGTTCGATTCCAGGCTGGGTCATAATTCCTCAGATCTCATGTCATTTTTTTATATTGTTCCCCCCCTCCCAAAAAAAAGCCCCAGAAGCATCTTCAAGATCATTATCCAGTACATGTTCTCCAAGTTGAGTGCTTATGGAGAGATCCTGGGTTGGGTCCTTTTTTTGTAATTTTTGGTGCAAACTGCATACAGTTACATTGCTTGGTCTGAAGAGGCTTAGCAAGACCTGGTAGCATGGTGCTTGTCTATGTCTAATTAAAACATTGAACCACATAGCATGTAGAGGTCCCTGGTTCGATTCCAGGCTAGGTCATCGCTCTTGTCACATTTAGAGTTTTTTTCCTCCCCCCCCCTCAAACAAAAATGCCCCCGGCCCCCTGTGTTCGCGAAATGACCACCGCAGCTGGGTACAATTCAACTTGAATCTTGAACACCCTGTCCACATGAGATGATGTTTAGTATATATTCTCGAGTGCCCAAGCCTGGGTTGGGTCATTATCCACATCCCTTTTATTTTCTTCAGTGCAAATTGCATACCATCAAATTGCTTAATCTGAAGAGCCTTAACAAGACCCAGTAGCATGGTGCTCCTCTGTGCCTAATTTGGTGTGTGTACGCTTGAGTATGCAGAGAGCTCTGGTTCGATTCCAGGCTGGGTCATTATATCTTTAGATTTTTCATTTTTTCCTTCGCCCCTAAAAAATGCCCGGGCCTCAATCACTGCGTTCAGGGTCCCCGTCGGCCGACCCTGCTGACAATGGTCGAGCTGTGCCGACATGCCAAACAAAGCCTGCCGACATCAGATCCGCAGACCTGTGCGGACATTGATCGACGCCCTGCCGACCTCGGTGGACCTGGCGTTGGCTTGGTCTGCCTCCATCGTCCACGCACGTCGGCAGACATGTACATACATATGTCCAATCCCCGGCCTCAGTCCTTCCCTTGCCCTACGATCATCAAGGGCCGTTGTATTTCATTCCATCACTGGATACAGCATATATGAAGACTTTCTCTGTTGACCCTGCTCAACGGTGCGGAGTGGAGTGGGTCGTCGTATCTCTTTTTTCAGTCTTCTTCTCCCTCTGCACAAGAGAATCAAACAAACCAATAGACAGCCGGCTCCAGTCGGCGGCACTGCGAACACGACGACTCCGAATCCATGTGGCGAGGGAGCGCCCCATGTCGACCCGTCCTTTGCTCTGTCACTCTGTGAGGTGAATTGATACCTGCTCATGGATGTTTCACGAAAGTTCCAAGGCTTGGAAGCCTAGACGAATGCTGTTAGTACCCATGTCTGCGGACGTCGGCAGATGTCGGCAACCTGTGCCAACACGTGGGTCTGCCGACATCTGTTTCCGTGGGTCCGCACAGCCTCTGCCGACGGACCCTCTGAATGCAGTGAATGCTCACAAAATCACCACCGCAGCTGGGTACAACTTGAACTTGAATTTTCAACACTGTGTCCCTTTTGTTGTTGTCATTTTCATTCAATCATTACAAACTGCATACAACCAAACTACTTGATCTGAAAGGGTTCAATAAGAGCCACTAGCATGGTTCTCCTCTGTGTGCAATTTGCAGTTTGAAGAAGGAGTCTGCAGAGGTCCCTGGTTTGATTCCAGGCTGAGTCATATTCCTTGTAGTGTTGGGATTTTTTTCTCCTCCTCTCTCAAAAGAAATTGCTCCTGGGCCCCAAAGCTCGCGAAATCCACTGCAGCTGAGTACAACTCAACTTGAATTTTCAACACCCCATCCACATGAAATGAGAATGATGCTCATTATATATTCTCAAGTGCCTACAAAGAGATTGGGTTGGGTGTTATTACAGTGCCTACATACACAAGTAGCTTCATCTAAAGGGCTTCAACGAGACCCAGTAGCATGGTGCCTCTGTGCCTAATTTAGCATGTGTATTACGGGAGTATGCAGACCCCAGTCCTAGTTTGATTCCAGGCTGGGTTATAATGTCTTAGTTACTTGATTTTTTTCTCCTCCCCTCAAATAAAAATGCCCCCAGCCCCCAGAGCTCGCGAAATGACCACCGCAGCTCGAACTTGGTTTTTTAAACACTGCCCTGTCCACATGAGATGAGAGTAATGCTCATTATATATTCTCGAGTGCCCATGCTGAGATCCTGGGTTGGCTCATTGTCCATCATTTCAGTGCAAATTGCATACAACCAAATTGCTTGTTCTGAAGAGGTTCAACAAGACCCAGTAGCATGGTGGGCCCAGGTGCTATGTCCTGGGAATTATTTGAAAACTTTTTTTTTTCAAATATTCAGCGCCGCAGGCATGGATTCAGTTGGGCAATAGATTTTCAGAATGTTCCTGTAGTCTAGTTGGAGTGATACTTCTTTACTTTTGGTGTTCTTTTGCCGCGCGCGGTTTCGAACCAGCTGAAGTCACTTTTTTCCCCCCCAAATTCAACGGCCTCTTGCCTCTATGTACTTGTTCGCTCCCCATGCTCATTCGGAATTGCAGTGCCCCCTCAATTAATCATGTATTGTGCATCTCTCATCAAGTCCAGCAATCTTAGCCACGGTTGAAGAATCATCATGGAATTTCTTCGAAAATTGGAAAGTGTCCATTCAACACCTATTTGACTATAGCTACTGGAACTGAAAAAAAGGGAAGAATAGGAAGTGTTCAGTGTTGGAGAAGTTTGTCAGTTAAGAGCCAGCCCCCATGAATTATTGAATTAATGTGTTCACCATTCCAAGAAAATTCATTTTTTCAGCTCCGACTGCATCCGCTGAGCCGAAGAAAGGAGAAAGTTTACACGAAGATCGAAAATGAGCGCACCTTGTGTGCCGAGCATTGGCTCAATGTGCACGTCCTTCCTGCATCTGCTCATCGTGCTTCTTGCCCTTGTTCCCATCTATTCGGACGGCCGAACGCCGCTACCACTCATCTTGATGTCTGGTATGGTATCGACCTCATTCGCGATCGTCTCGGCGAGCAGTCGCATGCGCGAGCTCAATCCGGTGGACAACGAAACCGCCAGATTGATCATGCGATGTTGAAAGTGGCTCATTCCACATCATCTTGGACACAGTTGAGGTTAGAGATGCCGTGGAAGCGAGAACATCTGTAAAAACAGCGAGAGTGGTTTCTCCCGCTCTGGTGTAAGCTTAGAAGCGCTGAATGTGTATGCCCCGAGCAAGGAGCTTCACATGCTGCATCGTGAGGATGTCCCAAAGCGTCGCCTGCGCCTGATCAGCATGTACCGGAACGCTCATAAGCCGAATGAGTATAAGCCGAGCTACATTGTTGTAAAGGATCTGCGTGGCGACACCTAAAGTGGATGGATTCCTGGAGATGCGATATCAGGAGCGTGTTCCGCACAATGTAGAAGTCATTGTGGAGCACATAGTGGGAGACATGACTGACCAATGCGCATGTACACCTTTGTAGAGGCAGACACAGAGTGCATGGCTGAGGTCCGAGCCGCGGCTTCAAGTGCTTGCAGTTGCTGGGCATTATGACACATCTCAGCAGCTTGTCTGAGTGAGAATATCTTTTTCAAAAGCTTGCGCACGCACGGTAGAGGCACGGCACTTTCTCGTCGCTTAGTTGGTCAATGCATTCTGTACAGCTGCTCTGTCAGCGTCGAGGCGGTCGTTGAGGCTGTCCTTACGCATGGTTGGACCATGGTGTGAGTTATCGAAGGCTGCCGTCGTGATCCTTGCACTGCGGTGGCGAGAGATTGAACGGGGGAAGGTAGAAGTGGCGAAACGAAGCAAAAGACTTGGAGACATAACTATGCCCAAATCGGGCGATCATGTGCCCCAGGACACCGCACTTGGGCCGCATGGTGCTCTTCTGTGCCTAATGTAGTAGCATTGCCATGCATGGATTTGCAGAGGTCCCTGGTTCAATTCCAGGCTGGGTCATTCTTTGGTGTATTCTTGCCATTTTTATTTCTTCCTCCCTTGCCCCAAGCAAAAAGAAAAAGAATTAGCCCGGGCCCCGCAACCACCACAGCTGGGTACAACTCGAACTTGAATTTTCAACACCTGTTATTTTCATTCAATCATTGTAAACTGCATACAACCAAACTACTTGATCTGAAAGGGTTCAACAAGACCCGGCAGCATGGTGCTCTTCTGTGCCCAATGTAGCAGAACTGCCACACATGTATCTGCAGAGGTCCCTGGTTTGATTCCAGGCTGGGTCATTGGTCTTGTTGCAACTAGAGTTTTTATTGCTTCCCCCCCTCCCAAAAAAAAACCCTGGAAGCATCTTCAAGATCATCAGCCAGTACATATTCTCCAAGTTGAGTGCTTATGGAGAGATCCTGGGTTGACTTTTTTTTGTTATTTTCCGGTGCAAACTGCATATTTACAACCAAACCGTTGCTCTGAAGAGGCTCAACAAGACCTGGTAGCATGTTGCTCCTCTGCACTTAATAGTACGCCAGATTATAAAATATGCAGAGGTCCCTGGTTTGATTCCAGGCTGGGTCATTCTTCTTTGTATTTCCTGTTATTTTTTATTTTTCCTACACCCTCCAAAAAAAAGCCCGGGCCTCAGTACTGAGTACTCAGTGCTCACGGAACAACCACTGCAGCTGAGTTCAACTTGAATAAGAACTTGAACCTGAATTTTCAACACCCGCTCACGTGCGGCACCGCCTCTGCTGATCACTGCAAGGGCTTGCGTTTAAACAATTACCCGAATACCAGTGTGTCTTCAGTACGAATTGCATACAACCAAACTGCTTGATCTGAAGAGGCTTAACAAGATCCAGTAGCATGGTGCTCCTCTGTGCCTAATCAAAGTGAGCATATGTTCTGTAGAGGTATGTGGCTCAATTCCAGGCTAGGTCATACTTCTTGCAAGCCCTTATTTTTTTCCCCTCCTCTTTCCTAAAGAAATGCCCAGCCCCCGGAGCTCGCGAAATGATCACTGTAGCTGGAACTGGAATTTTTCAACACCCCACACATGAGACAAAAATGATCTTGATCCAGCACATATTCTAGAGTGCCCATGAAGCTTCAGTCTGAGTCATTGTTCACATCCCTTTTATTTTCTTCAGTGCAAATTGCATACAGTATTATATGCCCCAATGGGACACGATCACCCAATGGGACAAAGCATTTTTGTGAGCCTGGCTGTCAAGCCCTAGTCCCAAAATTTTATAGACATGTTCCTGAGCATGTTATCTTTGCATATGTAAACTTGGAAGGTAATGGTGGACCATATACCTTGTTGTCTAAAGACATCAGTGTCGAAAGCCCAGAAAATCAAAATTTCAAGTGTCAAGATCTTCCCCTCAATAACCCACAAAATTTTCAGAAAAATTAGAGGAGCAATATATAGCTATACATTACTTGTCTTGAGGCTTCACTAGGCATGAAAATGCTGCAGAGGTCTAAACTCACTCAATGGGACGCCTTGCAATCCAAAAGCAGATATGTGACATATGTGACATGCTGGGCTTTTCGCCTTCATTCTACCCATTTGCACTCAATATGGCTGTACAGAATTTACAGAATTTTCAATAAGCATGTTAAAGGTTATGGGGGCTATAAGCCAGTGGATAGGGTACTTGGAAGTGGATAGAGTACGACGGTGGTGGTACTGTACAAGGTGAAAAACATCGACAAAGTAATAATGCGACCAGCCACCTGACGGATCGGCATCTCGGCCACCTCGGAGTTGACCCGGTCACTCCTCGAACTCTAACACCCCCCCTTGACCGGCGTCAAGTGCGAGTGGATGATAGGGAAAATAAAATGGAAAATAGGGATAGGGAGCAGATGTGCCGAGCTCCTAGTCGGGATGAGGAAAGACATCAGGGAAAACCCAAGTTCCCTTTTCAGGCGTAACCGCACTGTGGCCTTTAGGCTCTTGCGGAACTTGGGAGGTAAAGTGAGTACTCCTCAGTACCCACAGTACCATAAGCCCACGCTACTGAGTGCGACCTCAGCGCACCAATGTCCTGGAGCCATTACATTCGCTGATTGGAATTGTGGTTCAGATTTTTGCTAAGCAGAAGTTTCGAGAGGATGAAATGGTTCGCCTGAGTTTGAGAATTAGTAGTTATTTTGACTCGAGAGGAGATTGGATAAGTAGAATGTGCTCATCGTCAAATTGGATGTCCTGTGACAGAATTATGCTCGAAAGCGGAGATAAGTTATGCTCGAAAGCAGATTATGATCATGTTGGGCTGTTCAGCTTGCGCGGCAGCCAGCGAGAGGTGAAAGCCGAGAGAGGAAGGCTATAGTGAACACAGAAGAGCACATCAAATTCATGAATGAACCTGTCGAGTTTTGAATTAGTTGTATTCATTCTAAAATAAAATTTGGACGTAGCTGATAGGTGAAGTTTGAAAGCACGTATCGAGAACTCGATGTGAACACTGTATGTGTCCAACCAGATCAGTGGATAAGTTAGAATGAAGGTATGTTCGAAGACAGTGAGTCGGTTAGCACAGATATATGCTAGAAAACAAATGCTCGGCAGATGAGCAGAGGTACGCTCGATGATAGGGATACGCTCGGTGGCAAAGGTTACGCTCGATGGCAAAGTGTTACGCTCGATGGCAAAGTGTTATGCTCGATGGCAAAGGTTATGCTCGGCGGCATGGTTACGCTCGACGGCGGATTATGCTCGAAGGCGGATTACGCTCGGAGGCGAAGTTACGCTCAAAGGCGGATTATGCTTGGAGTGTATGCTCTCTGGCAAATTTGGAACATTATTCCAGCGCAAATGCGCCCAACCTTGGGACAATTTTATTGTCAGGATCCGTATTTTTGTGGATCCAAAATGGAAGCAGAAAATATTTGGCGGCAGTGTTTTGCTCGGTCGGCTATACCAAGCTGGACTAAAATTAATAGAGTGGAACTTGAGTAAGGGCATTTCAGCAGTAGTTCAAGACGAATACTTAGCTCTGTGTGAGCCGCGAGATATAGAAGCTAATCTGGGAACATCGGATGCTGGTTTGCTTCATGTTCACCCCCCCTTCATCCGAGGTCCCAGTGAGCGCCTATGAATTCTGGAAATAACAGCAAGATTATTGAGCTTGAAGTACAAGTTGATAACTCAGCTTTGATTTGTGCAGATTGACTTCATATGTATCATTCGAATGTTGAGAAGTCGAGAAAATCATTGGGAAGTGTTCGTGTAGTTAAGCTCGAAGGCTAGTTGCGAAATGGCAATTATGTTGCTGACTACGTCTCTGGTAGTGAATGTATCGGACAATGTATCAGCATACAGAGACAGGAATGCAAATAACACTCAGAGTTCGGTGGGATTCCTCCGACATCAACTTCCTGTTGAATGCCTAGTCGCGAGCGGTAGAAATCGTCATTCCGAGGAGCGAATTTAGTCGAGTCGCCGGTGAGGTGCGAAGGACAGCGTAGTATTGCGTCGAGGCTTTAAGGTGTTTCTGTTGTCGCGGAATCATCAACTTCATCTCCAGATTCGATGACTGGCCATGGAACATGGTTCTCAACCGTGAAACAAATTTTAAATATTCAAATAGTGGAGTATTCAGTAGAAACTCAGCTTTGTAGTGATAACCGAAGTTTGCTTGTGGGTCGTCTCTGGGTGATACGCTCTCTTGATGTCGTCCCTCTGGATTTCATTATCCAACAATTCAAGTTCTGAGCTCAGAAAGGATTTTTAAGTGTTAAACTGGAATAAATGAATCGGAACTCAGCTTTGTGCTCAGGTTTAACGCTGCAATGTACAGTTATTCTATCATCATAAAGGCCAGGATGAGAATTTCTCTCTCTCTCCCTCGCATCCGTGATTTATGATGATTAAAACCACTGTTAGTAGATCAAGAGCAATGATTTTGAACCGGAAACTTAGCGTAGTCATGCTAAGGGCCGATTCGGCATTAAACGAGGTCGTGGTCGAACAAGTGGATACCAATGGCATGAGACGTCGTTCAGACCAGGGCCAGTGAAGTACTCTCGTAGTTTGCAATTATAGCGTGGTCAAATCCAGAGGAGATTGAATATTAGAAGAAGACCTAGCGTAGCTTCAACGATGCGGCTGAAAGTAATGGGAAAAGAGTGTTTCAAGGTGTTGTCACGAAATCTAAAGATATGAAGCAGGTCGAGGTCGAGGACGACAAGTGTAGTGAAGATCAAACAAGGCGAATTCGACGGCGCCTCCGTGACTGAGATGGTTGAAATCTGAGAAGCCTTCAACTTGTGTGAACTTGTCAACATTCGGATGTGCGGAAGTGGACGGCCAGGTCCAATAGTGAACTGGGGATCTTGATGCCAATTGAACGACTGAGTGAAGTTTGCTTCGTCGCGAGCGACTCAGTACGGTCACTGAGTGTCGTCCCCCCCCTTTTGACCGATGCTTGGGGAGTGATGATGGCCGGGTTGCATGTTGCTGCCAGAGTGAGAGTGAGCAGTCGGCTCGGGTTAGTGGATGACGAGCCAGTTGGAAGAGGCTGCAGATGGCGAGAAAGCGGTAGAGAATGAAATTTGCATCATTCCGGGACTTGGCGCTATTTCAACGCAAGTCAGATGCCATCCGAGTCACGTATGTGGACGCATGTAGGCATTGAAGCAGTCAACGACGATCTTGCCCGTCAGGAGATTACATAGATCGATCCAGAACCGCCGAGTTGAAATACAGTGTTCGGAGGGACATCAGATTCATCTTGAATTCATCAGCGAGTTGATTTTCACCGTGACTGGCATGCTGAAAATTGATGTGGCGGCATCTGGTCAAGAAAGACGTTCAGGGTATGTCCAAGTTCACAGGAAGGACGTTATCGATAGCTTGCTGGGTGTACCGTGGTGTAAGCAAGAAATTCATTCTGACTGAGAGGTATTTGTGGTTTTCAGTCAATCTAAGCTTGTCGCCAGTAATTGTCCCGACAAGGTGATTGAAGCCGCAGAGTCCAGTGGGACATCGAAGGTCGATATTGAATGACAAACTAAGCGACCAGAGCTTGAATTGTGTCATCTTGTAGCCTCGAAATGTCGGCCAGTTTCCGGGGGAAAAGATAGGGGTTGGAGCAAACAAGCTTCGAGGTCATGGTTTCGGCAGATGCAGTTAGAGCGCGGGGCCCATAACCTGTTAAAGGTTATGGGGGCTATAAGCCAGTGGATAGGGTACTTGGAAGTGGATAGAGTACGACGGTGGTGGTACTGTACAAGGTGAAAAACATCGACAAAGTAATAATGCGACCAGCCACCTGACGGATCGGCATCTCGGCCACCTCGGAGTTGACCCGGTCACTCCTCGAACTCTAACAAGCATTACAGCACTCAATTGAAGAACATTCCGAGGTTGAATGTCATGAGTCAAAGTGAAAATGGCGAAGATTTAGGGTGTGGTGGCTGTGCATCCCATTGGCACATATCTTGATTGATAAGGACATTTGAGACAGATAAGTCTCGATCTCCACGACTTCTTGGTCAATTCACCTCATACTTGGTAGGCATTTACTTTAGACCTCAAAGAAGGTTTTAGGTGGTTCAGTTTTTGTCCAAATCATTTCAGATGTGTGTGAAAGAGAAAAACAAATTTGGTCGTCCCATTCGGGCATGTAATACTGTACAACCAAATTGCTCAATCTGATAGGGTTCAGCAAGACCCAGTAGTATGGTGCTCCTCTGTGCCTAGTAATGATTCTTGTAGGTCTATTTGCAGAGGCTCCTGGTTCAATTCCAGGCTGGGTCATCCTTCTTTTGAAAGTCATTTTCAACAATTTTTCGCCCCCCTTAAAAAAAGCCTGCGCAAAATGACACCTGCAGCTGGGTTTAACTTGAACTTGAATTTCCAACACCTGTTATCTTCATTCAATCATTGCACCCTGCATGCAGCCAAATTGCTTGATCTGAAGAGGCTCAACAAGACCCAGTAGCATGGTGCCTCTGTGCCTAATTTGACATGTGCATACAGGTGTATGCAGAGAGCCCTGGTTCGATTCCAGGCTGGGCCATAACTCTTCGACCTCATTCATTTTTATTGTTTCCTCCCCTCCCAAAAAAAAAGCCCCGGAAGCATCTTCATGATCATTATCCAGTACATATTCTCCAAGTTGAGTGCTTATGGAGAGATCCCGGGTTGGGGCTTTTTTTTTGTAATTTTTGGTGCAAACTGCATACAGTTACATTGCTTGGTCTGAAGAGCCTTAACAAGACCCAGTAGCATGGTGCTCCTCTGCATACAATTTGGAGTTTGAAAAAGGAATCTGCAGAGGTCCCTGGTTCAATTCCAGGCTGGGTCATAACTCTTTGAGATGTTCTTGTTTTTATTTTTTCCTCCCCTCTCTCCCCAAAAAATTGCTCCGGCCCCAGAGCTCACAAAATCACCACCGCAGCTGGGCTCAACTCAACTTGAACTTGTATTTTCACCACCCATGTCCCTTTCGTTATTGCCATTTTCATTCAATCATTGCAAACTGCATACAGCCAGATTACTTGATCTGAAGGGATTGAGCTAGAGTGCCTATTTCAGTGCCAGCTACATTGAGCCAAGTTGCCAAGTATTTCTGTGTATAGTATGCCTCAGTTGCATGGTGCTCCTCTGTGCTAATTTGGGAATGTATATTGCTTGCAGCAGAGGTCCCTGGTTCGATTCCAGGCTGGGTCATTTGATGTTTGTAGTCAGGTTTTTTCTTCCCCCCCCCCCCTCCTCCCTCTCCCAAAAAAAAAAATGCCCCGTGTCGGTGCTCGCGAAATGACCGCCATACGCTCAAGCTTGAACTTGAATTCTCAACACCCGCTCACGTGCGGCACTGCCTCTGCTGACCACTCGAGTGCTTACGGCTACCCGATTACCCGAACACCGGCGCGTCTTTAACCTCTCATCGATAAGTACCGCGATTCCCACCGATATCTCCTCCTTGCAACCTTCGTGAACGCCCCGCAACATTTCCAATGGCCCCAACGATCAAAGTCGGCGACACGCTCCCCAAGGGCGAGTTTGGGTACATCCCCTGGGCACCCGAGCTCGAGGATAACGTGCGTCCCATCCCGCCATCCGCCCTCTTGACTGACGCTGGTTGCAGCTCGCGTGCGGTGTCCGTGCGTACTATCCATCCGTCCCTTCCCTGATCACGATTTACTGACATATGCACAGCGAGCAAGCTGAGCACAGACTCGTGGAAGGGCAAGAAAGTCGTCCTCTTCGCCGTCCCCGGCGCGTTCACCGTGCGTCCCCCCTCCCTCCCCTCATCTTCATCTAATAGTAATAACAAAACAGCCAACCTGCCACACGAACCACCTCCCGCCCTACCTCGCCAAGCACGCCGAGTTCCTCGCCAAGGGCGTCGACGTCCTCGCCGTCCTCGCCGCCAACGACCTCTTCGTCATGAGCGGCTGGGCCCGCTTCGAAGGGTGCAAGGACAAAATCCTCGCCCTCTCCGACCCCGCCGCCGCCTGGTCCGCGTCCCTCGGCCTCGACCTCGACCTCACCGCCCGCGGCCTCGGCCTCCGCACGAACCGCTACGCCATGATCATCGACGATTTGGTCGTCAAGTACGTTGAGGTGTGTACCTTCCTTTCGAGTTCTGCCTCGAGCGCACGCCTTCCGGGCGGGTGCGGGGAATCTCTGCGTGCGGCGTCTCTTCCGCCTGTCCCCACGTGCGCACTCTACCGCTCCTCCCTCCCTGAGTCCCTCATCCTCACTCCCCCCTCCTCCCCCCTTATCGTATATCGCCTACTAACCACTCCTCCTGCAAGGTCGAGCCCGCCCCAGGCGTAACCGTCTCCGGCGCCGACGCCGTCCTCGCGCACCTCTAACCTTCCTTCCTTCCTTCCTTCCTCACTCACCCAACTGACGGGCTGATGGGAAGGGAGTGTGGAGAAGGAATTACATAAAGAAATAGGATTGAGGATTGAGGATTTAGGAAACCGAAATCGCGGGTACATTGTAGTAGAATTGTATGTCACTATAGACGCTATATAACACGAGAACTTCGAAATTCGGAATTGCGACTCGACGGGATCGGGATCGTCTCTGATACAATAGATTAGCGAGGTATCTCGAATACGCTGACGAGCGGGTTAACCGTCGACGCCGAATCCCGCATCCCTCTTCCCTCTTCCCTGTGACTCCTGTCCCGTGTCCAGCCTCCCGCTGAGCACCCAGACCTCCGGGGGCCCCGGGCTCGCGCTCACCCAACCAATCAATAAATCAATCTTGAATCTCGGTACCGGTATGGTTGGTGTACACCCAACGCGTGGGTGGGCGCATTTACACTAGCCTCCCTGACAGATAGTGCGCGCCCAAGTCGACACCGACACCGACGTCGGTGCGCGCCCCGCCCGCCGCCCGCTCGTCAAAGGAAGCGTGAGTGTGAACAGCGGCGCCGCCCGTCAAACGCAGAGCGTGCATGACGCGCTCGATGACTCGGATTCGATTCGATTCGATTCGATTCGATTCGTCGCCCGAAGACGACGTTGGGATACTATAGGGTAAGATAGGCGGAGGGCGGGGACGAGGGCGTCGGCAAGGGCATCGGTATGCCTATGAGTAGCGGGCGGCACGGGGGGGGGGAATGCGCAAAGCGCGATGGGCGGGGATTCAGAGCGGAGGACGCGGGGTCGGTCTTGAGAAGCGGATGCGGCGAGGCAGGATGCAGGGCGGAGGGCGGAGGACAGAGAGGACAGAGGACAGGGAGAGGACAACGCCCCGCGCTCCGCCTCCGACTCTGGCTCCGGCTCTCTCAAGATCATGCGAAACTTGGACGGATTGGGCTGAAGGACTCGGACGCACGACCAAGCCCGCGCGGACGAGCTTTGCACTTTGCACTTTGCACTTTGCAGCAGGCACACCCAGCCCTGACACCCTCCGACTCCTCCGAGCTGAACAGAGAGAGCCGTCCGCTCGATCTTCCAATAGCCGCGGGAGATTGGATGGATAAGGCGAGCGCGCGAACGACAATGTGGGAGGGGTTTGGGAGCAGGACGACGCGGCGCGGCGTGGCGCGAAGCTAGGGCCCCCGAATCCGAGTCCGGAGAGAGAGAACCGGGGTCGCCCGCTCGATCTTCCAGTAGCCGCGGGAGATTGGATACATAAGTAGAATTCAGCGAGCGCGCCAACGACGACGAGGGGAGGGGTGCGGGTCCGGGAGCACGACGACGACGACGCGCGAAGCCAAGGCTAAGCCAAGTCTGGGCCCCTGAATCCGACTCCAGAGAGAGATAGCGAGAGAATCGGGGCCTCTTTAGTGGTCGCGGGGGGTTGGATGCATACAGTAAGTAGAATTCAGCGAGCGCGCCAACGATTCAGACAACGAGGGGAGGGGTGCGGGAGCAGGACGACGCGGCGCGGCGCGAAGCTAAGTCTAAGCCGCCGAATCCGAGTCCGTGTCCGGTGCGAGTGCGAGTCCGTGTCTGAGCGCGAATTCCGAGTTCTGGGCCGGAGCTCGCGTCCAATACAACGCAACGCAACTCCCGACATTCTTCGTTCTTTCTGTACAGCGCCGACAGCCGACAGCAATTCATCGCGGCCACGCTCAGCGTCTGCGCGAGACACTGAGTATGTTACACCCACGGAGGGAGGCTGATCTTCGAGCGCCGGGGGTCTGCACTTGGTCGGACGCCGGACGGCGAGGCGAGATATTAGCACCTCCGCCGCCGCAGGCCGGACACACCGCTTAGTCGAGGAAAGCAGGGCAGCCAAGGGATCACGATTATGAAGCAATGAGGATATGAAGCAATGAGGAGTATGGTGGATATGTTGGAGAGGCTAACCATTAGACTATTCGCGCGAATAGTCTAATGGTTAGCCTCTCCAACAGGATAAAGATAACATGTAGATTGAGAAATTGAGAATGATGGATTGCAATTTGCGCGGATGGGATGAATACATGGGGCGAATGGAATATGGTGATAGAGTAGGATAGGATAGATGTGCGTGCGTCGTGTCTTGAACTCGTGAACGTGTGTGTGTGTGTGAGGGTGCGAGTGAAGACGATGAAGATGTGAGTCGAAGGTGAGGACGAAGCGAGGCCTTTACGCCCACGGATTATCCTCCGAGTCGCTCGGCGTAAACGCGTGCGCATGCGCCGGCGGCGTCGCCGTACGCGCCACAACAACATCCGCCTCCCGCGCAT
Organism: Mycena galericulata; assembly: GCA_029289565.1. Classification (NCBI taxonomy): domain Eukaryota; kingdom Fungi; phylum Basidiomycota; class Agaricomycetes; order Agaricales; family Mycenaceae; genus Mycena; species Mycena galericulata. The sequence continues at coordinate 107,269 of JARKIA010000253.1, forward strand.
CGTGCTCAATGGGATCTTCCTCCTCCTCCTCCTCCTCCCCATCCCCATCCCCCTCCCCATCCTCCTCCGAGTCACTCCCAATCGTCATCAGCGTCTCCACCACCTCCCCCGCCTCCTCCGTCCGATACACCTTCCTCAGCGCCGACCCGCCCACCGCCGGCGTCGGCTCGCCCCGCCGCCGCTCCTGCGCGCGGCTCTCCTCCGCCGCCGCGGGGTCCTCCACGACGAGGTCCACCGCGTCCGGCGGGAGCGGCGTGGGCGTGGGCTGCGCCGAGTTCCGGCGCGACGACGACGGCGGCGTGCGCGGGCTGCTCCCCGCTCCGGGGCTCCCCGGCAACGCCGCACGGCGCGCCTGCGACGCGTTCGAGTTCGTGCGCGAGTGCGGCGGCGGCAGCGCGGCAGACGACGGGTGCGCGCGCGTCCACTTCAGGCGCATGTCCGCGCCGTCGGGCGGCGCCGGGCCCTCGTTGTGGTCGATGAGCAGCCCGTCGCGTGGGGGCGGCGGTGGGGGAGGGCGGGAGACGGTGCGCCCGACGGCGCCGTATCCCTCCCAGCGCGGGCGCTCGCGTGCCTCGGGCGGCGGCTCCGGGTGCCGCACGTACCACGCGCTGCTCTGATTCCTCAACACCCGTTCCTCCTCGTCCCACGTCCGCGCCCGCGCATCCTCCGAGCTCACGTCGATCGTCGGGTAGTTGTAGTCCCCGAACATGAACTGCCGGCTATGCTCGAACAGCTCCTCGTCGCCCAGCTCGTCGGGATCCCCAAACGGCAGGTCGTAGTCGTCCCCGAAGCCGTCGCCCTCGAGGTCCCAGAGGTTCGGCTCCTGCTCCGTGCGTGCGGACGCTGCCGCCGCGAGGTCCGGCGCGAGGTGCACCACACCCGCCTCCTGGCTCGCCATCAGCGGCGCGTGCACGTCCTCCAGCCCCCCGCGCCCCAGCGCGCCGTCCACCGCCCCGCGCACGCGCCCGCCCGCCCCTCCACCCCCGCCGACGTGCGTGCGCACCGCGGGCTGCGGGAGCCAGTACTTCCGCTTCCCGCCGTCCGCGTACCGCAGCCCCGCGCGGATGCGCCGCTCGCGCCCCTCGCCCTGGTGCATGTACCCCTCGCTCGGCTCGAACGCGCGGTAGTCCATCCCCTCGCCGCGCAGCGTCGCGCGGCTGTCCGCGACGACGTCCCGCAGCCCAAACGCGTCCCGCAAGGCGTAGTACATCGGCATGCGCGCGACGTACGTCGTCGTGGGGTCGATGAAGTCCGTGTACGCGAAGGCGTAGGCGTGCGCAAAGGCGAATAAGGGCATCTCGATGCAGATGAGCGTGTCGGTGAGCGCGAGGGCGATCTTGTCCTGGTCCTCGTCGCGCGTGTACGGCCCGATGTGCGTGATGACACCCGTGGACACGAGGATCGAGATGAAGAGAGCCTGCCAGAAGGAGAAGAAGAGGATGCCCTTGACGCAGAGGAATTTGGGGACTGGCCTGAGGGGAACGTTATTTTGGTGACGTGGCATGAGAGAAGGAAGGCGCCTTACCGGAAGGGCTTGAGGTCGTCGTTTACACATATCCAAAAGACTGCGAGGCAGTAGAGACTCAGGCAGATGCTGGTGTTATAGACGATGCTGATATAGAGATAACCTGAGGTGGCGCTGAGGTTGCCTTCGTTGTATTTGCCCAGGGCCTTGAGGATGAGCGTCGCGACAGCAAGGATAGGCTTGACTTGGACGTATTCTGAGTTGCTCATGTAAGAAGACAGCAGGTCATAGAGCAAAGGGGATGCGTACGGAGGATGCCCCGTTTCAAGAAAAGAAACATATAGGGGTCGCTGACGTCTATCTCGCGCTTGAACAGGCTGACAGGAAACACCGGGTCCTTTGGTGGGCGGCCGTGAAGCATGATGAGAAGGGACCGTTCGCCGCCGAGATACGACAGAAGCAGCACAAAGAAACAGTAAATGACAAAAGCCTGTGTGGTTCGTTGAGCAACAACTACGGCTGGACGCGGAATCCACGGACCTCGTAGATATCGCGAATCGCGTCGATAAAGAAAGCGGCTACAAAAATGCGTTCAGCACTATCGTGTTGTGAGAAAGAACCCACACCTTCAAGCGAGAATAGAGATATCAGCGACGACACGCCGTACAGGGGAACCATGACCATGATTCGAACAACCATCCTGAAATGCTTTGAGGACACATGCCAGAGCATAGAATGGGCCACGTACCGCTGCAACGCGGGTTTGCGATAATTCCGGAGTTGTAGGTGTATTGACATGCCGGATACAATCACTGCGACGAGTGTAGAGACACCCGCGACCAAGAGGACAGCCGTAGGCAGTCGGGAACCAGCACCACCGAACATGGTGTCTTGTGCAATCCACTGACGGTGAAGAGACTCTTGATAAGGTTCAATATCGAGTAGAGGTGTCAGAAAGAGCTCAACGCACGGAGAAGGGTGGTAGAACGCGAAGAGTTGGCTCCAAGCTGCGGAGGAAACGTCATCAACTCGCGGGCTCGATCGTCGATGCGAGCAGCAGAACGAACAGGGCTTAAATGTCTTCTAGTTCCCGTCCTAGGTGATTGGATGTTTGGGAGTGGCGAAAAGATTCAAGGCCGACGCAGCAAGTACGCAGCAGGCTGCGCCGTAGTCGAGGTCGAGGCACAGTGCATCAAAGCGCTTATCGAAACAGAGACAAATACAGACTTACCTTTTCAAGCCGACTCAACGGCGTTCGTATTCTAAGGAAGTTACGGTGTTGGGCGCTCTGGGACTCTCATGTATCGGACGTCGGTTTGGATATGACCCACCTCAGCGGCGGCCTTGCGGTTTCTCAGATCGACTGCATAAACTCTTGATTCTTGAAAATAAAACCTCTCGTGAGTCGTGACAGTGCAGGCGATAAGGGAAAAACCCTACCCTCTCCTCCAAAATGGAGCGAAGATGCACGAAGCCCGAGCTACAATGTTCGTAGTATCTCAGCTGGCAATGGTCATTCATCTGACTATTCTTCTACATACTCAATCCCCGTACGTTAGGCAAGCGAAACACGGTTGGCTGTAGCCAGCCGAGGGGGAGAACCTCCGTCTTGAACCCGGATGGGCCGTACGTCTTCGTCAATGCACTGCAGACAGGACGACCCCACCACTCGCAAGGCCGCGAATCTGTCCAGCTCATCGCTTCCGAGCTCCTTGCCCCGCAGCGTGATATCGATGACAGCGAGCGAATCGATGCGAGCCTCCAGCATCTGGAAGAGTACAGTTGGAGTGAACAAGAAGACGCTCGCAAGGACGAGTCGCCTCAGTGCAGGGAGCAACACGACTTCTGTCGGAGTGGACCCGGGAGTGAGCGCTCGGAGGACCTTGTCGGTGACGGTGCTCAAGACCAAATCCGTGAGCACCAGCATCTCGAGCGTGCCCACCTCGCGCAAGAGCGCCAGCAGCTCCGTCTGCGTGACACGCGTCTTGTGCATCACGAGCGTCCGGAGGGCGCACCCGGAGCGCTGCAAGAACGCGGCCGCAAGCGGATTCTGGAAATACGAGTCGACTATGCGGCGCTCCTCGAGATTGGGCGCGTTTAACCGGTCGAGGATGTCCACCGTGCCCTCCGTGGACGCCTCAGCGTCGACCACAGTGACTCTCGTCAGTGCGGGGAGAGGCTCAGGTAGTCGCTCCGGGGGGTCAACAACGACAGTCCGCGTCGCGAACTGTCGAGAGGAAAGTCATCTCCCGGGCATGCGGAAACGTCGCTGCAGGCTTCGCTACCCGACGCCACAAAGGAAACTGCCCGGATCTAGTGGAACGGGAGGGGCGGAATGTGGTACCCGAGGAACGTGTCAAGTTCCAACGTCTCCAGCCTGGGGGCATGCTCGAATACATCCAAGTCCGCTATAGCGCCACTGTCATAGCCCCAGGTGAATTTGATCTCGATCTTCTCGAGGGATGCCAGCCGCCCACGCACCGGTGCGAAAAGCAGCAAGTGCCGCGTATCTGGAGGCGTGATGAGCGAGAAATGCACCCAACGCTCCGCATGGGCCATAATCTCGTTCAGAATCTCCATGTTTGGCGGCAAGTTTGGAGACAGATCCAAGGTGATGGACAGGCCCGCGCCCCTCGAGCGCTCCAGACAGAGCCGCAAGACGCGGAGCGAGTATTGCCCACGGGTACCGTCGACGTAGACCGAAGACCACCGTCGCACAGTGTGCAATGCCACGCACCGCCAATGGCGCGACACCGACGCGAGGATGTGCGGGTTGTGCTTGTCAACGACGAGCGATGGCGTCACCTGCCCGACATTCACGAATTCGTGGAGATCGAGGAAGATGGTCTCTAGGATGTCGTCCGGCAGGCGACGCACTGGCGCGATGAGGGATGAGTAATCCGTTATGTACCGACACAGCATGTCCTCTTCGGCGCTGGAGACCGCGACGGATTGGGCGCGGATTTCTGAGATTCGACGATCTGCAGTAGTTAGTGAGTCGATGATCGCTTTTCTTTCTGTATCTGAAGGCAGGAGATTGCAGCGCAGCCGCTCATCGAGGCCTGGCTCCGGAATGTTGTACAGATCCATGTGGTGGTTTGCAGGAGAATTGATAAAGTTCGCAGTCACTTTTGAAAGAACTCTATGCTGTTCAATTTGTAAAAAAAACTAAAACGCGAGGATCTTTGTGATGTTCCATCAGCGAGACATTTGGGACCCAACGAGATATGTTCGGTTCACCTGCGAGATAGTTAAATACCCCTGGAAGACAGGTGTACCCCCCGAGACATATCCGAATGTGTTTCTACGAAACGTTAACACCCACAAGTCACTCAAGCTACCTCAAAGCTACCTCTTGCGAGATATAGCTGTCTCGGACCGGATTGCCGTTGTCTCCATTTGGATACCACCGCCACATGCCGCCCGCCTCCGGGCTACCCGGGATGGATGAGATTCGGCCCGCACATACTACTTATTACTAGCCGGCACTTCGAATCAAACATGGCAAGTGCCGTGTGATTCCATCATGATGCATGTACATGCCGAAACTCGGCAAACTCTGTATCCACTTTCCCTGGGGTTTAGCTTCGGTTAAGAATTTAGATTTGGGTTCAGGCAAAGTCTTCAGGTATATTATGAAGGAGTAACTTGCATAATAAATTCGGCTGTGGCTGATCAGCTAACCGCAGCACTTCTCGAATCAAATGCAGCACATGTGCCGACTGTAAACAGACACGCCGGCTTTCGCGGTTCATGCACTGTGGGAAGTAAATGAACTCAGATGGAGTACCCTGAAAGCACTCAAATGGAGTGTGTGAAGTACTCGGATGTAGTGCTTCCAGGTACTCAATCTGAGCGCTTTTCTGCAAAAAACCATCTCCATGTGAGTACCTCAGGTACTCAATGGGAGTGCCCAGAGGTACTCGTTGTGAGTGCTTTAAGCACTCCATTTGAGTGTTTCTTTTTGGTAGTTTTAAGCAAGAAAAATCAACCTTGCTGAACCAGTATTGACGCCAAGGGTTCAGGAATGGCTCATTATGGAACTTTAAGAGGATGCAGTACGCAGGAGCAAATTACCTGCTGCCTCCCGGAATCGAACGAGGGACCGCGTGGATGCACTCAAGATTACAACGGAGAACAACATACCACTGGACTAAACAACCAATGCAGAGAATGGGATAAAAGGTCCCAATATGGTAATTCCGCATGTTGTCCCAATAACGTCTTTATTTTACCTCCAGCCAGTCTATCTACCTACATATTGGCTATTTAAAATCATGCTACTCTGGAGTATAATCAATGGTTTGCATATATTGAGGAATTTTCGACCTTTGAGTTGACGAAATCTTTTGAGTCGTGTTCTTCCCAATTTACAACCTCAAGCTCTGTGGACAGAGTTTGAATCAGATTCTGTAAATTCTGAAATACACAGAATTTTGAAGGTATCCTAAACTTTGTGGTCGAGCTCCGAGGGTGGGCGGTCTGATTCCTAAGAATCACTCCAACCGAGGGCTGGTGTGGGGAGTGACAACCGAAATAATCCTGATCCAACGGCATTTCTCATGTTCTCTGGGCAACAATTCATATGTAGGACCCCGGAAGAAGTAGCCTCGAGGGAACTCAGATGAAGTACCCCCAAAAGTAGTGCCCCGAAGGGAACTCAGATGAAGTACCCCAAAAAGTAGTGCCTTGAAGGGAACTCAGGTGGAGTACCCATAGAGGTAGTGCCTCGAAGGGCACTCCAATGGAGTACCCCAGGGAGTAGTACTCTGATGAGCACTCCAACAGAGTACCCAAAAAAGTACTACTAATTGAGGTACTCAGTGGGAGTACCTTTTTTGCATAAATAGTACCCAGGTACTCACATGGAGTACCTTTACTTTCCACAGTGTTCAGGGCTTACGCCCAGTCATCTTGTAAGTCTTTCCAGGGCTATGTCACTCCAAACTGGGACCAGAAAGACGCCGCCGAAACCTACCCACCCCTCGACACTCCATATTCACGTCAATCCAGTAGTTTGACCCCGCCGGCAGGCAACCCACATGGTGTGGGTGAAAAAAATTGACTTCAATTGAGCCCACATTTATTTTGTACTACTTGACCACATTCTTTTGACATATATCTGCAGATTCTGCACCAACAAGTTCTATTTTGTACATGCTCATAATATTTATGGACATCATTACCATTCTCCCCCCCATTTTTTCGCGCTTGTTACATATTGGACTATCCTATGTACCTATGTAGTAGTCTAAGTGTTGATATTTCTTTTTTCTTGTACTTCGCTTCATGGGTCACCTATGCTGTTCAATTTGTAAAAAAACTAAAACGCGAGGATCTTTGTGATGTTCCATCAGCGAGACATTTGGGACCCAACGAGATATGTTCGGTTCACCTGCGAGATAGTTAAATACCCCTGGAAGACAGGTGTACCCCCCGAGACATATCCGAATGTGTTTCTACGAGACGTTAACACCCACAAGTCACTCAAGCTACCTCAAAGCTACCTCTTGCGAGATATAGCTGTCTCGGACCGGATTGCCGTTGTCTCCATTTGGATACCACCGCCACATGCCGCCCGCCTCCGGGCTACCCGGGATGGATGAGATTCGGCCCGCACATACTACTTATTACTAGCCGGCACTTCGAATCAAACATGGCAAGTGCCGTGTGATTCCATCATGATGCATATTCATGCCGAAACTCGGCAAACTCTGTATCCACTTTCCCTGGGGTTTAGCTTCGGTTAAGAATTTAGATTTGGGTTCAGGCAAAGTCTTCAGGTATATTATGAAGGAGTAACTTGCATAATAAATTCGGCTGTGGCTGATCAGCTAACCGCGGCACTTCTCGAATCAAATGCAGCACATGTGCCAACTGTAAACAGACACGCCGGCTTTCGCGGTTCAGGGCTTACGCCCAGTCATCTTGTAAGTCTTTCCAGGGCTATGTCACTCCAAACTGGGACCAGAAAGACGCCGCCGAAACCTACCCACCCCTCGACGCTCCATATTCACGTCAATCCAGTAGTTTGACCCCGCCGGCAGGCAACCCACATGGTGTGGGTGAAAAAAATTGACTTCAATTGAGCCCACATTCATTTTGTACTACTTGACCACATTCTTTTGACATATATCTGCAGATTCTGCACCAACAAGTTCTATTTTGTACACGCTCATAATATTTATGGACATCATTACCATTCTCCCCCCCATTTTTTCGCGCTTGTTACATATTGGACTATCCTATGTACCTATGTAGTAGTCTAAGTGTTGATATTTCTTTTTTCTTGTACTTCGCTTCATGGGTCACCAATTGGCAGAACGAAGGGCAAGAAGTCCTGGGTTGATGTTGACCAGTGGCTGTGATATCCCAAATGGAGACGTCGGCAGATCGGTCCGAGAGGCTGTATCTCGCACCCATTCTCTAATTCTCTCGCGCAAGCCGTATATCTCGTGCCTCGCGAGTTCTTACCAGAACTGAGCCAATATGTCTCCATGGAATGCTCATGTTCCCCAAACATCTCTCGCAAGGTCGCGTCGGAGATCATGTCTCGCCAATGTCTCACTTTTGAATGTCTCGCTGACGGAACTTCACAAAGATACTCGCGTTTTATTTATTTTACAAATTGAACAGCATAGAACTCGACGATAAATAATAGGGGAAGGCAAAGCGGTCAAGGGGCCGACTCACGCCCGATTCTCGATTCTGCCGCTGATTCTTTTGACGAGAATCTAGAAATTCCCCGAATCGGTCAGAATCTCTGGAGGAGGAGGATTCACGCTACATCTGATCTTCGTTTCATCGGTATAGTGATGATCAACGAAACGTGATCTATATTTCTCTTTCCGCGACCAGGCCGCAGTGTAATCCAGGATCCTCTCTTGCAAACGCGTCAAGACCGTCGTTCGTTCGGCTCATGGCAAGCTCATAGACTAATAGATGCCCACCATCACAGCAAGCATCGCAGTTGCCAAGTAGGACGCCGTAATGGACAAAGCTCAATAAATATGGCGGGACAGGGGTTACCGTCCAATTTGTCGCATTGCCAATTTCTCCATCCGACGAACAAGGCCATTTCCTACCGAAGATATCGATGCGCATGTAACGATCGGTGTCTCCGGAGATGACTTTTAGCTGACTGCCTAATATCCACAAGGATCCTGGATGTCCCGACTTCCGGGTCCCAGGACATCGAATAGAGCATGTCGAGCGTAAATTTGACGTTTTGGACTACTGACACTGGCGGTTCAGGTTTGCTTAACGTCGACTTCAAGGGCTCCGACGCGTCTCGAGAGCGGATGAAAGCGCGTCTTGAGAGCGGATGGCTTTAAATCGTCGGCTTTTCTTTGACACGGCAGCCCTACTCCATGGGTCATCGAGATACCATCTAAAGAGCTTTGATTGCTCCGACGTACTTACGACCTGAGTAGATGGTTTGTGTTCCAGGTGAATGCTCTTATAAGACCGACGATGAAAAATGCCTCAACATTTTCTTTCGGGCCTACTTCTAAATCCCCAGAATGCATTTATCAATTCTATGCGCTCTGGGAGCGCTCTCCGGCGTTTATAGCAGTACCATCGGACCTGTAGGGGAGATTTTCTTGTCCAACAAGAAGGTGCGTGACGATATCCTCTCGTGCATGGGCAGGGTCTCATACTCCTCGTTCCCCAAGGTTTCCCCCGATGGATATTCGCGCAGGTATAATTATGTGGCCTAGCCGGTGCTTTAAAAAATTCTGACGCCCTACCAGTGCCATCGTCGCTAACGGAGAATTTCCCGCCCCGCTTATCCGAGAAGTAGCAAGGGACAAACCTTCCAGCTCAACGTCGTCGACGGCTTGACCGATACATCCATGCCGAGAGCGTCCAGCATTGTGCGTTACCCGGCGCTGGCCTACCTCACCGGAATTGAACTTTTCCCTTAAGCATTGGCATGGAATATTCCAAGATAATACAAATTACGCCGATGGGTACGAGAGCCTCTTAGTCTCTTTTCCAACTAAACTCCATTGCAGCGTGTCGTTCGTTACCCGTGCGTTCTACGCCCACTGCACCAGCCATGAACCAATCATCCGACCCGCGTTGTAGAGTGCCCCATCGTCCCGGGAAACTCATTCCTTTACCAATTTTCAACTCCCACACAAGCGGGAACATTCTTGTATGCATTCTTTCCAGTTGACTGTCCTGACGTAGTTGATTGAACCGTCGCGGCGCAGGTATCATTCACACTTTGGTTAGTTTTGACGGTCAGTCCGGAATCCCATCAATTAACACTGCCGTTGTGAAGCTCTGCAATTCTGCGAAGGACTGCGTGGGTCGCTCGTCAGTGAGTGGCTTCCGGCCGGCGTTAAATTCGGAGCTAATTTATGTCGGGTAGTCTATGATCCCAACGATCCATTCGCCCATCTCTACGGTACGTGGTTTACCTGTTCTGCCACGACGTACCGAATCTGAGCGTCGTGTTCAGACGTGGACAATGGTCTGTCATATTCGGATCCTCTTGAAAAATCCGATTTAACCTTCTGCAAAAGAGGACACCGTTATCACCCTGCAAGATTGGTATGCCGTGTTTCCGCTCTAATAATGTCTCTCTCTGATACTCGTAGGAACCACTTCACGACCAACAACCTCCCAGCCATACCCAACTTCAGCTCAATTCTCATCAATGGCCTCGGTCGCTTCTTAGGAGGAGTGGGTCTGCAGTATCTATATGTTACAGTTTGCTTCACGAATATTTGTTTGGGATAGCCGCTTTCTCCACTCGTAGTTGTCTCTGTGAAGCATGGTCTACGTTACAGGTCGGAGTACTGATCCCACGATCCGAATATTCACTAAGAGTTCTACACAGATTCCGGCTTGTCAGTCTATCTTGCGGTAAGTCTTCAAACTTCAATGATGGCCCCCACCTTGGTGTTGACTTCGCTTGTCAGACCCCAACTTCATCTTCAAGACCGACGGCCATAATATGACGCTCATCGAGGCCGATGGTATTAATCAACCACGACCCAGTCATCGTCGATTCGTTGCAATTATTCGGTCCGCCCATTTCTTGATCCACTGAACGCCTAAAATTTAATTTGCTTATTCTAGCCGGCCGTTCGCTAACAACACCAATAGGTGGGAGTCTCTTTCGTTCTCAACCAAAAGCGACTATAACGGCATTCTTCTTTACGCCAGTGCTATCCTCCGCTGTACTTAGCCACCATGATCAATTTGAACCCTACTGAGGGTTTGTTTGTGTAGATATCGGTGCTCCGAATCACGGCGAACCGCAACAGCACCAATCTGCTGGCCGAGACAGATCTGCACCCGCTCGTGCCCACCCCTGTGCCCGAGGCACACCACGTTGGCGGCGCGGACGTCTCCATAAACCTCGAAATCGGTGTAGATTTTTCGAACCCCGCGGCAGTGAAATACACTCTCGCTGGAGCGGTACGCAACTAATCAGTAATTCATCCCTGCTTCCAGGAACCCATGTTGTGCTACCAGAGGTTCATCCCTCCGACGAGCCCCGCTCTACTGCAAATTCGGAGCCACGCGCAACCGGCGCAGGATCTCCTTCCGACTGGGAGCTATTACGCGCTCCCGCCGAACAAGGCTATTGAGATCAGCATTCCGGTGAGTACGCCGTCATGCAGTGGGAAGCTCGTTTCTTAACGCAAGACAGGGTGGTACGGACGGGGGAGTGCCTGTGAGTTTACACAGTACTTGAATTCTTTATACCATCCACTTAAAAATGTCGCTAGCACCCATTCCATCTCCACGGGGTAATTTCTATCGTCTACGATGCAACAGACTGCTAATCGGAGACCGTTACACAGCACGCGTTCCATGTTGTGCGGAGTGCCGGCTCGAGCACCTACAACTGGAACAATCCCGTCATTCGCGATACCGTTTCGACTGGAAGCGCTGCCGCCGGGGACAATGTCACATTCAGGTAGGCAGAAATCGGCAGTACAGTCGTGATTCCTGCGACTAATCAATCTACAGGTTTGTAACGGATAACGCTGGTCCTTGTGCGTGCTATCTTTCACTTTGATGGATTTCTGTGTCGATATATTGCCTTGGAAGGGTTCTTGCATTGGTTCGTCGTCGCATCTCTCTCCTGAATTCCGGAATAAATCGTTAATTTTCTTCATCAGCCACATCGATTACCACCTCGATATGTGCGCAGTTCATTTATCTCGCTTGAAAGTGGAAAGGCTGACCGTCGACCCTGACAGCGGTCTCGCAGTAGTCCTCGTAGAAGATATCCAGACCATTCAGCACGAGAAAGTTCCCGGTGAGTGCCTGTTGTGTCCGTCGCCCGAGAATTTCCTAAACCAAAAAAAATGTAGCGGCTTGGGACAAATTGTGTCCTATGTACGACGCGGCGAATGCGACTGCGCTCAGTTGAGGGTGCATGGGGTGAAAATTAAAGTGGCCATAAGTTATTTCTAGGATTGTAATATTTATCAAAGTTCTAATCTCTGCGATCAATGGTCTTGGTAACAATTATTATAAATTCCTCGGGCCCGGTTCACCTCAGCCCGGTGACGATCTATATAAATTCTCACGTATCTCAAGAGTCCCCCCCCCATTCTCATCCAAGCGTCCATGGCGAACTCGAAGCTTTTTCAACCGATTCGTTTGGGCGACATCACCCTCAAACACCGAATCATCATGGCGCCTCTAACGCGTATTCGCGCTGATAAGAATCATGTACCGCTCCCACATGTACGGGAATACTACGAACAGCGGGCAAGCGTCCCGGGAACGCTCCTGATTACGGAGGCGACTTTCATTGCAGCCAGAGCCGGGGGATACGACAATGTTCCAGGTATCTGGTCTGATGAACAGATTATGGCGTGGAAACAGGTTCGAAAGTCTGAATATTGACACCTATCTATTTTCGCGACTAAAAACGCTTCAAGGTAACGGATGCTGTGCACGCCAAAGGTTCCTTCATATATTTGCAAATGTGGGCTCTAGGACGCGCGGCGCGTCCGGGCGACCTCAGTCGTGAAGACCCTTCCTTGCCATTTGTCTCAGCGTCGGATATCCCGCTCCGGGAGCGTCCTGCGACCGAGATACGGCCGCGGGCACTTTCGATACCGGAGATCCACGAATATGTGAAATTGTACGCGACCGCTGCGTCCAATGCCGTTCACAAAGCCGGGTTTGACGGTGTAGAGATCCACAACGCCAATGGGTATCTGCTGGACCAATTCGTACAGGATGTTAGCAACGTTCGGGCAGACGAGTATGGTGGGAGCCCCGAGAATCGCTCGAAATTTTCTTTGGAAGTGTTGGACGCGGTAGTCGCTGCCGTCGGCCCAAAAAAGACTGGCATCAGGATGAGTCCGTGGAATCGATTTCAAAGTATGGTTCTACGTTTCCAGCTTCTCTGTTTTCAACTGAATGCGATCCAGATATGGGCATGGAGGACCCCAGACCAACCTTCGCATACCTGGTCAGTCAGATTGCGCAACGGCACCCAGACCTGGCGTACATCCATCTTGTCGAGCCCCGTGTCGACTCCAGCGTCACACGGGACTCCGTCCCAGATGGGTGGTCGAACGATTTCCTGCGTGAAATTTGGAACTCTCCTGGGAGTGACCGCCGATTCATCAGCGCGGGTGCCTACACTCGCGCTCTCGCGATCGAATATGCTGATACGAGGAACGATATCATCGCCTTTGGCAGGCCCTTCATCTCGAATGTACGCCTGACATTCCAATGCCTTGCAAAGACTAATTCTGTTGTGCGTCAGCCCGACCTTCCTTATCGGCTCCTCCACGACATTCCGTTCAACGCCTATGACCGCAGAAAATTCTACGCGCCGGGTAGTTTAGATCCCAAGGGCTACACCGATTATCCCTTTTCCAAGGAGAGCAAAGTAGCGCCTCTACAGAGTAGATTTTGAATTACAGTAATCAGATGCTTTCCGTATACGTACATACCATAGGACCAAAATCTTCGATAGACTACCAGCCACTTGGAAACTGAAGCGCGTCACTGTTGAAAGCTCGACCACTGTGAAGTTGATAGGTCGACACGTCAATATTTGACGCTCGCTCATAACCCGAGGTGGTTCGTTTCAATTAGTTCCAATGCCGGACGACAAATGTAATTCCCAGACGACGCGTCAGATTATCACGTGTTCCCAGACAGTCACCATGTCGTGTCGCTACGTGACATGTCACACACTTCGCTGGACTCGGACTGTGACATTACATAATACATTTACAGCTGCTGTTCTAACTTGTGGAATTCTGGTGTTCTGCTTTCTCCTGGTTCCTTTCCGTCTGCGTTCGAAACGAATGCACAACTGGAAGCGCTGCATTGAAGGACCCTTGTATCCAAGGCAACTCGACTCCCTTGTCAAAATATCGGTCGGGCCGCCGTTCGCAAAACGTTCATCATCTTCGGTACTTTTGGACACCGATAGAATCTGTCAAGACAAAGAACCAATCCCAAAATGAAGCCTTGAAGTAGTTCAAGCGCCCTGCTGGTTTCTCTCCTTAGCTGCTCTCCGCGTCTGTATTCGGGTGACCCCACAAATCCTTGCCTCTGGACTGACCGAGGTATGCGGTCCGAAAAATCGGTGTCAATCTTCATCCGCTGTGCCGGTTGACGCCTGTAAAGGCTAAAGCAAACTCCTGTCCATATAAGCCCCGATCCTGTCAATATTACTGTGCCCCCTATCGAGTCTAGGCCATTCCGATGACTGGTTATTTAGCGCACCGCCGGGGTGCGTTGTTTCCACACGATATCCCTCTTTAACGACCAGCTTTTCCGCTTCCTAGTGTGCCCAGACAGTTTTGTCTCTGGATTTCGGCTGAGCTGTGCAAGGTCGCTCGTTTACGCTCCTCATGCCTTCTCCTTCCTTGGCTTCCTTGGCGTCCTCGGATGAAAGCTCTCAACACCCCTCTACGTGCTCCTGCGGACGGACCAACTTCGATTCACTGTATCGAACCTCGACGGGAGCTACATCGCTCTCTACGCAGTCGCCCTCAGGTGCACCAGGTCGTCACCCGATTCCTTCTGTACTGAACGTGAATGACAGATGCAGACCTCGGATTACCGCCCACGAAGCTGCGATTTGGTGGTAGAGGCGGGGCTGGGTCGCGTCCTCGATCGCCTCCTATCACCAAGCACAAGCCGGCCATCGGCGCGAGCACAGTTCGTCTTTCTTGACTCCTCTCTGTCATTCGGATCCCGACTCTTCTAGCCTTGAATTCTGCGATGAAATGGCTTAAACGGACTCCTTCGAATGAGGTGGAGGCCGCTATGCCTGCAGCGTCGTCCCTTGCAGGGAGGAGACGTGGCTCGACCAACGTCCCGGCCCCACTTGTCCTCCTCCCCTCCCACGTCGTTCCCGACCTCAACACGCCCCCGCTCTCCGCCACGTCCACCTCCACGCACTCCACAGCGACTGACAGCGAATTCTCCCGAACGCTTTGCACGCCGCGCTCCCCGTACTTCTATTTCGATGAGCCACTTGACTCCCCTCGCGTGTCGACCGAGTCGCCCTTCCCGTCGCCCACCAACGGACTCTCGCGGTCCCTCCGCCGCCTGGCGTCCCGTACACAGGTGATCTTCTCAAAGGAGCTGTTAAAGCCGCCTCCGATGCCGATGCCACCCACCCCCAATTCACCGACGTCCCGGGCCCCCCTGTTGCCATCGTCCCCTCCCCTGATTTTGCCCCCCCAGATCACGGCCGCGTCGGAATGGTACGACCCACCGGAGGATCCAGAGCTCGGCGAGCCCGCGTGCCCATCCCCCCTCCCGCTACTCGACTCTGTATCTCTCCCCGCCCCACTCGAGCCTGCGCCCGCTCCGCCGCCCACACCCATCGTCATCGTGCTCCCCACCTCCGGCGGGCGCACGCGCTCCGCCTCGGAGGTGACCGTCAAGCCCCACTCGCGCCGCAAGCACCGCGAGAAGGGGGAGAGGAAGCAGCGCGAGGCGCGCGAGCAGCCCTGCACGCACGGCGGCTGGAATCGGAGCGACATGGGCGAGGTCATCGTCGGGTTGCGCATGCTGAAATGACCTCGGTGGGGATTTTCTTTATGCGGATCGGGGTTTCTTTAGAGTTGGCCTGGATCATCCTGGCATTTTAACCTACCAAGTTAGTGGTACATAGATACGACGAAGTGCAGTTAATGCATGGCGTTCTTGAAGTTTCTGCTTGTGATTCGAGAAACTCAGAAAGCATTGGATGGGCTAGTCTGACAATTCACCGCGAAGTGGGATACATAAATATAAATAACATTGTATTGCAGTGGCAGAGGAGTATAAGGATACGCGAAAGAGTCCATGGCTCGGCTACGGGCCATACCCCGGCTGCTCATACGGCGGCGGGAGGTAGCTCGCCACGTGCGCCTCGAGCATTGCGAGCCGCTGCTCGAGGTAGCGCTCGCGCGCGGACGGGGAGACAGCCGAGGACGGCGACACGACCGTCTCCCGCTCCGCCTCTGCGTCCGCTTCCGCCTGCGCCTCAGCGCGCTTGTCTCCCGGCGCCATCAGCGTGTCGATGCGCGAGAGCTCGGAGCGCGACTGCGACGGCTGGCGGGACACGTCGGTGTTCTGCCGCGCGCTGAGGTTCGCGTTCGTGTAGCCTATGTCCACTACGTCAACAGCGTCAGTTGGTCGGCTCGCGCATGCTGATGTCCACGCACTGGTTTTCGAATCGAGGGGGTATTGCCGCACCGTCGCTGCGCCTGCGCCCGCGCCGGCCGCCGTGCCCGCGATGACGGTGCCGGTGTCTGCACTCGGACTCACCCCGCCGTTCGAGCCCGCGCGCGCACTCGCCGCCGTCGCAAACGTCCCCGCGGCAAACACATTCCCCGCCGGCGCGTCCGGCGGGCGATCGTCCACGAACGGCTGCAGCACATAGTTCCCGCCGCGGATCCGCATGCGCATCCTAGGCGGCGGCGCGGGCGCGGGCGGGAGCCCCGCCGCGCGCCGCTCGTCGTCCTCGAGCGCTTGCGCACGCTGCATCCGGCGGCGGCGCAGGAAGCATAGGACCAGCACGAGGATGGCGAGGAGGAGCGCGCCGAGGACGGCGCCGATTACGGCGCTGGTGGCGGTGGTGTGCCGGCTTGAGGAGGAGGCGGATTGGGGGACGGCGGTGGTGAGGGCGCCAGAGGCAGTCCTGGGAAGGGGGTTGGTTAGCGGAGGGTAAACTGAGGAGGGCAACGTACCCGGACTCGGCAGTTGATCTGCAGAGGGATGTAAGATGAGGAAAAGGTCCAGAGGGCGATGGGAGACTTACAAAGGAGAGGTTGCGGCCTGTTGAGCGATGGAGCTGGAGGGGCAACGTTAGTCGATCGTGGAAATCAGAGGCGGAGCTGATCACGGACGTGGAAGATCTGCGTGATGCGCGTCAGTGAATGATGCTGGAGGGAGGTTAGGAGGACTCACGGTTTACCAACGGCGGATGGGCTGCTGACACTGAGAAGACCACGGAGAATCAGGGCACGTCTTGAATGAAGCGGGAGGTACATACAGCTTATTTGCAGTGGAGGGCGATGATGCGGTACTGGAGCAAATTCAATATCTGACCCCGTGAAAGCAGGTGTGAACGCACGATGAGGAAGGTAAGGTCTGTGTTCTAATCTGGCGTCAGGCACGGAAGCACATATAGATAGAGAAGCACAACGTACGATGGTTTTCTGTGAAGACCACGGAATGATCGGTGAGCATGCTGCTGTACAGGGAGTGGACGATAACGCACGTCGGGGAGGTCGTTTGTTGTGTGGTAGTAGTGATGATAATGGGGGTATTGTCTCTGCGATGTGAAATTGAGTCCCTTAGAAAAACAAGAGCCACAAGAGGCAGGCGTACGTCGGGTTGGGATCGGGCGCATTGTCCGTTCCGCTCGTGACGATCGCATAGTCGAACAAAGCCTCCTGCACGCCGACGCCGGTGGACGGATCGATATTAAATATCCAATTCACGGTGTGTGTCTCGTCTGCGAGCCCGGTCGCGGAGAAGAAGAGCGCATTGTACACGAATTGCTCCGTGCCCGTGTAGTGGTGCACCGCCTGCGTGCTCCCGAGTGTGAACGCGATGTCGGGCTGCGACTTCGCTTGATCGATGCCGTAGATGTACACTGCGGAGCCTGGTGCGCGAGTCAGTTCTCCCTCATTGATTTGACGCATGCATACATGAACGCTCAACGCATACGCACCTGTGAATGTGAACGACCCGGTGGTCGTCTCCGAGGCACCCGTCCGATAGTTTCCGTCGTGCCAGGTTTGATCGAACGTCTGGGTAGGGTCAGGCTTGGAGGAACAGAAGCTGCAGGGATCGGAGGCGGACACGGCGGTCCAGGAGCCGGTGAAGGTGAAGGCGGAGTCTGTGTCGTCAACGGTCGTGTTCGTGACAGCACCGTTTGCGGAGGGCGTCCAGAGGAGAAGTATCAAAACTTGAAAGACCGCAAGCGCATGCCAGTGGAGGTGCGCGATAAAGGAGTGTGGGGGGCCCATGCGTCGGGGTGGGCCTGCAGGCAGGCTGGAGACCGCGCGGTGGGTGGAGGACGGAGGAGGAGGAGCGGGGTCAACGGTAGAACTCGCTGCTCAACGAGCCCGCATGAATGGATGGTGAGAAAGTAATTAACCGTGAAATCTGCACGCGCGTTGGGCTACCCGAGGATCTTGATGTCGGATAGGAGGCCCATTTGGCATTTCAATTGCTCATATTTTCTGCACTTCTCGGCGCGATGGCGACCAGGTCGATAACACTGCTGATTACTGCCTGCCAGTTGCGATTACTTGAATCGTAGCTCTTGCAGGACCTGGGCAACCCTCCTTGGATCCAGGAAAGCCACGACCGTCGGGATCCAACCTGAAACAAATCTTGATGATCATGCGGGCGAGACCGACTCTGCGGTCTATCGCTGCAGAGAGCGGATTGCCGACGGCGGAAGAACGACCTGGCTCGCCGACACACCGCTCTGGCGCGGATTCCAAGGGGATTGAGTGTTCCTATGCCAAGCGTATGGACGAGTTCACAAAGCAGTGTCGGTCAAGACTCAAGTGTCGGTGTATCCAAACTGTATCGACGCGGTGTGGTGACTCCCCCATACCCACGTGACAGCATGACACGTCAACTGCACCCAACCTGCCTTGTTAGACGCTTAGCCGTTTTCTCCATCGCATCCACCTGTGGCCGGCGTATCTCTCAAGAAATTATTGAACAGGTTCGCGTCTACATATTTCGTGGAATTCCATCTGAGTCTGATTATATTTATGGGCGCAATGAACTCAAACAACCCAACAATCCCTAGTCTCTCTTGACAGACGCTTTATTGTATCTTGCTCGTTCCTCGCCCAATAAAGTCTGTTGGTTACCGCGCCTTGATACCCGGTAGCCTGCGTTATTATGTAAGCTTACATCACGTGCAATCGCTTCGGCGCGACTTGGACGCGTTTCTTGCTCTCAATGATCCTAGTAAACATATGGTGGGCCTCAAATAAGCATGAGGAAAGTATTGAATTATCCGGGACGTCAATTTATGCTCAACACAAAAGCTGGATTATTTTTGGCTGGAACACCCAAATTTGGACGGGAATCTTCAAGTGGGGTGCTGAGGCCGCCAGTTATCAAAGAGAAAAAGTAGAAGAGATGTTTATATACTCTGTAACGTCAGATTTAATTTAAATACGAGTACGGCCGCTAGAACGCGTCCAAGTCGCGTCGGAGGTTATACACGTGATGTATGCTTATATAATAACGCAGGCTACCGGGTAACAGAGCGTGGTAACTAACAGACTAAACAATCCCATCTATTCGGACGGCTCCGTGCAGTGCGTACTTAGTTGCATTACAGGAGTTCCCGTCCTCGGCTCGATTCTCGCGTGCCATAACCCATAGCTCGGCTGCCGCTCGCTGAACAGCGCTTGTTCGACCCAACTCGCTCCTCGGAGTACTCCGGCTCCCCGCGTCCTATCCTATCATAAGACCAGCCTTGAGCGTCCACCCACCTCGGGTCCCCCTTCCATTTCCCCTCCTCTCAGGACCGTCCCGCATCGACACCTCAGGTTCCCCTCCCCCTCCCTTCTGTGAATCTGTCAAATTCCTGAGACTCGAAGACAATGCTCTTCTACGCCGCCGGTCTCCTCACCCTCGCCGCGGCGGAGTATTTCCAGGCAAGCTCCCTCCCTCCCTTCCCTCCCTTCCCTCCCTCCTTCTCTCTCTTCTTTCTACGACCACGAACCGTGCTGAGTGTGCTGCATAGCAGGCGCGCGCCCTCGGCCCGGGCGTCGCCGCCAATGCTAACCTATCACCACTAAAACCACGGTCCCGATCCCGAACACCGCTCCCCACGCCGCACGATCACGTTCAGGAGGATTCGGAGACGGCGTATCTGCTGCAGACGTTCAATTCCGATTCTGGCGCGATGCCGAGACAGCGATGGAGTCTAAGGACCGGGAGATCTAGACGCAGCACGAGCGGTGCTGTTGGCAAGTTGTAAGTATTCCCGATCGAATTATTGAAAGTTGTACTGTGGGCTCACGATGTTCAACGTAGATCCGAGAGCGTGATGGATATCTTCCGCGCAGGTAGTGGCAGGACGACGAGTCGATCGGGACGGGATTGAATGGAATAGAATGTAAAAAGTTGACTTCGGCTCTGGTCCAAGACTCAATATAAAAGCATTTTTCGTCAAAAATTATGTACAATAAGAGTGGAACATTCAACATTCTACTTTTACATTCCAACAAGTACATGTGCAGTTATTTTGGGTACAGGGAGTGGGTTATTGTACATTTGATCTGAGAATTTAACAACTTTATTGTACATTGTACATTGCACTTTGAACTCACAGCCTTAGTCGATAAAGCACTCAATTTTCTACACGTTACTTACAACAGTGTACAGTCCATACAGATGTTTCAACTTCTTGAAGATGAAATTGTACAATTCATGGTGCCTGGTTTGTATAACACAACAACGCCGCACCCTAATGGGGTTCTATCAATCCCAACCTGTCCAGTTGGGTTGTCCGATCAAAACCAAGTGAACTGTGAGAATTACTATCAATCCCACTTGGGAACAGCCATCAATACCAAGCCTGTCAATTCCAGCCCCAAACCAACTGCTGTCATCTTCCTGGCCACACCTGTTGGGCTTGTGCCTGAGCCCAACCCGAGGCCGGCACGAGTGGGGCTCACGGCCTCAATCTTTTTCTAAGCTTGTGACCCAAGCTTGGGTGGGGATGCCCACCATCGCCATCTTGACTGTGAAGGGGGACATCCCTTCCTGTTTAGGTGTTCGCTTGATGAAACCAATTCTTTCATGTTGATTTTGAGCCAAAAAATGAATGAGAATGCAAAATAAAATAAAATAAAATGATACTCTGGCACTAAAATTCCATGAGACTGACCATGGTCCCCGAGAATGGTCCATTGAATTTATTGAAACAGGATAGAATGACCACATGATATTATCTGATTTGGCACGTCGCCTATAAACTGACCTCCTTCACGTGAATTATCAAATGAAAGCTGACATAGGGCACACCAGAGGACTCCTGAACTGAACTCTCAGAATCCCAAGTTGACTCCTGGATCCCAATAGAAGAAAAAAAAGGTAGCCACAGTGGCAGCCCACACCTGTCTTGGCATAGCAAATAGAAGGCCCATGCACGTTGACGGGACAGTGGGTATCCCGTGCTGCTTGGACCTGGGACCTCATTTATAAAATTTTCAGTTCAAATTTTGCATTTGAGGGTACGAGATCTAGAGGAGAGAAGTTTCTGCCAGCCCAAAATTGACTGTCTTTTGTTCTCTTTCTCCAGGTGGTCCGGAAGATTTCTCCTCAATGGAGTTCTAAATCTGGAGATACAAGTTTGAAATCTGAAGGTCAAAATGTCCCCGATGTTAATTAGAGTGTATGAAAATAGGACATTTATGAGCCGATCAAAAGACTCAGATCAAGTGAGAAAAAATACAACCCAGCCTGACCTGACCAGGACCAAAGCCCAAGTTGGGGTCAGTCTTGAGATATTTACCAACCAAGTCCACTGTTTTTGAACCTGACCTAAGCCTTCTCTAATTAGGGCAAGTCAAAGGGTCACCATGACTGATTCCTGCTTGATTATATCTGAATGTTGAGAAGTGTGTCAGCACAGCACAGAATTCTATTATCTGAGAGATAGCCATGATTCTGTCAATTCTGATTCAGAGACAAGAATTAAAAGAGAATCTCCCTCAATGTGGTGAGAATTGACTCTCAGATCCAGATATGATTCAAGCTGATCCAAGCCACATTTAATTCTGACTTGATTCCGGTGACTCGCTTCATATCCTGCTGCTTTGTATCTGCCCAATCCAATTTATTTAGTACAGCCTTTTTGTCTTAGACTTGGTATCTTCCATTTTAGCTCCTATTTCACTTACTATATATTCTGTACCCAGTACTACTCCCCATATGATCCCCCTTTGCCACGGACCTGTCCTACATCGTCCTCAAACCCAGCCTTCGTCATTGCCGTGGCCTAATGTGATTCCCATTCACCACTCGCAGCACAAGACTCCGAGCTCTGCCTTGAACCACACTCTTTCAGCATCCTTCCGACCTCCTTGCTCCTTGCCTGATTTGTTTCAGGTTCAGCTCGCACGTGGAATGTCAGCTGATTCATCACCGGCTTCAGAACAGGGGCAAAATTCAACTCTGAAATGACTTAGAAATAATGATGAAAATTGTTTACTGGCTTATATATTTCTGCAACAGGTATCTTACATAATGTAGCCAGGGGGCTCAGTCGCCTGGAGTAGCCAGCCTGTTGGAATTTTAATGTTTAACTGCACTGCCCTCCCCGAAATGCAGGCATCCTTTTCCACTTAGGGAATTACCCATTAAGGCTAGAGAGCCGGGTTCAGAGTAAGCCTTTGAATTGGTTCTGCTCAACTTCTATGACTTCCCTTCATGGGGATGACTGTGGTGCACTTCTATTTTCTGTGAGAGATGTGTTTTGGGCTTTCATTTCAGAATGTATAGTCTCTTTCCCTTAGTAGGGGATCCCTGGAAATTTTTCCCAACTCATACTTCAGCTTAGGTTTTGATGGGCCTCCGTTAAATCAGCTCACTTCAAAATCCTTCATGGTCAATAGAGGAAGGCAAAGCGGTTATACAGTAGTTATGCAGCTAGACTTCTTACCAGTCTGCCTATGATCAGCATATCTTAGTCCAGGCACCGTATTGTAGGCAGACTAGTATAACTCGGAACAATTGTTATGACATCCCTTAGCCATATTTCTGTCTCTTTAGAAAATTAATAAATGCTCTTCAGCGGCAGGATATCTGAATTGGACGACTACATAAACAAAATATCCATGATCTGATCTGGCCCACTCAAAATTTCAAGCACCGGGCACAGTCTGTCTACAGCAAAGTGCTTGCATTAAGATATGCTGTGGCAGACTGTTACATAATGATTCTATTAGGCAACAACGAATTCTCAAGTGAACTAATGCTGGGAAGACAGGGTGAAAACTTGATTAGGCATCCAATACAGTGGCGGCGAAAAATAATGCATGCGGCCGTTTGGACCCGTCCCCATCAAATCGCTCCAAATAAAATCCTATCATGATGGTTGAGGAATTTTAAGAAGTTTTGGACGATTAAACCCATATCATACCTGATCAAATGTCCCAGAATAAAACAATTGAGCGTTTTCTGAAAAACCGAGTATCTGAGTTCACACGATACCGGAAAATAGTGATACTAGCATGAAAGTACTTGAAAAGGCGACCATTTTGATATCCTAGTTGGGTAGGATTCATTGAGATTTGCCCTCGCAATGACCGTCACAAGGTGGCCATTTTTTCGCCGCCACTGTACTGTCTGTAGTCTTTGGCCCATACTGATTTCTCCTGAAGTGCCACTGAAGCGAATAGTCTCAGTCCAAGAATTGTTCATATCACAAATATATCACAAATAGTCTAGTTGCTAACAAAGCCAATTAAAATATTGTATCTATAATTACAGAGATGGGGGAGGGGGATGCTCTAAACCATTCAGGAAATAGTGCTATTTAAGTGAGGCTGAAACCCGTGTGAATCCAGTTGGGTTGGGATTTGGACCTTGGTTTGACCTTTGGGATTGGGATTGATGTGGGCTTGGGATGATTGACATTTGGGATTGATGATCAATCTGAATGTACAATTTAATTCACCAGTTGAGTGTTCAATAATGTGCACTCCTACTATCAAGTCTGTAGATGAACCAAAAGCACCTAAAGTACCTTCTCTTTGTGCATTTTGACTGTGCCTATACCTCAAATGGAAGTAGATGTTCAATTCTGGATGTAGATGTAAAACGTGAGACGTGCACAAAAGTAAGTACATAATTTTTGACAATAAATACCGTCATAACTCAAGGACCATTTGAATGATTGCGAATTTGAAATACATGCATGTACTTCGACGATGGCTGGAACGGTTCAGTCCAGGTAATATGTGGACGAAGGCTACAGTATCGTGTTGCGAGTGGGGAATGTCAATGTTGTTATATCTCTCGTTGAATACATATGACAGTATTTATCGTCAAAAATTATGTACTTACTTTTGTGCACGTCTCACATTGTACATCTACATCCAGAATTGAACATCTACTTCCATTTGAGGTACAGGCACAGTCAAAATGCACAAGGAGAAGGTACTTTAGGCACTTTTGGTTCATCTACATACTTGATAGTAGGAGTGCACATTATTGGACACTCAACTGGCCAGTATTTCACTCAGTGGCCCAATTAAATTGTATGTTCAGATTGATCATCAATCCCAGATGTCAATCATCCCAAGCCCACATCAATCCCAATCCCAAGGTCAAACCAAGGTCCAAATCCCAACCCAACTGGTTTCCCATGGGGTTCAGCTCACTTAAAAAGCACAATGGTTCAGAGCATCCCCCTCCCCCATCAATTAATTATAGATTCAATATTTTAATTGACTTGGTTAGAAACAAGACTATTTATGATAAACAATTCTTGGATTGAGACTACTTGCTTCAGTGGCACTCCGGGGAAACTCAGTATGGGCCAAAGATAGACAGTGTTCGTATACTGGATGCCTAATTCAATTTTGCACCCTGTCTTGCCAGCATCAGTTCACTTGAGAATTCATTGCTGCCTAATAGACTTGATAGCAGTCTGCCACCACATATCTTATTGCCAGCACTTTGGGATACGCAGACTGTGACAGGTGTTTGGAATTTTGACTGGGCCGGATCAGATCATGGATGTTTTGTTTACTTAGTCATCCGGTGCAGATATCCTGTCATTGAAGAGGATTTATTAGATTTCTAAAGAGACAGCTAAGGGATGTCACATCTGACTCTCGCTTTGGAGAAAAGAGAAACAATGAAAATTGAGCCCTTAGTAGACAGGAAGGTAAAATTTCAAACAATGGGTACAGCCCAATTGATTGTTCCGAGTTATACCAGTCTGCCTACAATATGGTGCCTGGACTAAGATACACTGATCATAGGCAGACTGGTGAGACGTCTAGCTATGCCCTCCTCTATTGACTATGAAGGAATTTAAAGTGAGTTGATTTAACGGGGGCCATCAAAACCTAAGCTGAAGTGTGAGTTGGGAAAATTTTCCAGGGATCCCCTACTAAGGGAAAGAGACTACATATTCTGAAATGAATGCCTAAAACACATCTCTCACAGAAAACAGAAGTACACCGCAGTCATCCCCATGAAGGGAAGTCAGAGAAGCTTGGCAGAACCAATTCAAAAGCTTACTCTGAAACCAATTCTCTAGCCTTACAACAATTCCCCAAGTGAAAGGGACCCATTTGCTGCTTGCATTTGGGGGAGAGCAGTGCAGTTAAACATCGAAATTCCAACGGGCTTTGGCTACTCCAGGCTGAGCCCCCTGGCTACATTAAGATACCCGTTGTAGAAATATGCAAGCCAGTCAACAATTTTCATCATTGATTCTAAGTCATTTCAAACCAGACTCCACAGCAGGAGTTAGCTTTCTTCTAAATAAAAAATATGTTGATTCTGAAAACATAAAGGAGTATATCCTTATTGAGGGACATGTAATCCTACTTGTTATCCCATCACATAGGGGAGAGACAATAAACATCCTGAACATTTATGCCCCGAATACACCTCAGGAAAGAGATAGAATGTGGACTCAATTGTGGTATTGTTACTTGAAGAATCCAGAACTCCCGTTCCCAACTGAAACACTGGGTGACTGGAATTTTGTTGAAAACATGATAGATCGTACATCAAACAAGGAAGAGCCAGTACCTCTCAGCTTCTTATGCCTGAAAGCCCTCTTCCGCATGCAAGATGGTTGGCGTACAACATTCCCTGATGCAAATGAATACACCTGCTTCCAGAAGCGCACCAATGCAATTACAAATGAGACACATGTATCTGGCTCACGCCTTGACCGAATTTATGTCCCAGTAGACTGTTTCAAACGATATCGAGATTGGTCCATTGAACCCAGTTTAATTGCCAGTGACCACTATTTAATCTCCGTCCAATTGACCTGCCGACCAGATGAGAAGCATGGACCAGGAATTTTTAACCTTCCCTTATATCTGTTCAGAACTCCGAGATTTATAACCTATATGTGCACTCGATCAAACAAACTTGCTGAAGATCAGAAAGAACTAGAGCACACTGGACGGCAAAACATGCTCAACATCCAAACTCTATGGCACAAGTTTAAAGTGGACCTTGCGGCTGAAGGTAAAAAATGCTCCCGCCTGGTCAGTGAAAGATCAGGCCAAATACGTACTTGGACAGTGCAAAAACACCTTATCATCGATGATGCAGACATGCCTACTGAAGAAAAACATCTTGCAATTTTACACCTAGAGGGAAAGATTGAAACTTATCTTAAAGAAGAAGCAGACCGTAAGAAAGCCCAGTCTGAAGCGAAATATGACATTGAGGGTGAAACCCTCAAAACGCGTCACTGGACTTGTTCCACCAAGGACTACCACCTGAGGAACACCATAAACGAATTTAGGAGAACAGATAATGATCAAACTGTACCCTACTTTGAAACTCGACCAAAACAAATGGCAGAAATGGCCCGTGATTACCATGAGACTGTACAACATGTTGATGTCTCAGAAGATGACTATGGTCGAATGATGTGCACTGAGGAAGTGCTTGAAAAATGTGATGCTCATTTATCTCAAGATGAATACAATGAAATGAATGAGTATCTGACTGAAGAGGATATACGAAATGCCTTAAAACTAACTAGCAATGGCAGAGCCTCAGGAACAGATGGTATACGATATGAAATTTTCAAAGCCATGGACATTGAATACAGAAAAAATAAAGACAAACCAGGAGCTTTCAACATCATGGGCTTCCTAGTAGCCTTGTACCGGGACATTGAAGAATTTGGAATAGCAGAAGGCTGTAACTTTAACATGGGATGGCTGTGCCCAGCGTACAAGAAGGGAGACACAGGTCTCATCAGCAACTACAGACCAATTACATTGTTAAATACAGACTATAAACTTATGACAAAGGCTTACTCTATGCGATTAATGAATGTTGCCCCCTCTTTGATAAAACCAGACCAAGCTGGGTTCATGAAAGGGCGAAAAATTGAGGACCAGGTAAAACTAGCTAAATTCCTACTGAACTACTCTGAAGTGGCAGAAGAGGATGGGATCCTTATCGCCCTTGACCAAGAAAAGGCATACGACCGAATTAACCATGATTACCTCCTGCGAGTCCTAGACCATATGTGTTTCCCTCCAAAATTTTCAAAGATGATCAAAAGTCTGTACACTGATGCGAAAACCATAGTTATGATTAACGGTGAACTCAGTGAACCATATACTGTTACCAGAGGTGTAAGACAGGGAGATCCCCTGTTTATTATTCAATCTGGCTATCGAGCCTCTGGCATGTATGCTCCGGAAGTCTGATATTAAAGGAGTGATCATTCCCGGAACCACAAAGAATTTGCTAGTATCACTTTTTGCTGATGACACAACAATTTACCTAAAATCCACAGATTCCATGGAAACTCTCTGGGGTATTCTACGCCTATGGTGTGCTGCATCAACTGCAAAATTTAATGAACACAAAACAATCCTTCTGCCATTTGGAAGGCCTTCATATCGTGAGAAAATCATAACAGAAAGACGAATTAATGACCAAGATCCCATTGGTGTGATCAACAAAACTATTAAAATTATCCCTGATGGCGAGAGCTGCCGTATGCTAGGGGCATGGATCGGAAACAAAATTCCTTATACTACCCCATGGCCATCCGTGTTAGAGGAAATTAATGTAGACATCATGCGCTGGCAAACAACACTCCCAACACTTGAAGGGAAACGACATATCATTAGCATGGTTATTGGAGGTCCGACACAGTATCTGACAAGAGTCCAAGGAATGCCCAAGGAAATTGAAGAAACCCTTAAAAAACTGATACGATCCTTCCTGTGGGACGGAAAGACAACCAGAGTATCACTCGAGACAATGATCCTCCCAGTTGACCGAGGTGGTAAAGGAATCTTAGATATCTCTGCTCGAAATAAAGCCATTGATCTTTGGAATCTTCAATGCTATCTGATGCAAGGAGAGGATCGTCCACTCTGGTGCTATTTTGTTGACTACATACTCAATAAATACTTGGAGACTAGCTACCTAAACGTGAGGCCCGGTCAAATCATCAACATATTCTTAAACAATATACATTTCCCCATACCGATAATCTTGCGCTGAATAAAGATCTTGTCCTAAGAACATGGAATGGTCTACTAATGAATGAAGACTCACTGCCGGATGACTGGACATACACAGTGGGGGTTTTAGTGGGTATACAGCCATTGAGATTGAAAGATTCAAAAAATGGGATAGGATAATTTTACGGAGGCTGGAGTCCCACACTACGGTAATTGTGCGTAATGGCATTTCCTCCATGGACAACTTCCCCGGCATTAACTGGAATTTTCTGGTAGACCCAGCGGATGACTTGGAATGCTTCTGCAGACTAAGTTTAAATCATTATCCCAAACGCTCCAAAAAAAAAAAAAAAAAAAAAGATTCTAAGTCATTTCAGACTTGAATTTTGACCCTGTTCTGAAGCCGGAATCAAGGCAGAATTAAATGTGGCTTGGACCGGCTTGAATCATGTTTGCATTTGAGTCAATTTTCATCATGTTGAAGGAGATTCTCTTTTAATTTTTGCCTCTGAATCAGAATTTCAGAATTGACCCAGAATCATGGCTATTTCTCACATAATGGGAAGATACACTTCTCAACATGCAGATGGAATCAAACAGGAATCAGCCATGATGACCCTTTGACTTGCCCTAATCCAAGGGGGCTTGGGTCAGGTTCAACAACAGTAGGCTTAGTCGGTAAATATCCCAAACCTGGCCCTGACTTGGGCTTTGGTCCTGGTCAGGTCAGGCTGGGTTGAATTTTTTCTCACTTCATCTGAGTCTTTTGATCGGCTCGTAAATGTTTTATTTCATAGATCATACACTCTAAATAACATGAGAGACATTTTGACCTTCAGATTTCATTTTCAAACTTGTGTCTCCAGATTTAGAACTCCATTGAAGGAGAAAATCTTTCGGACCACCTGGAGAAAGAGAACGAAAGACAGTCAATTATGGGCTGGCAGAAACTTCTCTCCTCTAGATCTCATACCCCTAAAAGCAAAATTTGAACTGGGGCCCAAGCAGCTGGGAATACCCACTGTCTCGTCAATGGATATGGGCTTTCTATTTGTGATGCCAAGACGGGTGTGGGCTGCCACTGTGGCTGCCATCTTTTTCTACTTCCGTACTCCGAGGACAGCAAAAAAAGACGGCCGATAGCCGTGTAACAATAGGACGGCAGTCAGGTGGGGAATATAAGGGATCCAGGAATCAATTTGGGATTCTGAGAGTTCAATTAGTTCAGGAGTCCTCTGGTATGCCCTCTGTCAGCTTCCATTTGATAATTCACGTGAAGGAGGTCAGTTTATGGGCGACACAAATCAGATCATATCACGTGGTCGTTCAACAAATTCAGTGGACCATTCTCGGAGACCATGGTCAGTCTTATGGATTGTGGTGTCAGAGAATGAAGTTTTTTTTTGCATCCTCATTCATTTTTGGCTCAAAATCAACATGAAAGAATGTGAATATGTTAGCGGCTATCAATGGGCGGACTCTGACAGGACGGACAGCAATTCTGCTGTCCTGCTGATTTTGTCAAGTGAGCACATAGACGGGACAGGATGTCCCCTTCACAGTGGAGATGGCGATGATGGTATCCCACCCACCCAAGCTTGGGTCACGAGCTTGGAAAAAGATTGAGGCCCGCGTCGGGAGGACCCATGATTATCCCAATAGAGGTTGGATACCGAAATCGGGCCCAAAGTTGAGTTTTGTCCGAACTTTTTTTTCTTCCCACGCTTTTTGAGTCGGCAAAACAATTATTTCGACAAGGCCATTCTTTTTGGCTTTTTTTTTTTGGTCAACATTTTCTGAAAATTTTGTCCGAACTCGGTATCCGACCTCTGTTGGGATAATCACGGGTCCTGCCTCAGGTCAGGCTCGGAAGCACGGGCTCGGGCTCACGCCCAACTGGGAAAACACTCAACGGGTGTGGTCAGGAGGATGACAGCTGTCAGTTTGGGACTGGGATTGGCAGGCTTGGTATTGATGGCTGTCCCAAGTGGGACTGATAGCATTTCCTACAGTTCATTTGGGATTGATCAAACAACCCAAATGGACAGGTTGGGATTGATAGAATCCCATTAGGGTGCGGCATTATTGTGTTATACAAACCAGGCACCATGTCTCATCTTCAAGAAGTTGAAACATCTGTATGGACTGCACACTGTTGTAAGTAGGGTGTAGAAAACTGAGTGCTTCTTCAACTAAGGCCGTGAGTTCAAAGTGCAATGTACAATGTACAATAAAGTTGTTAAATTCTCAGATCAAATGTACAATAACCCACTTCCTGTACCCAAAATAAATGCATATGTACTTGTGAAATGCAGAAGCAGAATGTTGAATGTTTCACTCTTATTGTACATAATTTTTGACGAAAAAAGTATGACGGTATTTATCGTCAAAAATTATGTACTTACATTTGTGCACGTCTCACTTGGGGTGTAGGGCCGCTGCATTGCACGGCAAAAACTCGAACTTAATTTTTTTTTAAAAAATCAACCTCTAAGTCGGTTGACTCAAAATCTTGTGATCCCATAATTCGGAAGTTGTGAATACTGTAATGCTACTCACGTTCTCTGAGCGGTAACGGGCAGTTTCTGATCAGCATAGCGGCTCTCCAGTGTAATGGTAACGGAATTTGGACTAGCTGGCCCACGCCTCCCCCACTCTGACATTTCCTTATAAGGCATATCTAATCAAATCTGCCTGATGGTCGTGGAAAACACCGGCGGGTAACCATGTGTACACCTCGGAACATTGCCTTTCATTGGCTTGGTAGTCTAGTGGTTACAACTAACGTCTGTCATATCTTTCATGTGGGTTCGATCCTGGGCAGCGGCTTGTTTTTTTCGCCCCTGTCTCTTTTTAACCCTCCGCCACGCCTATGCCCTACTTTCGAGGAGTTCGGGAGCGCCAACTCCCGGTATCAGCAGGCCGCCTGTCCCTCCTACTAGGTCTGCTTTTTTTTTGGGATCTTGAACTGATTTACTCTATCAGTTGGCCTTCAAACAGCTGATTTACTCTATTGCGGACCGAGTTTTGGGGTCAAAAACTCAAATTTCTTTCCCATGGCCCACTTTTGGCCTGGTCTACAGTGTTTAGGCTTCAGTAGGAAATTTTGAGTCAAATTTGACGCACAAGGACTACTCTGAGGGTTTTTTCCCTCCACTCACCGCTGTTATACTCCAAAATATGTATTGATGTCAAGAAAATTACTAAGGACTGGAGAGAGCAAACTCCAGTATGTACAGAATATATCTATACTATAATACAGAGCAGGGGGACAACTATGCAGGCCCAGACCTCCGGCATCTCACGCATGCCCGATAAACTCGGCAAAACCCGGAATCTCGGCAGGACTCGAGCTGGGCCGAGAACACCGAGAAGGGCCCCTTTCGTGCCGAGGCACTTAGGCAGGACTCGGACCGGGCCGGAAACGCCGAGAATGGCCTCTTTGTGCCGAGGCACTTAGCAGGACTCATGCCGGGACATCATGGACGGCATCTGACCTGGGCCGGCCCTCGGGAGACCCAGAAACTTGGCAGGACTCAAGCCGGGGCCAGAACGCCGAAAATGGTCTCTATTGTGCCGAGGCACTTGGCAGGACTCATGCCGGGGCACCATGCACGGCATCTGACCCGGCCCAGCCCTTGGGAGCTTGGCAGGACTCAAGAGCATGCACCGGCCGAGACTTGGGGCAAAATCTTCACGGGACCTTAGCAGAAGTTGGGATTCAGAGCACGCCGGGATGAGAATAAAGGACTTATGTTGTATATTGCGATAAATGCTCATACTAGTGAATGTCCGACAGGATGGGGCCAGGCTAAGCAAGAAAAAAAAATTGGAGCTCGCGGGCCAGGATGGTTCCAGAACTAAAAGGAAATGGAGGGGGACAGGTGCAATATATTCTTCGTCTTACCGTCAATTTTTGACGGGCTTACCCTAGTACATCATATAAAAGGAGGGTCGAAAAGAATGTCGCTGCCCTGACTCGAACCCACGCACGCCGATAAGGTCACGTGGTGTCCGAGTGGGGGGGGGGGCGTTGTTTGGACTCGCACCGGAAAGTGGCACGTGACCCTCTTAGTTGGCACCACATATCATATTATCACTATCCCACTAAAATGATACCGCGCTCAAAATTGAGAAATCTCGCCAAGGTGTGTCCACAACCATATTAGTCAGAATAACAAATGTAGATGTAGTGTGCTTTTCAGCAGCAGAGCCCACTCAATTGGGACTAAAATAATCATTTTGCAAATCATACCTTCTCTCAGTATCAATTTTGTGGGTACAAATGCATGCAGACCAATCAGAACAGTGAAATATCGAACAAACAGAATCTCGGGGAGCCCCACTGTGGCACCCCCGATGAAATCAACCCAGATATATTCAGGGGGGGCTACCGAGATACTAATTAACGTTCCGAAATGGTGTTTACAGTTCAAATAAAATTTTGTGGGCACTAATGCAAACTCTTTTTGAATATTGATCAGAACAGCCAAACATCGAACAAACAGAATCTCAGGGAGCCCCACTATGGCACCCCTGCTTAAATCAACCCAGAAATATTCAGGGGAGCTACAGAGATTCTGATCAACGTCCCAAAATTATGTGTCCAGTTCAAATAAAATTTCGGGGGTACTAACACTAGCTCTTTTTTTTTGAAGATAAATGAGAACAGCCAAATGTCGAGCAAACAGAATCTCGGGGAGCCCCACTGCGGCATCCCTGCCTGAATCGACCCAGAAATATTCAGAGGAGCTACTGAGACGCTAATTAACGTTCTGAAATTGTGTGTCCAGTTCAAATAAAATTTTGTGAGTACTAACACAAGCTTTTTTTGCAGATCAATCAGCAAGCAAACAGGATCTCGGGGAGCCCAACTCTGGTACCCCAGGGTCAAAATACAGCAGGATATATTGTGTTCATTGGCTTAAGCCTGGTCATTGGAGCCCTTCCTGGACTGTGCTGCACAGTCAGAACCATTTTTTTCATGACAGCCAGCCTGGTGCTATGTTACAGGTAATCCACATCCAAGCTCTCCTCTTGCATAGGTAGATTACATGTCATTTACTGTGCTGTAGGCTGTTGTGTGCCGTTGGACAGACATGTATGTGCCTTCCTGCGGTCATGTAGATATTTATTTTGGTACTAGAGACGATTCAGAAGACTCATTCATTCCGCTTCTGTTCCCTTCCTTTTTGTTTCTTCCAACTCCTCTTTATAGCATATAAGGTCAAACTCACAGATAGGTAAGACACTCGAGACAATGCAGAGGCCATATCAAAATAGTGCTCAGGGTCGGGTTCGAACCACTGACCAAGGTGCAGAATTAATTACGTAACACTAAGGACCATTAGAAAAACGGTGAGAAAACATCAGTGACCCTCCGTTGCGTAATGTCACCACACTGCGTTTACTCCTTCTCAAGGAATCAATAGATTAGTTGTCTTGATTCATTCTGATGTGGTTTTTTCTTTATCGACAGTCGCCGGTTCGAACACCAGCGCCGACATTTTTTAAATTTTTGAGCCGCCGGAGGCAAAAGCTCCACGCAGTGGGCCCCCGCGGCAAGCGGCAGGCGGTCGGGGTCTGGGGTGGAAAACCCCAGCCGTCCGCACCATGTGCCTAAAAAACTTGCACGTCCTCGCCAACATGTGCAAATCTCTGATGTTGAGATTCTGGACTATCGCCTGCAATATCTCAACCGGCAAATATGCCATCCCGCCATTCACCAAGTCTGAGATCATGATCAGATGAAGTTATAAAGTCGAACGAGCACTCACAGGTTATGGGTGCTTGCTGCAGTATATGCTGTTTTGTCACTCCCTTCAAATATTTCTTGACCACAGCCCAAGTGGTAGACGAAGCAAGGCTGACACGGAACAGCTTTATCTGGCTGTATTCTTGAAGGACGTTATCGATCAGGTAGCTCTCCCCAAACATGGAATGCAACCTAGTGACGGAGGTGAACGTCGCTGGACTCCTGATTCAAATATTTGTCTGTGGGGGCAATTAAATAAATAATTTCCTGGGTTAGTTCCCGTACCTCGAGCCATGGTTGTTTATTCAGAGAGAGAGGGATGTTGAAGCAGTAGTCAGGTAGCTAAGTTTATATATCTTCAAACGATACGGTCCCTATGTGTCCTGCAATAATGGTACCCTAAAATCCACTGATCGATCACTGTAATCGTAATATCTTATTCGAAGCACTGGCCCAATCGGCGTCTGCAATGATTGATCAGGCAAGGCAGTGATTAATGCTCAGTGGCTTACCTGCTGTATTGGCCCTGCATTCTAAATCCAAATATTCCACGAATGGCCCTGGTGTGATCTTTAACCCATCGCATTCCAACGCACCCAGCGACCATACGACTCCGGTTTCGATCTTTCTACCATTACCCTCTAAACCCCACACACCTTCGTGGAACGGGGCAACAAAACACGTTTCGTCTGTAGTAGAACCACTTCAACTTAAACTTCCTGTTGTCTGCATTTGTATTAAGAGGGACGTATTGATGATTAATCAAAGGGTCGCCTCCAAAATTAAATGCCGCGTAAGGCACGACGATCCCGTAACCGGTCATGAAGGGAAAATTGCAAGTAAGCTTCTGGCGAAAAGCGGCCATTTGAGGATATTCGTCTTCCTGTGCGACATGAACCGCGATTTTAATAGGGAAAAGGTGTGGAAGCTCGTGAACAAGAGTGAACGTAGAAGAGATCCGATAAGAAGGTTTCTTTTTGACCCTGTCCTGCTAGTCGGGTCAGTCGCTTCTATTTTTATATATATATTTTTATTGTGGACACGTACTATTTTGAATCCTGTTGTGATTTCGAAGAATCTGGAAACCGCTCCAGCAGCAAAATCATGGACGAACATATCTAACACGTCAACGTCGGTATTTCCACGCGCAGGAAACCCTGGGAATAGGAGACGGTGGATCTGATACCCGGAGAGTAAGCTGTCGGTGTGAGCGAGCATGAAGCGTAGATTGGGCCAAGACAGCCCTATCCTGGCGAATGTCTTCTTCATAAACCGGCCGATGTGACGGTTTACATTCAAGTGTATCGCTTTGCAAGTCGCGCTGTAGTCGTACAACATGCGGAGGTCCATAAACAGCAGAAGACGAGCCCGGACCTCGACGGGTAAATGCTGAAGAGGAAAAGACGCAATAGCAGGGGGCCCAGCATCTTCATTGAATTAGTGTGACCCTAATGACATTGATTTAAACCCACAATTTATCGTGCTTGCCAGATGGGTGGGCTGGACAGTGGCTTTCGCGAGATAAGTTGAAACAATATTCCAATGGTCGTCCGAGTGAAGAGCAATTCGAAATAACTGATCATCGTCGTACGTTTGCAGGATGGTGTCCAGGATTGACGATGTCGAGACTAGGTCATGCACGGTCTTAACCAGAACAGCTTCATGCAATTCCCGACCAATGAAACGATCTAAGCATGGTTGAGTTGACATACGGGCATCGAAATAATTATCACCTGTATCTGGCATTGTAGATAGTATTCTCGTTCAGCCAGGGAACTAACGCGGATACACTCAGTAATATATGGCTTATGCAACCAACTCCTTTACTACCCTGTCGATTGCGATCGAGCACGTATCGCCGAGCACGCCCCTTTAGGTCATTACGGGATCCTCCGGTGATCTGTAATGTAGGCCGACAAGTCGGCCGATTCGGCAACTCCCGGACTCGTACACGGTATCGGAAGAGAATCACGCAATCGGACTCAGAATTAATAAGGTATTCATTCCTCCACGAGGGTCCGTGTTTCTTTCCATCCCTTTGGTAACCTCGGGATGTTAGGGAATGCCTTTTTGTTTATCAAACTGTATCAGGTTCCAGTGCCTTCTACTCTCTCCGGCCACGTCATCAGGAAAAAATCACATGGCTACGTACCGCCTGATAGCCCCGATACTTGTGATAGCCAGGTCGACAAGTCCCCATTATATGGCACCGCGTAGCTCTCCGCCAAGACTTGATAGCCGCTGGTAGCTCTGGCGTGGAAGTAACGTAGCACCTGGTAGCTCTTGGTAGCATTAACTGACAGTCTCAGTAGCACTCAATAGTGCACAATATTTAGCAATAACCAGATAGTTGTCCCTTATAGTAACCAGATAGTTGCCCCGTACAGCACAAAAGTAATGCGAAAACAGATAAATTCACAGATACTACGACATGATCGCACTACGATACCAACGAGGGAAGGGGGACAAACACTGGACATGCGAATAACACACACCGGCGACGACGGCAGGGTGAGCGTGTGACATGGACGCACAGTACAGGACCGGCACGGCGGGCAGGTGCCACACGGGCGACAGCGTACACACGGGTCGATACAGGGCACAGACAATGCTCCCTGCGTTCGAATCATTGGTGAAAGAAGAAAAAGGTGAGAAATGATGACGGTGCTAAAGGATTAAAACTCACAACTGTTGCCGCACTCTGGCCGCACTCTTGAAAGCAGCCGCTGACCTCAGCAATGGAGGGCCTACGAAGTCCGAAGGAAACTATGGAAGGGTGTAAGAAGATGAAAGCAAACATATGATTGCTCACCTCGGGAAGATGTGGGCATATCCGATGGCTTCGGAATAGGAGAACTCTTGCGCGTGAGATAGCTTTAAAGGTTTGATGAGGTTGCGAGTCATGCACAGGGAAAAGACAGCTTGGATAGAGAAGGATTGGCAGAGGAAACAACAGAGGCCTTGATGAGAAGAGTTTGTCTTCGACAGTTGTCAGTAGGGGGCTTGAAGATCTCGAAGCAGCGGCTTGACACGGGAATCAGGACAGGTGGAGGTGATGGACGTGGGAAGCTTCAAGCTTGGAAGGCTTGAAGGGCCGACGTGCGAGGTACATAAGTGAGCCACTACGGGGGAAGGGACGAGGAAAGGGACGAGGAAAGGGACGGGGGAAGATGGGGGAAGAGAGCAAGATGCATCAACCAACACTGTTTGGCGTCGAAACAATCACGCAATCGGACACGTGTGTCGGACTTTGAAATGACTTGGCGCTTTTCGTCAATCGTCCGGCCGTATAATCTGCTCATGTCTTTGGTGCCCATCCCCGCTGTTTTGTGAGAGGATATTTTCAGGAGGATGAACAAGAGGATGAATTCCGTGTTCCAGGCTCAAACTAAGCACTCCAACATTGTTTCCTTTTCCGCCCTATCTCCGGGAGCTACTGATCCGTGGCCTGCCGGCTATCACACACTACTGATCCTGGGCGGATGGCTCCCGAGGCTATCAAAGGCTACTGATCAGTTGCGTAGCGCTACCAGAGCTACTGATCCTTCAGAGCCTGGCTGGCAGCAACGTAGGAAATCCTTTTTTCCTGATGGTAACTCGCATTGAAATACTGCCTGAACCCCGACACTTTCGCTTGAACCAGTTTACGATCCTCAGATGGGATTACAAACGGCAGTACGGTGTAACCGCACACACAGGGGAATCATATGGTAGAATTGATGTACCCAAAATGCACCCCTGAGGTCATCGTTCGATTCGGGGCGCTGCTGCTCCTCATCCCCTCTCATTGTATTCATTTGTTTGTCAACTTGAATTCTACAAACTCCTGGCATTCATTGTTCAGTAGGAAACACACAGTATTCTAGACTCTTTGTTCTCATCGTGCAGCAAGGAGCAGAATCCCAACAGGTACAACCGGTCTCTAAATTATCTGCTAGGAGTCGACTTGAACTACAGCCACCGTAGGCTACTGATGTAGAAGGCCGCACCTGTTGCTTGTTTACCTGTATACAATCCAACTCAGGGCATCTCCCCGGGTTGGGCGGCACGGCCAATGGTGATGGATTGCATATTACAACTCTGGCTACTCATCCCTGTAAATTTGTGCCCGGTGTCATTCACGGGTATTGTTATGGGTGAACCGTTTCTATCCCATGAAATAAGATATGCCTCCTCGGAGAAAGTGTATAGAAGAATACTGTATGCCCTTCTCAGGATTGCTCTGATTATCAAATATTTGGATGCCGAATTTAGACCGAAATGTTATTCGGCTATGTCGGGAGCCACTAAGGAATATATGCGTGCCCCTGACATATCTTGACCACACTCCAGAGGAACCGGGAAAAGACCGTACATTCGCAAGCTCAGCAGAATATCTGAGTTTATTAATGCACAATGAGATGGTATAGAACGGGTATCAAGTGCAAAATTCTTCTGAAATCGAAACAGTGTTCATTTCAGCAACGTTGGTTCTTGGCAACTAATACAAGGCTTCGAAGCAACCTCGAAGCCATGGCGAACAGGCATGGGAGTTGGTTCGCCCAGATTCATATAGTCACGGTTTATGTGCTGCTTGAAAGAGATGAGGAGGGAATGAATATGGGCGAGGAATGAAGAGGGGATGTATAAGGGATTATTGAGTGCACAGACGGAATGTATGGGACTCGTCCCATTTGGTTCATCGAACCTGCTGCTGACAGATCTTTCCTGGTGTATCCCCTGCCACCTTTCGGCCCTGGTATTGCAGGACAGAAAAGCACGTGATCGATTCTGTAGGTATAACCACCACTGGAACAAGTGAATGACTTGCATTCATCCTTATTTTTTTTTGAAAAAAATAAATAAGCAAAGGGAGCCAAGGCTTGCCAAAGAGACATGAATGGTCGTTCTTACTGGGGAAAAAAAAAGAAGTTTACTCCGGGGTTCGAACCTTTGCCAGCAGGAAAAAGTTTTACGTAAGAAACATAGCCACTAAAAGCATTAGAAATTTTTAAAAACATCACATTATATCTAACGGCGGTGGCGAAGCAATGTAGTGTTTTCGAAGCACAGCCACTATTTTCAATAACTTCATCTTGATGTGACCAAATTGTATGCACCCGCGAAATCCTACCCATGAGTTTCCTAAAAGAACGATCACTTATTACATAAGTTCTCGTAACATTGTACATCAACATTTACAATTGAACATCTACTTCCATTTGAGGTACAGGGACAGTCAAAATGTACAAAGAGAAGGTACTTTAGGCACTTTTGGTTCATTTACATACTTGATAGTAGGAGTGAACATTATTGAACACTCAACTGGCCAGTATTTTACTCAGTGGCCCAATTAATTTATCTGTTCAGATTGATCATCAATCCCAAATGTCAATCATCCCAAACCCACATCAATCCCAATCCCAAGGTCCAAATCCCAACCCAACTGGATTCCCACGGGTTTCGGCCTCACTTAAAAAGCACCATTTTCTGAATGGTTTAGAGCATCCCCCTCTCTCGTCTCTGTAATTGTTTATAGATACAATATTTTAATTGACTTTGTTGGAAACCAGACTATTTGTGATATGAACAATTCTTGGACTGAGACTACTTGCTTCAGTGGAACTCTGGGGGAAATCAGTATGGGCCACAGACTACAGACAGTGTTTGTATACTGGATGCCTGATTCAATTCTGCACCCTGTCTTGCCAGCATTGGTTCACTCGAGAATTCATTGCTGTAGACTTGTTAGCGGTCTGCCACAGCATATCTTACAGCTGTCATCGAATCTAATGAGATTGATTGGATTTTTTTTGGCCGTTCCCAAAAAGGAAATTTTGGGAGACCAGTACTCTACCGTCGAGTTCAGGGTGCCTTGAGCTGTATAGTGATATCCAGGCAGCGAGATACTACCTCCGCCGCCAACACCACACTGTCAGTGTGTGACGAGAAGAAAACGCGACGGCGCGAAGCTGACAGGCGACCTGTTGCCATCACTGATTGGATCACTCCGCGCCTCTTCGACTTTCGTATCACGTATTGCCAATTTGATGTTCCCGGAGCGTTGAAAACCTCTTGCTGTACCAGGGAATGTCCAGACCAGTGGCAGAAGCAGCTGGATTGGCCCCGGCTAGCGAAAATTTCCTTTTTGGGAACAGCCAAAAAAAAATCGCGTGATCTCATTAGATTCGAAATCAGCTGTAATGCAAGCATTTTGCCGTAGGCAGACTCTGCCTGGTGTTTGGAATTTTGAGTGGGCCAGATCAGGTCATGGATATTTTTGTTACATAGTTATCCAAAGCAGATATCCTGCCGCTGAAGAGCATTTATTAGATTTCTAAAGAGACTGAAATATAGCTAAGGGATGTCGTAACGATTGTTCCAAGTTATACTAGTCTGCCTACAATATGGTGCCTGGACTAAGATGATCATAGGCAGACTGGTAAGAAGTCTAGCTGCATAACGATAACCGCTTTGCCTTCCTCTATTGACTATGAAGGATTTTGAAGCGAACTGATGTAACAGAGGCCCATCAAAACCTAAGCTGAAGTGTGAGTTGAGAAAAATTTCCAGGGATCCCCTACTAAGGGAAAGAGACTACACATTCTTAAATGAAAGCCCCAAACACATCTCTCACAGAAAATAGAAGTGCACCACAGTCATCCCCATGAAGGGAAGTCACAGAAGTTAGGCAGAACCAATTCAAAGGCTTAGGGCCTGATCGGGAATTGTGAATTCACGCATGAATTTTGGTGGAATTTTTTATGAGTACCAAACTCGTCCCTAGACTACCCCAGATGGTCGAATAGGCCCTTTTAATGAACATCTGAAGTTGGAGAGTGGGAGACATAGTGTAACACAGAATCTCCCATAGATTTCACAGATGATGCAAAAAAATCAAGTTCAACTCAGCTTATTTTGAAACCGTCACACCGCTTCCACTCAAGCTCCTCGAGATTTCAGGAAATGCGTGTGCTTTTCATTCTAGGAGGGTTTAGGGACCAAATCCGTGGGAAAGATAGACGGAAACGAGATTCAGCCAAAATTCACGCAAAAAGATTCACGGTTCCCGATCAGGCCCTTACTCTGAACCCGAGTCTCTAGCCTTACCATTCAATGGAAGATTCCCCAAGTGAAAGGGTCCCATTTACTGATTGCATTTGGGGAAGTTAAACATTAAAATTCCAACGGGCTGGCTACTCCAGGCGGCTGAAGTCATTTCAGACTTAAAATTTTTGGCCCTGTTCTAAATCCGGAATCAAATGAGAATTAAATGCGGCTTGGACCAGCTTGAATCATATCTGGATTTGAGAGTCAATTCTAACCACGTTGAGGGAGATTCTCTTCTAATTCTTGTCTCTGAATCAGAATTTTCACAATTGACGCAGAATCATGGCTATTTCTCAGATAATAGAATTCTGTGCTGTGCTGACAGTTCTCAACATGCAGGTAGAATCAAGCAGGAATCAGTGATGGTGACCCTTTGATTTGCCCTAATTAGAGCAGGCTTAGGTCAGGTTCAACAACAGTGGGCTTGGTTGCCATGGCTGGTAAATATCCCAAGCCTGGCTATAACTTGGGCTTTGGTCCTGGTCAGTTCAGGCTGGGTTGGATTTTTTTCTCACTTGATCTGAGTCTTTTGATTGGCTCGTAAATGTCCCATTTCATAGATCATGTACTCTAAATAACATGGGAGTCATTTTGACCTTCAGATCAGTTTTCAAACTTGTATCTTGAACTCTATCGAGGAGAAAATCTTCCGGACCACCTGGAGAAAGAGAACGAAAGACAGTCAATTTTGGGCTCCCAGAAACTTCTCCCTTCTAGATCTCCTAACCTCAAATGCAAAATTTGAACTGACAATTTTATCAAAGAGGTCCCAGGCCTAAGCAACACGGGATACCCACTGTCCCATCAATGGGCATGGGGCTTATATTTGCATGCCACAATGGGTGTGGGCTGCCATTGTGGCTGCTGTCTTTTTCTATTGGGATCCAAGAGTCAACTTGGGATTCTGAGAGTTCAATTAGTTCAGGAGTCCTCCGGTATGCCCTCCATCAGCTTTCATTTGATAATTGACATGACGGAGGTCAGTTTATAAGCGACGCACCACATCAGATAATATCACGTGGTCATTCTACCCTGTTCAACAAATTCAGTGGACAATTATCGGGGACCATGGTCAGTCTTATGCATTTTTAGTGCCAGAGCATAATTTTCTTTTGGGTTTTTCTTTTTTTTTTCATTCTCATTCATTTTTTGACTCAAAATCAACATGGAAGACTTGGTTTCATCAAGCGAGCGCCTAGACGGGACGGGACGTCCCCCTTCACAATCAAGATAGCGATGGTGGGAATCCCCACCCAAGCTTGGGTCACGAGCTTGGAAAAAGATCAAGGCCCTGGGCCCCACTCAGGCTGGCCTCGGGTCAGGCTCGGGCTCAAGCCCAACTGGGAAAACACCCGACGGGTGTGGCCAGGAGGATGACAGCAGTTGGTTTGGGGCTGGAATTGACAGGCTTCCCTGGCTTGGTATTGATGGCTGTTCCCACGTGGGATTGATAGCAATTCTCACGGTTCACTTGGTTTTGATCGGACAACCCAACTGGTCAGGTTGGGATTGATAGAATCCCATTAGGGTGCAGTGTTGTTGTGTTATACAAACCAGGCACCATGAATTGTACAATTTCATCTTCAAGAAGTTGAAACATCTGTATGGACTGCACACTGTTGTAAGTAGGGTGTAGAAAACTGAGTGCTTTCTCAACTAAGGCTGTGAGTTCAAAGTGCAATGTACAATGTACAATAAAGTTGTTAATTCTCAGATCAAATGTACAATAAACCACTCCCTGTACCCCAAATAACTGCACATGTACTTGTTGGAATGTAGAAGCAGAATGTTGAATGTTCCACTCTTATTGTACATAATTTTTGACGAAAAAAGCTTTTATAAAAAAGCTTTTATAAATACAATCAACACACATTGAACTTCTCCCTGCGCTGCGTGTTACATGCTGAATGAGCCCCACGAACGCCCGCCTTAGTACCTGTCGGCTGTGGTTCCCATCGAAGGTACCTTTTTGCGTGTACAATATGTCGAAGAGAGTTTGAACTTTGGACGAGCACTCCTTGTCTCACTTGCTACTATGACGGTCCAGGAGACTTGGGGGTAGATCTAGAGATCTCAAGTTTTTTTTTGTAATTTGAGCCAGCAGATGGTAGGAGGACGGCTGTAATTGATTATCAAGTCCTGCCAGCGTCGGTCGGTATTCGCGAACGATTGGGAGCCTTTTTGGACTACTCGAGTTGAAGTCCGGTTCGAATGGCGCTGACCATAATCAACCACATTGATGCGCAAGGTAATATGGAGCGCGTGCGTCAGGCAGTACTGTATTGCCATTGTAATTTTTGGGATTTGGCCAGAGCAATGAGGGAAAGAATCATGACAATTGTCATAGGGAACGGAGAGTA
Source organism: Mycena galericulata (assembly GCA_029289565.1). NCBI lineage: Eukaryota > Fungi > Basidiomycota > Agaricomycetes > Agaricales > Mycenaceae > Mycena > Mycena galericulata. The sequence continues at coordinate 150,625 of JARKIA010000253.1, forward strand.
GGGATATTCGGTGGTCCAGAGGACCCTTTCATGAGCGTCCCGATTACAAGCAAAATCGGTCCCGGTCCCGCAAGATCATAACAAACTTCGTAGCTAGCTCTACATAATACAGTGTACATCAACTAACAATCGTACCTCGTACTTCGTACCTTCACGTCCATTTAATTTTCTTCTACTCATCGTTTCGGTTTCACCCCAGACTCGGACTCGGAGCTGGAGCGCAAGAGCGCATCCGTCTGTGACCCAGTGACCTCTGCCATCCCGAACTCGACGTAGGGGATGTTTCGCTCGTCGGGGGTGGGATCTGGCGGTGCGAAGGGCTGCTTGGACGGCATACTGATCATTACGGAGATGTGCGTTATCGACGGAGAGGGGGCGGCGTCGCGAGTGAGTGATATCGGCTGCATGGCGCATGGCGCGGAACGTCAGCAGCCCGGTGTGCTGATACCGTTAAAGCACAACGCACCATCATATCCTCCCAGCTCCCGTCCTCTGCAATCTTCTCCTTCTCATTCAAACTGCCATGCGGCGGCCGCAGGTAGACGTCGAAGAGCCGCGGCTTGGGGCCCCAGTCGGGCGCCGTTGTCACCGTGGGTAGTATGGGGCCGTGGCGGCTGCTTGCCATCGCCATCTGGTTGATCTGCCGCCGGTAGACGCGCGTGCGGTAGCATACGCCCGCGCCCATGATGACCACTACAGCTAGGACCACGAGCACCGCGTACCCTGCGCGAAGAAAGCCGAGTCGAAATGATGAGCCTCCGAGTTCTGGATAACTCCACGGCAGACGAGGCACGCACGGAAGACGGGGGAGGTCATTATCTCCGAGGGCTGGCTCGTGTTCGTTGACATCGTAAACGGCGACAAGGGAGCACTGAGCAGGCGAATCGAGGAGGCGACTCAGGCGAGGAGGAGGCGCCTTGGGAACCTTGGTAAAGCGCAGTCGATGTCACACCCGGGCCGCTCGGCGTGAGACACGATCACGGACACTCCAAACATCCGCTACCCAATCCCATTAGGCCATCCACGGGTACTGCGCATTGCGCAAGGTCAGCCGAAAATATACAGACCTGTACCCCGGTGTACTTGGAAAGACTCAGAAATCGGAGACTTGTGTAAAGGTCGAGGCCAGGAGAACGTGCCAGTGGCGCCAAACTTGAAAGTATACCGCACGCCTACTGAAGTGTAGTCTAAAACTGTAAAAATTAGTAGACAAATCAGAAGACATTGAAATCCGCAGTTTATATGGTGCTGCTCTAGAAACTGGACTGCGGCGGGCCTATTGTTTCAGCCACGCCGAAGCGGTTGCCGTTTTTTTTTAGTTTCGGCAACAATTTCTAACTCGAAGTTTTTGCTCCGCTGATACTGCACGGAACTCACAGTATTTCTCTACTGATTCTTACACTTTCAGACTACACTTCAGGAGCTCTGATTCCAACAACTTGGCGGTGTGCGGCCGTACTAAGTACTATAAGTAGAGTTTTCAAACTCCGAAAGATGCCGCCAGTGTTACTGCCCAACGCTCCAGCCGGCACAACGCGGCTAATAGGGACTATCCAACCTCAGATTTCGACTTCATTTCAACTTCATTTCAACTTTATTTCGTTTCTATTTCTCCTCCGGGATCCCTGAACCCAACCTCGGCAAAAGCTCTATTTTGGCATTATCCTCGAGGATCAGCGGAGTATGAACTATAGGCACGCCGCACCAAATGACCGCATATTCTTGATCTCCGTTGATGTGCCGAAACCAAGCCAAAGCAGCCGAAATCTCATTTCGCTCATTTCGACATCAGGATCAGAGTTGAATATCATTTCGGGTGCTCGAGGACATCAAATAGAAACGAAATATAATGAGATTGAAATGAGGTCGAAATAAGGTCGAAATATGGGGCTCGAATGTGCCGGATATGCCGCCATCAAAATTGAAGTATATCAAAGGTCTACCGAGAGCGATTTTACGCGCAGCCAAGTCCCTCTTTAATGACGAACCCTCTGTCTGCCAATGGCCTCTGAAATTCACAGCATTATTTGGGTCAAGTTCCGAGCACGGAAAGGTTGATCACTCTCCCCGAAACCATCAAGCGGCGAAGACTATCTAGCCACATTGCATCAGAATGGCATACGAACGGCATACGGTTTGCAGGAAGGATTTTCGGCAGCGTACAACGCATCATGGCAGCCCGCGCAGCAGGAACGATTTTATGAACCCCACCTCACTTTTTCTCCGCCGTGCTCTTTCCCACTGGGTTTTGACACGCGGAGGCTTTTACTCTTACGATACTCACGACATACCGCCCGCTTTTCCTGTTCATTCATCTTTTGGGTCCATCGGGGCATTCATACCTGCGTATCTACACACGTAGATGGGTATCGCAATGTTAAAATGTTAAAATATCCGTGAGCATGTATACGAAGTCTCTCTAATATTAGCTAGTATATGAATTTTGGTATCCTTTTGGGCGCACGTTCTTTCTGGAGACCACGATCCGCAGTGTCCATGACAAAGCAAAGAAAGAAAAAATAGGACACGCCCGACGCCGTGCTTTCGTCCTTCAACTGATCATGATACATTTTCAAAACAGGTAAAAAAACCCGCAGAATTGTTCCGTGGCTATTAAAAAAAACAGAGTGGGGATTTACTTCCACTGTTAATCGTTCCGCTCATTGCTGGTTGAAGAGATAAGTGCCGGCATCGACCTTGCTTGACTACCCTGCGTTCTCAGAGTTCTTAGATATCCGCTGCGCCTCGCATGATCGCATGACCCCTCGCATATGATCTATAAGATAAGACTCAGGATAATATTGAAGCTACGAGGTGCATCTGTAATAATAATGATGACCGTGATCCCTAATTCACTGGATAATTATAGGTGATTTATTGCATGTTCAGTCCCAGCCAGATGACGGTGCCGGCCTCCCGAAGGCCTTCCAAAAGATTAATAGGCTGACTTGAAGTAGTTTACTGTTCTCCGTTCCAGTGCTCGGGACTTATCATTTATCATTATCACTCGGACTTCGTCTGTTGCCCGGCGGGCTAGTGGCAATATTAGCCCATGGGCCATAGCTACACAAGTGAGGCATAGCACTACGTATTCCTCACAACGATAGACCAAGAATGCGACAGTGACCACAACCAGGTCAGGATAAGACTCAGGATAATAATATTGCTTAGCTAGGTCCCCTTTCGAAATGTACCGAGTTGTAGCGACAGTACAGTCTGGCAATATAGAAATGTTCCAAGTACTTCTACCCCACAAACCCATATACCATCGAGGACCTCGCCTCTCAATGGCTGTAGATCCCGGGCAGGCGACCTGCAGTTGAAACTTGATAAAAATAAAAAGTTCACTGAGCATTATTTATAGCACTAAAATCCGTCCGGCCACAGCAGCGCAATGTAAGATGGCTATAAAAATAAACATAGCATTGACCCCGATATTTATTCTATTCCATACTTACCCGCGTACGTGCGTGCCCGAGAGGAGTGTTGAAATAGCCGTTAGATTCTCCGCCATCCCAGCTTCCCTCGGTTCAACGCTTTCTTACGAGCTATCCCGAGTCTGAAATAGGCTTCTGTTGTCCCTTTCCTATGAAGTGCCAGATCTCATTTTTTTTTTCAGATAGGCATTTCGCTTGAGTTTCGGGAGTCCTTCCAAATCCCGTCTACGAATTATACACGCAATCCCGATATGAAAGATTGCCATGGACATGAATTATCTCCCGCATGGACCCACAAGGATTTCAAACGAAGGGACAACATGTTTCTGCGATGGTCATTTGAACATGAACGGAATTATTGGCATACGGAGCTCTATCAATATCACGGAGCGATTTCCCGATGGCCGGCCGCTTCCCTACACCAGACACTTTAATTGTCCACGTTCAGTACTATTTGTCATGAACCTAAATTTGCGGCTCCGGTCTAGGGACCCCGGAATACAGAAGGCTATTTCGGACTCGGGATAGCTCTTAAGCAGCCGTTGAACCGAAGGAAGTTGGGACGGCGGAGAATCTAATGGTTATCTCAACGTACCTCTCAGGCACGCACACACGCGAGCAAGAATAGAAATTAGAATAGATATATCAAGACACCGGGTCGACGTCATGCTTATTTTTATAGCCAGCTTACTACACTGACCTGGTTGTGGTAATTGGTGTCGCGTTCCTGAACTATAATCGTTGCGAGGAATACGTAGTGCTATTCGTGAATCCTGAATCCTCACTGGTGTAGCTATGGCCCGTGAGCTTACTGTATATTGCCGTTGGCCCGCCGGGCAAGAGACAAAGTCCGACGGATGAGTGTATGAACGGCGGAGAGCAGTAAATTATTCTGAGAAAAGTCAGCGGAAACATCACGCGGGACTCAGCGGGGCCCAGTTTTTATCCGAATTATGTACTAGGCCTACAAACCTAAAGCGGCGCTTTTAAACACACAGAATACAACCACATGTCTGAACCAAAGTGGGAGGGCACATTTCATACGAGACTATCACACTAACCGCTCTGGTACATCGCCAACTCAGGAAAAAACTAGCGAGCGATTATAAGCCCTTATGATCGCCAAAAGGCAGGTGATACCCAAAATTGCTGTGGAGAATCTCGCGAGCGCTCACAATCGTATGTTTCTATGTGGATGTATCGTGGAAAAAGCCCATGATTGTGAGGCTCTCGATGGGCTTCTCTGTCCTTCCGAGCGTGGTCTGGGGTAGGCACCGCATGTTTCCACTGTCTCCTTGCTCTGATGAATTCAGATTTTAAAATAAAAAGTGCAAGTATATTTCATGTCAAGTACACGACAACAAATGTAGAGGGCAACAAATAGAAAACGGAGGGCAAGTCGAGGGTGAGAGAGGTCGGAAACGTGACGCGCGATTGAAAGTGAGAATATGGCTATGGCTTGAGCTTGATGACGCGAGCGATCGTATACGTTTGATGATATTGCTTGTTTTGGATCCTTGAGACGATTTGGTGATACAATTTGAAGCATTGATTCTCCGCATTTGAAGAATCATTTGAAGAAGATATGAAGGCTTGAGGCATTCCCGCTTGAGCGCTTGAACAGGGACAGCTTGACTGCTCGGAAGTTTTCGAGCTTTGAGGATGCTTTTGATGCATGATGAGACCTTCAGATGGTTTGAGACATGAAATGAAAAAGGCATTGACCCAGGAGCAATTGAGTAGAGAACGACTTGAGAAGAGCAGACACCGTGGTCGTGGTGGGTTGAGACAAGAGTTTGAAGAGAGAACGGTTCCCCATCAATTGCCCACCAACTGATTCAACAACGATGCGACGCGCAGGTGCGATAAAGCTAGGTAGTACGTGGATCTACGAAGGTTGCAGCCCCAGAGTGCTCAGGTCCCTCCATCCGAAGACAGATTTATCTGAACCTTAACTTGAACCAGACTGACCGAAGAGTTTTTATCCGGAAATTTAACTTGGGCTTCCCTCGAAATTTTCAATCCGGATAAAAATTGCCCGAAAATCCCTGAATCTCTAGACAATTTCGGATAAGAAATTGAATTTTGGAGCGGTCAGGCATATGACTTGACTTTCGGGGTCTTGATTTGGATGGTTCAGCTTTGATCGGAGTCGGATCAAATCGGTGAGGGAGTTGAACGTTGAACGTCCTTGTACTCCGAAAGAGTCTCTCCCGTCGAAAACAACTCCGGCTGCGTCTGGAGTGTCCAACATTGGCGTCGTTTCAGTCGCGGTGTCTGATCGAGACCTTCCGGCTGGTGCAGGACCTAGTTCTGACGATGCTTCTGACCAGGCTCCGGCGAAATTGTCGAAAGGACAGAAGAAAAATGCGAAAGCGAAGAAGAACAGTGCAGCGGCTAGGCAGGCGTCCGCACTCGGAGAGAGTTCGGGGCAGTAGGCTTATACAATGCAGATATTCATGTAAGAATAAGCGAAAAGTTCATTGGCATTACGACCCAGTCGCTGAGGGATTCGGAACGTGGATGGTGCTGTGGAGAAACAAACACAAATCCGGCTTGAACGGAACTGTTAGTGTTATTGCAGTGATCAGACCAATAACGTGAGCTAATCTAATCTTATCTAAGTATCTGGCACCCTTCCTCAAATACGCGTCGCGTCGTCAGAATTCCGCGCCCACCTGTGGGCGAAGAGTGATCCATGGGTAAAAAGTCTCCCGATAAAAATGAGCGTCGCGTCGAGGTAGGTAGATAGGGAAGTATGTAGGATGACACGGTCCCGCTCACTGGGAATGCCGGTTTCCAGGAAGTGTCCCGGTGTATACGTACACGTATTATTTACACCATCTTCCCTAATTGCACGTTCTCCCGTCGGGAAAGGGAGGGGCGGGAGGCGGATGTACTGGTCGATGAACACGATGATCAATTTAGGTGAACTGAGTTCGTCGAGGCCTCGAGGACCTCGGGGCCACCATAAACGGCCAGCTAATGATCATCCAGAAACCAGGAGTAAAAGGCGTCGTGTTAGTTGTTTCATTTCTCTCATTTACCGTGTCTGACTCTAGAAAACCCGGCCGATACCGAAGGCGCTTCCCGAGTCCCCGGTGCGGTGAATATTCTACCGCGTTGAAGTTTCAAAAAATGAAAGCGGCCAAATTTAGCATCAGCCGGAGGTTTCGCACCCAGCAATGCACGTCCAAGCGGAATCCAATTATTGGTATATTCCCATCGGCTCTCCGTTCCTACATGTACCCTGACGGTGGGAAACCGCAGTCATTTTCACGAAACTTCCAAAATGAATTCTATTCCTACGTCCGTACCTGTGCCGTGCCGTAGTACGGATTCGCCCGACGGGAGCGCGACAAAGGGGGGTGTAGATAGACACGCTCTACTGAACAGATTAATGTCCACCACACATGTACACGCACACGCACGCTTAGCGCTTAGTTATACTCGGTGCAGAGGCGGCCACCACTCCACGTTCCACCCTCACGTTCGCTGCACGACCCCGGCTGCCGAGTGAAAATCAGAGATCTTCTGTGGAGCCGCAGATAAAGTCAAAGATTAGACTTACTTTAGCCAGAGACGCGTAGCAACTTACGTTCGTTGAGAAGCGGCAGGTGCGCTGCCATCCCTGCCGGCGGGCGTGTCGGATACACGAGCTCCACTCCCGTGAGGTGCGGGAGGGGAAGCGCTAGGATCTGGCGGTCGATTTCCGCACCGGAAAGGGCCTTCGGGAGGCATGTGTGCGGCAGGCGGAAGCGAATCGTTCGAATCTGATTCGGGCACGCTATGGTTGAAAGGGTCGTGAAGGCCTCGGCTATATCGTCATTGTATTCTACGAATATCTCGACGCATTTGAGGTTGGTGAATGCAGCGAGGTTGAGGTTCGTGAGACCCTGTGCGATTTTTTCAAATTATATGCGAGCACGGACGGAGCTAACGAGGGAACTTACCGGCGCAGAAATCAGTGGCTGAAACTGCAGGTATTCGACGTGCGGGATCGATGGTGCGAAGGCTTCCCATTCTGGGAGGGAAGTGTTCTCATTCAGACGCAAGCTTCTGAGGTTCGAGAAATCGAAGGGACATTGAGGGGAGTTCAGCCAGATTTTTATGCTATCCGACCACCAGATATCCAGGGTATCGATCTTCACCCGTCTACCAGATGAGCGGACGTCGACGTCCATCACCGGAGCGAAGGATGGAATCCTGATATTGCATAAAGACACATTGGTTATCCCTTCGGAGCAGCGCTCCAAAATCTGCATAAATGCCGCGAAGGACCTAAAATTTCCGGATATCGAGAGCGCCGTAAGCGTGCGGCGACTGAGGAGCTCCCGGACCGTATCGAGCACCGAGCCTTGTCCTTCCAGCCAGTTTCCCAAAACAGCTACCTTTCGCAAGTGAGGGAACTCTAGGCTTGTGAAGGACACGAGAGTGTCGGGAGGCGTCGTGTCGATGTATATATGTATCGACTCGATCCATCCCGAGTGCTTCGGGGACGTCGTTAACAAGCCACACAGCTGGCGACAGCGCAGCCGAGTCGCCGCCAGAAACGTAGGATCCCCGTAGGTATATCCCGACGCGCCAATGGTTATTCGGTTGAAGAGGTGCATCTGGGACGTTTGGGCCCAGGAACGGCTGACCAGGGCACATGCCTTCAGGTCTGCACGCGAAGTATGGAGGAAATCGATGCAGTAATCGACTAGTTCTTGGACCGCCAAAGGGCCTGGGGCCGTCATTCTTTGCAACTAATTAGTAGGATACTGGGTTGGTTCATTTGGAGAGATGATTATCTGCTCACTTGTTGGGCAATGGACGAAGCAAATAATGGTGGTTGTGGCGAGTCGGTTGTGGCGCCCACGTCTATTTGATCCGACGATATGTCCGATTAAAGCCGAAACGCCCAAATCCTGTTTAGGAAACAATTTCACTTCCACTTCGAGGCGAATCTGCGTGACGGCGGACATTCTATATCAAGGTACATGTACCGCGAGAATGATCTGGCTTAGGCTTCGTGCATAGGCGGCAGGCGGGAGGGAAATATTAGCGATACGGAAGTGGGGCGCCAATTTGCGGCAGAACAAATTAAAATATTCAAACTCGAAAATTTACTATATTTATGACCGAGGTATAATGAACGTTTAGCTAATTTTTCCGGTACATTAGGAATTGCAATAAATATTAATCAGAGAAGATCGGACACCGCAGTACAAATTTACTCGCTACACGGTATAAGAACAAATTGGGAAGAGCGGACAAGCGCGGCCCCTGGCATGAGCACCGGTCCAGCGCGCCTGACGACTCCGACGCAAACTTTAATCTTTGGTTGCACGTTGTACGACGGAGTGACATGGTGTCGACACACGAGCGAATCAGAGCAAGCCACAGATAGCACGGTCCGGAACACCGAGTACTCACGAATAGAAATAGTACTTCATTTTGGAAGGTTGTGAATTCAATGACTGCATAGATTAACATGAATTTGGCGTATCAATTACTCCCGAGCGCTGTTAGGGTGCACGGGGTAGAGAATATTAGAACCCAAATTGATACATTGCAGAGTACCTCCCAAATGGCATCCTGTTCTGGAATCCTGTCCTGAGTTGCATAGCAATCCGCCGAAAATTGTCGGTGCAAATTGTGATGTCATGTGGCCCGCGTGAATTTGAGACGTCGGACATTTTGACAGTGGTAGGTAGGTAGAATTTACACGGCCGGTCCCCCTTAAGAACGCCGGATCCAGGAATGGAGTGGTAAAGACGTTCAATCCCCTGCAAATCCCCTGTGTCGGACTGAGCGTTAGAATTCGTGAATTGTTGAGTATTGAATTACAACAGACGTGCTTGGAGGATGGGACTACACTAGGCTAGGCGGTACAGTTTTTAATCGGTACACGGGGGATTAGGATTACTTAGTAGGGTAGAAAGGATCGTAAGGTTAAAGGAATCGTAAGATAGAGATTGTCCATCAATGAGCGGAGGGGAGGGAGGACTCGGCAGCGAGCAGCACCACCACTGGTGCGTGCCTCACGACTCGGATGTGTGCTCCGACTTTCGGCGCAGATTATAAGAAGGCGTGACGGACCGGGGCGGGGGCGCACGCCCACGCGGTCCAGATGCAGATGTAGATGTCGTCCCCGTCCCCGTCGACGGCCTCGAGGAGCCGCTCCGAGTCCGGGGATGGGCGGCCAGCGGGCGGGGGTGGGAGATGAGGTCGACGGTGAGTGTGGGGAGGGCGAGCTCCTGCGAGTGCCGGGGGCGCACGAGCTTCCGAGGTGACGCGGCAGCGGTGGCGGCGCCGGCGGAAGAGGGTGGTGGTCGTGATGGTGGCACAGACCGAGAGCGCCGCCTGGATCCTCGGCTGTTCGCCGTCTGGGTATTTTTGGGGGGCGATGGTGGAAACACCAGCGCGGGAGGAATGGGGCCGCCGAGCATGTTCACCAGCTTGACCATTTTTCTGCGGCGCGCTGCCTTATCAGGCGTGGAAGGGGGAGAGGCGGCAATCAGGACGCTCAGAGAGCGCATAAGCGTATCTATTGAATCTGTAGAGTCGTGCGGGTGATGATGTGGATATGGATAAGGAGTGGTGGACGACGAGGGCTGCGTCAGGGTGAGGACGAGGCGCAATCGCGTAACAGAGTTTAGAGAACTACGCGCGTCCTGCGAGAGGGACAATTTTGCTGCTGCTGGCGGCGGAACGCGCAGCGGCCTTTGCGAAGGTCCAGTTTTCCCCGCATAGTCGAGTGACGAAGTCGACGAATGGGAGACGGAGAATACGACGCCTTCCCGCTTGGAAGATCGTTGACTAGTTCTGGAGGATTTCTCCCGCAATTCATGCAGGACAATGCTATCCATGGAAGCTTCTCCGCGAGATATAATGTGTAGTTCTGGCGGCTCGGACATGTGGCGCAATTCGACGAGGAGAGGCGGCGTGCCCATAACCGCGCCAACTTTGCGAACCGAGCGCATGAGGCGGACCCGCTCATCGTTGGGAAGGAGGTTCGTGGTGGCGGGCTTGCCACCAGAGACCATGGGAGTGGGAGGACAAGAGCGAGAGATATGTCAGGAGTACAAGGTTGTCATGACATTGATGACAATCGACGATCCGAGCACGGAATTGGATTTTTACAGACGGAAGCAGTCAAGCTACTCAAGCAAGGCGTTTCACAAGAAGATAATTTACCTGCAGGGAAAGGGTAGACGAGTTACTTGCAGAAACCAATTTCTGGTTTCACAGCAGCACATCCGAGTCGGATCAGATGGTACACGTGACATTCAACAAGCTTGTGCAAACTAACGTTATGTAAGCTTGACTGCGTTTGGTCACTGCAACTCCGATTTCTTTAGAATCTTCTCGCACACGACCAGGAAGGGCTGCTACTCAAATGAGACGGCACGATATCTCCTCGGAAATTCACACCCCGAGAATCCGATTCGAAACCTGCTGGCCTTGAAAGTTGATGGTTGGCGCTCTAGAGGCGGTTCTGTTCCTTATCGTCACTTTTGTATTGTGCCAGGCACGACATCCCCGTGATATCGACACTCGAAACACCCAGACTGTTTTTTTGCTGGAATTCTGCTTCTTCTCTCATGCCAATCAGCTTCGATAATTGACCGTCTGTCTCTATCGAGTTTTCCGCCCCATCTCCGCTTATGGAAGTTCTTGACCCGAAACGATTCAGGGCGTATACCGGATAGCAGAGGGCTGCGACACTATTACTTCATTGAGTAAATCTGACCATGCTTGTCTCCAGCGATTTTTCTGGTGCAACGGAGCCGACGCCATCAGGGGTTCCGTCGACGGAGCGACTGGGCAAGTTTCCACGTCCAACTTTACCCATTGTCGTGATTGCCTTCTCCTTCTTTGAGATATTCGGGCCGGATACCCACCAAGCGTATATCCGAGATTTCGCAGCAATTCTCAAGGAAAAGTCAAAACCGCATCAGTCTTAGATTAGCGGACACATCTTATCTTCCGTTTCTAACTCCTGACAGGCCCGGACGTACAAAAATGACGACCTGGCCCGACCCAAATCTCCGGCAGTGTGAATATGGCTCCTCATATGACACTTCGTTGCTCATCACCGATTGCAGTACAACAAAATGCATGATCAACGGCGGAAAAGACACCTTTCGCGCAGGCGATACTGAAAATAAACTGTCTGGGTCTACCGAGGCGGTCGCTTCACTCGTACTGGACAAAAGGAACGCCCGTACTGGACGAAAAGAACCCCCGTAGCGCATTCCGCGGCGATAAACATATACTGCAATCAGTTCTCTCCGCGCACCAAAACATCGGGCACTTTCTTGGAACGGCACGCGGTTCCGTGCATGGCATGGCCTCTCTTCAAATCTCTCAGCACCGCTGTCTCGATGAGTTGTCCGGTGACTGACTTCTATGATTCATTCTGTCTCACGAGCCATCTTGCACGCACCTAGGAAAACCCCTAGGTACTTAGGTTGATAGGTTTATCCCTGCGTGGGACAACTGCCTTTACGTTACGAGTCCCCTGTTGCCGCTTGGTCTGCCGTTAGACAAATCAGCGGTACCGGTCCCTTAGTATGTCCCACCTGTCTCTTTTCCGCGGCGACGACGAATTGACTCTATGATTTTGTAGGAAAGGAAGTGCAGCAACCCCCATAGTACATGTGATCCTGACGGGGCGACGTTGCGGCACCCATTCCATCTGGGTCTACTTTCGTTTTGCTTCCGTAGACGATGCAAATCGCGTTTCGCGAGCATTGCCTTACACGGTCCCATCTTCCCACTGCTATTGTCGCCTAAAATTGGCAGAACGGACTTCTTCTTTCTTTACCGTTCCGGAGATCATTTATAGCTCGCCAGACATGACAGGATTTATATCTCAATTCGCTATATGCGCTCGTCTGTGCCCCCTGGTTCAGGTTGATCCCATCCGGAATACGACTTCCTTGGTTTCTTTTATCGGCCTCATTGAGAGCACAAAAGTCCCTTTCCCCTTCACTTCGGACCTCGAACATGCCTCATCAAGAGTTCTCCTCATACGTCACACACCCCGCACTCCGTAAGTAAATATTTCATTGTCAATACACGTATTCATCGAGGACCAGATATTCGTGACACCACCGATGCTCACCGCGTCCTCGAAGCCGTACGAATGAACATACTGCCCCTCGTCAAGCGACGTCTAGTCCCTCACGAGCGTGCCCAGCTGCGGGCTGGAAATGTCTTCGTATGGGAGGAATCGGAATGCGAGGATGGGCTGGCCAGGTGGACGGACGGACGACGCTGGTGGGTGAATATCTATGGAAGGTCCACGTCGATGCCAACCGCGGTCTTCTTTTTTGTTTTGTTTTTTTATTCAGGTCCCAGAGCAAGATGCGCGGAGACTGTCTTTTTTATGAAGAGAAAATAGGGATCACGGACGCAGAGAAACAGGCCAAGGCCGCAAGACGGTTAGTTTGTTTCACTGCACTCCACCATCGTCGCGCGTGTTCATATCTCTATCATAGTGCGATGAAGGGATGCGAGTTGTTTGAACCAATCCCTGCCCCTCCGAAGCGGAGGGATCGCCCTTCCAAAGTCGACGGCCTCACGAAGCAAACATATCGCGTGACAGTGCAACACCCAGGCGCGGCGGCACCTAAGAAATGGCACGTCGTTGCCTACTTCACGGTATATATCCCACCGTCTCTGGGCTACATTTGTCTCTTTCTCATACGTGTGTATGTATTCACAGGCCCGCGATTCCAACCGTCTTCCTGTGGTGGAAGACTACGACTACCTGCGGGATATCCGAGTCCCCGCCGGCGTGTTTCTCAACAGTAATAATAACCGGCCGGTTAACGGGAGCCTCGAGAAATTTCCTACCCCTCTGGAAGCTCCTGGTTGCGGCTGGTCTGTTAAATCCTCCTCAACGCAACACCTCCTTACTCAGTTCATCTACGAACGCAAGCCGGAATCTCCTTCTTTGTTCGGCATCCGAGGAACCGATCAATTCTCCAGCGACGCTTCTGGAATCGTGCTGCCGGCCATTTCTCCATTCCACCCACCCGTTACCCTTCCACCATTATCATCACTGGGATATTTGTCGCCTAGATCACCCTTGCACGAAATTTATCCAATAGCGTCCACCACATTGGCGCCGTGTCATATGCAGTCTTGGACTATTTGTTCCGATGACCGTCGTATCCTAGACAGGTTCCGCGTTGTAATCTAGCTCGGCATACACGATATGAGCATAAATATTGTGCGGATTCTGAAGGAACCGGGACTCGTGTCAAGGTATTTACGGAGGGTCTCTCAAGGGATGTTCCCGCGTCTGTCGAGTCGTGTTACATCAATATTTACGGCCCATATATGCATAGGTAGATACCGGCAGCTCTCGGCTCTAACACGGCGCTCCCTCATTACAACGTCCGATGCCGCTTGCGCCGAAGTAAGCCAACTTTTTCGAGGTCTAGAAGTAATCTGATTGTCCCGGGTAACTTCATGCTGCTGTATCTGCCTCGTGGTAGATTACCTTCGTATCGGCTCGGCCTCAAAGCCACGCAATCCATTCCGTGGCCAAGCAAATCCCAGCCAGACGAATAAGTGGGAACTTCATCCGATTGGGGATAGAGGGGACGCAAAAATTTGCAACCGGTAGCGCGTGTTGGACTGGTCCGAAGCCAACGCGGAACACAACAAAGATATTTTAAGGAGGGGCATACACAACTCTCGCCCTTGTATCTGTCACTAAGATAGCGACTGAAATTGATGCACTGGCAAACTAGAGCCTCGTAATCTTGTGTTTCCAAACATCAATCCTGCTAGGCTCAAGGGGGTCCAAAGATAAGAAAAATTGATATCACCTACAATTTTTTTTTTTTGAGAGTCGGTGACACCCTCCCCCTCACAGCCACCTGATGCCATCAAATTCCCTTTTCGGGAAACAGCGCCGCAGCGCATTTCCGCGCCGGGAGGTGCTACATGAGAGTGGTAGAGTGATTAATCACAAGGATATTTACAGAGTCTCATAAACAGCTGGCTCATCATATGCGAAGGAACAATGTTCTAAACATTTTTGACTTAGAATAAGTTGAAGCCATAGTAAGTACTAATACATAACTAACAATCCAACCAAACTTTTTAACTAAATGCCATTGGAAGTTTCATTAGGGGTGGGCCAGAAATGCATGCAGATATAAAACTGTCTGAATACATATGTGGACATTGGTACAGCATATTCCAAAGGATGGTTTTAGAATATTAGTCGATAGGGCAGCGCAAGCAACTTAAAATCATTCGAGGTACTGTAGAATTATGGCTCGATACTGATGTTAGTGGCCGATACTGATACTGGATAGTGAGCGGAGTTTGAAATCTTTGTCATCCGAAAATGATGTGCACAAGTTCGAACCTCAGCGGTAGCAAAATAATATTTCCCCCTTTGTTGGCACCTACATGCTTCCAATGAGGGATAAAAGTGAGCTGTTGCACTTGGAAACCCCGGATTTTCAGGTGAGATTTATGTAATGACGGCTCTCACTCAAAGACTCAGAGTATGAAAAATTGAAAATACATCAGTTCTGATTCCAATCAGTGTGTATTTGTGTTCAATTCTCCATGGTAAGGCTTTGTTTCAGTTGTAAATAGGCCCATGGAGTGCTTGGAGGAATCCTAACCACATATAAACCGGAGGAATCGACTCAAGGGCAGAGAACTGATGCTTGTCCAAATTTGGATCCAGATTGTAGTACTTAGAACAAGCAAATAATTGTGAATTAGAGTGAGAGAGCTCAGAGAATGGATGTCTACTGATAGAAGGTAGGTGTAGGCACTCTAGCTCATCCATTTTTTTTATAAAGATTGGTTTCAAACTGGCCAAGTTTTGGAGTCTTCCCGATTTGGGTGGAATTAAAGGTCCGCTCAGTATCGGAAACTCCGCTCAGTATCGAAGGTTTTGCATTTGGCGCGCGCAGCGCAGGAAAAAATCGGAAAATATTTGGGGGCAATTTAGCCACATTCAATGCTACACAGCCTTTTTTTCAGAATTTCCAGACCCATACGTAGTATCTTTGGCGCTTTATTTCAGTATCGAGATTGGGGGCGGTGTTGTTCGGCGAAGAGTCCCGACGCACGGAAGTTTCCGAGATACCTTGATATAGATGCCCGAGATGCCCGAGACATTACGTAGTATTTTAGTATCTTTTTCTCTTTATTTTATTAATTTCCCTCACTAACACCAGTATCGAGCCAGAATTATTGATAATCACAGATCGGCACTCTTCGGAGCCAGCAATTTAACGGCAGAGGCCCAAGGGCCGTTTCGGCATCCATCGGCTGAGCGGGGCAACTGCTAAATATGTCATAATAATGATGGCAACATGCCGGCGGCTGGCGAGAACACACAACATATCCAGTGTTCACTCAAGTTTTGCTAGACAATTGCTCTGACATCCTGAGAGGTATCCAATATAAGTCCCAGAGGACCAGGACATACATGGGTTGATATCTGGACAGAAAAAATTTTACATACAATTTTTTTTTTTGGCGGTCGGCCAGACACCCTCCCCCCCTACCCCATATGGTAATCTCTTATCTTCGGACCCCCTTGGCTAGGCTTAGAAGCGCCCCAGAACCAGGAATTCGTATATTTCGGAAAGTCTTGGCAGGTTGGCAGAAGTTGTTACTTCGAATGATGCTGTGAGCTATGGGTCATTTCACGGCCTAACCAGCTGATGCCGCCTCGCGTGGATACTCCGAGTTGGCTTAGAAAAAGCCACATTTGATGTCGCAGGCATATTGGTTTCAAATTTTACTCCGTGTTGAGCGCAATGTTGATCCAAAATTTCAACATCATGAGCTCGGACCAGCCTTCGCTCCTCTATTTTCCGGGCCTGAATCAGCCGCACTGTTTTCCGAAGCCACTGGTTCCGGCCTGCTGCATCGTATTTATACCCCGAAAGTCCTGAATTTTATTTTCATGAGAGAAAAGCAAGGCCATCATGTTGAGAATTTTGCCGACATACATAAAATACATACAGCGAGGGAATACATTGCTCACGATGGAGCATTCAGAATCGTTACTCGCTGGTGCCTATGCGGAGACGCAGGTCCGCCGGCCAGCAGCGAATCTGTTTTTCTGACTGATGGCTTCCTCTACTCATTCTAGCGTCTACTCGATATCTGGCTCGCTCGGCGCTTCGCGCCTCGCTCGCTCCGCCCCAATATTCCATGTGCACTGAGTGATATCGTTGCTCCCTCTGATTTATGATAAACAACACTGCTAACAATTTTCGGGATCTGTTGATCAGTCTTGGTCGTGCCTTCAAAGTTCATCATTATGAACTCGTCCTTGTATTATAGAATCACGTTTTCTGGAGCAAATTCCACCGTCCCTCAGTCGACGGAACTGTAAATCAAGGTCAGCTTCGAAGATCCGAAAGAACGAGCGGAACTCGCACAACGAGCCAAAATTTCCGGTGCTAATTTGTCATATTTTATTGCCAGAATTCTATCGGTACAGCCTTTTCTTCAATTTCTTCTAGGAAACCAGCAAGCGGCAATCCGTTTGACGCCTACCTTTTATGGTAACCACACCTACCTGAATATGGAAATTCACGGATACTTTTCGGGCGCCAGTATAATGCGATCCCCATTGGGAACTGGCATCACCGCCAGCCGTTTTTCTCCGCGTTTTCATCTCCTTCTCTACAATGCTCTCCTCCCGCTCTTTTGCCCAGGTTCGTCGTTTGGCCGACCCAGCGCAGTCGCACCGCACGATGGCGACATTGCGCGAGATCGAAATGCGGCTCAAGTCCGTCAAAAACATCGAAAAAATCACGAAATCGATGAAAATCGTGGCCTCGACGAAGTTGGCTAAAGCGACCCGGGCGATGCAGGCGGGGAAGAGCTATGGGCTGGCGAACTCTGGTACGAACTTTTTGGTTTCTGGCGGGTAATCCTGAAGTCTTGACAGAGGTGTTCGCGCATACGGCGCCAGAATCTGCTGGTGCAGATGCAGCAGCGCAGAAACGCTTGTTCATCGTCATTTCGTCCGATAAAGGGCTTTGCGGCGGGATTCACTCGTCTGTGTCGAAGGCAACGCGCCGGGCTCTTGCCTCGCTGAAAGACTCGCCCCTGATGACCACCGCGTCTCCGCCGGCCCCAGTGCAAGTAGACTCCGAGAGTCCGGTGGTCATCGTTGGCGACAAGTCCAAGGCGCAACTCCTCCGCGTGTTGCCCGGCAATCTGCGCCTCACCGTCAATCAGGTGGGGCGAGACATCCCGACGTTCGCAGACGCGGCGGGGGTTACGGATTTGATCGTCAAGAGCGGGGTATCATACGATACCGTCGTAATCATTTACAACAAGTGAGACCCTTGTCCCTCGTTCTCGAGATGATATAACCGATTTTACCGCAGGTACATCTCGGCGATCTCGTACGAGGCGACCGCTACGGAGGTGCTCGGGGAGAAGGCGCTCAAGGCCAGCGCTGGATTCAGCAAGTACGAGATGGAGGACGACTTCACGCGCGATCTATCCGAGTTCTCTCTGGCAAATGCTGTCTTCGCCGCGCTTGTCGAGAGCCATGCGTGCGAGCAGAACGCCCGGTGAGCCGGAAAGTCGTCTCCGTCAGACAACGGCTTACCTTCCACCGAAGCCGAACAGCGATGGACAACGCATCGAAGAACGCTGGTGATATGATTGGCGCTCTGCAGATGAAGTACAACCGTGGGCGGCAGGCCGCGATCACGAACGAGCTGGTCGATATTATCACCGGTCCGTGCTTTCATCAAACGAGTTTCTGGCCGCTAACGATTCGTAAAATAGGCGCGAGTGCGTTGTAGACGTTCTGGTTGCTACAGTCGGTACGACTGGACTCATTGAATCACTGAGTTCCAAATGTTCTCTCACGTCTGTCCATTCCCGGACTCCGGAGAGGCTATCAGTCGTGTTGGTTTGAGCTATTGAAATAACCTACTTGGGGTTCCGCTCTACCAGCTCCCATGTCTCAAAAGAATCTTTATTCTTGGGATGCTCCGCCTCGCTTGTCGACAGGTGGAATTGACCCTTGCCGTACGTCATGTAACGCAATCCGTAATCACCGCAAGTCAACCCCGTTTCTCCAGAAAACGTTCACAGCTGCACGTTTGTGATGTGATATCAGCTATGAATGAAAACCTATGTATGCTTGTAGCTCGATCAGAAAGATTCTGCAGAAATGTCGAAAAAGGAACGCGTACATCCTTGTAAGTACTTCAGCCGCACACGGCGCGTACTAACTTGCGTGCATTCAGCAGTGGGAGTTTTTCCGTCACATCGGCCGGGAGAGGCATCTCCGCGAAATAAAAAAGTTCCACTGCCTTCAGTTGGGGCAACGGAAGAGCAAGGATCCGTCGGTCGAGGTCCGCTCCTCGCTCGCTATCCACCATCCTGACGTTGGATAACTGGAAGCGGAGGGTGTCTATCTGGTTCGAGGGTGCCATTGTCGAGAGTGTTTTGAATGCGGAAGAAACCTCGGCCCTGTACTCGAGGGATCCGATAAATATGCTGATGCACTTCAGATTCGTGAATGGCGCGAGATCGAGACCCTGGGTAAAATTATTATAAATTATAGCAACTAAATGCAGGGGGGGCGGGAACTTGAAACGAACCGGTACGAGGGGCTCAAACTGGAGGTATTCGACGCGGGGGATGAACGGAGCAAAGGCTGTCCACCGCGGGAGGGACGTATTTTCGTTCAAGCACAAACGTTTGAGATTTGAGAAGTCGAATGGGCACTGATCAGAGTTCAGCCAATCATGGATGCCGTCCGACCACCAGAGGGTAAAAGACTCGATATAAATCTTCGAATGGGAGGCTGTTGGTTGGTAAACGGTGTTGCTGGTCGAAGCCGGGATCCGGACACTGCCGAAGGATATGTCTTTTATACTTGCTGATGGGTGCTTCCAAACTCCCGTGAAGGCCGATAGGGACTCGAATCCTCCGGAGATGGAGACTGCGGTGAGCGTTCTATGGCCGAGCAGGGCTTGGATCGCATCCATTTTTGAACCCACCCAGCTTCCCACAACATGAATTCGTCGGAGACGCTCTGCGGAAAATTTCGCGAGGCATTTCAGCGTCTCTAGCGGTGATGCATCAAGGTGTATTTGTATCGACTCCACCCATCGAATGAGCCGCGGTGAAGTGGCCAGAACCTGGCAAAGGAGACGGGAACGCCGTCTGCTGCTGGTGGTCATGAAGTTCTCGTCAGCGTTGAATCCGATCACGATGTGGTTGAACAGATGCATTTGAGCCGTGTCAGTCCAGGAACGGCTGACCAAAGCACATGCTTTCAAGTCTGGTGGGGAAGCATGCAGGAAGTCGATGCAAGAGTCGAGGAGTTCCTGGACGGTTAAAGGGTTTATGTGCGAAGACATTGCACTTCTGAGGAGCGGTCAGAAAGACAATCAAGGGATCTTCAAACTCACCCGTGAGGTGTGGCGCAGATGGAGGTGGTGGTCAGCGACAGAGGATGACCGCCCAATTGATCCGATTAGCCGATCCAACGCCCCGGTCCTTATCGGGAAATTCCTACGATAACTGACCGCCAGTTTAGAGAAGAAGGAAGCATTTTTTCTTTCTAGTTTGTAACCGAAAGTAAAATCCAGTTATGAGACATATTTTTATTGCTGTCCGAACAAGCTCCCAAACCATTCAAAGTCCAAGTGTACGCGCGCAGCTGATGGCTTTGGCACATTTAGAAGCTCCATACCTTTTTTATGAACCATAAAATTGTCAATGGCCCAGTGCAATTGGGTTTTCGTTTAGTAACCTTTTGTTGTCCTGCGGCAAACAGTTTAGTAAGAATGGTAGGAGGAATTTCTGTTCCAACACCTCGGCCTCAATTCACTCGTACCAATTTGAGTTATTTCAGGAGGCGTTTCTCCGGCGCAAGTAGAAAAATACGAACGTAAAATTCAAGTCTGGAGCGCTCATTGCTCAGCGGATGTGTCCACAGACTGGATCCTGGAATCTGGATGAAGTCAATCCAAAAGGCAGCCACTTCCTAGACAGCGAAATTTGAGTAGTGTATTTCATTCTATATTTTTCGGCTCACTTCATAATGTCACCATACCAATGGATCGCTGCGCTCACTCCGAATCATGAAGGGCGCCAAAGACAACAGCAAAGGCGCCCGCCCAAATAGCACCAATTGACACCAAATAATCAACACTGCATTTCCAACTTGCCGTCGTGTCGCATCGCCATGCATCCTGCATAACTCCACGTTCTCCCTAATGGCCCTGTTCCCACTCACCCCAAGCCACCTCGCGTTCACCACCAACACCACCGCTACCCCAATATTCCTCCCTACCCCGGTACATGTTCTCGCCATCGAGTCATGCTACGGGATGATGGGCCCGGGAATGTCCATGGCCTTCCTGTATAACCCCACAGATCCCAACTCCGGAATTGCCATGGACGACAGAGGCCGCCTCGCTCCGGTTCTCGAGACACGGTGGCGCGAGTTCGAACACGCGGTCGCGGGGGCCCAGGCGGCGATGCTCGATCATCGCGCCGGGGGAGAGATCTGGAGTCGGCCGCAGAATGTGTGTCGTTTGGCTTCCCCGCGAAATCGTTCTTGACATCTTGCAGTACACGTGCCCGACGAACATGTATTATGACCTTGGGACCGCTTCTGCCAGCTCGGATGCCGCCCTTGTACGCTTCACACTCACAGGTCACACCGTTTCGACTCGCTACCACGAGCCTGATGACGTGATGTGGTACACCCCGGAGCGTAGGGTCCTGGTCGTCGACGCAGTGCCCGCCCCTTTTCTCGCGGTGTGTTTCGCCCATCTGATCTCCCCCATCCATACAACCCTTCCAAGGTCGAGCGGATCATTCGATCCCTAGCAGACGAGCTCTTCCCGCAAGACTGGGAGGTAGCGTTTTTACTCTCTTTCCTTCACTGTGGCTGAGCTCTTTTCAGTTCAAGCGGACCATCATAGACCTCTTAGCTGACATACCGCCGGATTGGGCTGTGCCTCCGAATTGTGCGTCCGCGTTTAGTCTTTGCTGCGCAATTCACAGAATTGAATTCTAGCGCCAATATCCGATGAGGTGGAACCGATGTTAGATGCGCTGATGCAAATGGCCGGCGTTAGGCGGTGGAGGGGGATCTTTTGAAGTCACCCGCTCAACGGTACTCCCACTTGTAAAATCTCTGCGTCCCCGACACCACGATATTATATCGATTGCTGATTCATTTGGATCGATCTGAATTTTTACAGTGAACACACACTTGCTGAAGGCGAAAGAATATTCATTCTCCAAGTCACGTCCTACAAATGCCGCCTCATGCACAACTTAATTCTTTCCCAATGCACCCTCCTCCTACGTGTTTCCGGCATAATTTCCCGTACGCGCACGGATTGAGATTCAAAACATATTCTGAAATCCCTTCGTCTTCTCAAACGCCAGTAAACCATACCTCGACGTTCCTATTTTTAGGCGAAGCTGAAGGGGACAGGGAAGTGCACATTGACGTCAAAAAGAACGCCGAAAGTGAAGGAAGAATCCATGGCTCTGGATGTCCGTTTGAACAATCCGCGTTCCGCGCCTCCAAGTTCAATAGGCGCCGAGCGACCCTATTGGCTGTGGCATATAGTTCCCTTTAACCGCACAAGGATTTACTGCAAACTTGAACCCAACTATCTGGGCATTCGTGCCCCATGAGTCTCCAAATCGGATGTGATCCCTTTGCAGTCATTGGTGCCTGTGCTTCCGCCCGAGTTGGAACGTTAGATTTTCGAAATTTGCGCCCTCTCGCGCCCTACATTGATCCCTAAGTTTATGCTGATCGCATGGCGCGTGAAAGAGTGGTATTTTGATGATGTTAATTCTCCCGCACTAGGGGTCTCACTCGACTCTACGCAGGGTTGAGCCCCTTCTTTACCGCACAATCGTCATAATAGACAACGACCGGCCAATCGATGGCTATCCCCACTTCACCAACGAGATCATATTGTCCGCCATACACTCAAAGCCAGCGACCTTCTTTCGTGACTCTGTCCGAAATCTCCTCCTGTATCGGGTCCCCGACGAGAAGGAGATCCTGTCCGTCTGCACTCGCGTGGAGAACCTCTGGATAGTGCGCCCGTCCGACCTGTCAGTACTGGAGCCCTCGACTTTGAAACACCTGTATACCCATGCCCTCCATCTCTTTTTGGACCCGCCGACCCTCCCGTTTGGTCAACTCACGCATCTCGAACTAATTGGACCGTCTTCCGATGACGTTGACGGCTTGCACTCATCCCTTTCGCGTTTACCGCAGCTCACCCATCTTTCATTTACAATAAAGGATCCATGCCCATATTCCTTCCCATTCTACAACACTGTCCCTTCTTAGCTGTCCTGATCTCCCTCAACGGACCGACCCTAAAGGCATCTGAAAACGAGAGAATACTGGCGAAGGATTACCGCTTCGTCGCCATGCGGGCTTTCTCCTGGTTTGAGGACTGGCAGATGGGGGTGGCGTCCGGGATCGACTATTGGCGTGACCGAGCCGAGCGTTTTATTGCAAAGCGCCGGTCCGGAGAGATACATCGTGCGTGCGCTGTCTTTTAGCTTTGTATCCGCTTAACTGATTCACTTGCAGCCTTGTTGTATGTTTGTCCCTGACGTCGAAATTCTCGGATAGTACATCATCGCAGACACTTTATTCGATACTATTGTGATCATGATGCCGGTGAATTTCTGCGAGTTCAGTCAATTTATGTCTATACACGCGCGCTGGGAGTAAAAGAGCACAACTACGTGGCTTAGAAGTGAAATCCCAACGAAACAAAAATCCCGACTGGTACGTCGCGGCGGGTGTCATAGCAGCGAGGGGTGCGAACCGAATAATCAAGTTGGGCTCGCTCCCGCGACAACCGATGCATGGTGGTAGTTACCATGTCAAGCCGGCACTGGTGAGAGCGCACTGGTGGCACCGAGCAAGCTGGATAACTTCTGGATAGGAAAAGATGAGACTGGGGCAGCGCTATCCAGCCAGAATGGCGGACTGTCGAGAAGGTCGGTCCCTAGGCTGATAAGAGGAAGTCGATGGAGCTATTGAGCGCTGAGATTTGTTGGTGATAAAATAAGAAGGAAGAGCAACACGCACGCAGTCTTAAGTCCAGGCTAATATGCACGTTTGACGACATCAGAATCTCAGAAAGAAAGCCACCGACATTTGAGCTTTTGGGGCTACGGGAGTCGCGCAAGCAGCCCGCGCTGACGTCTACTTGGTACACGACGTGAAACATGCCGCTTTCACCACGCGCTTCTGGCGCTCACGATCACATTGCGCATTCGTTTTGGAATACGCGCGTGCTCGTCGCCCGCGTCTGTCTCACCGCCGCAGCCGCGGGGAGAGGACAAGTGACGACATGGGCTGTACGGCTCAGGCGATTACAAAGCAACCAACGCAGGGATTATGCTCATCTGGTGCAGCGCCCGGTCCGCGGCGACAGTGACGGCGAGTCAGAGGGAGACGAGCCCTTCCACGAGAATCCTTTGTGGGAAGAGACTCCGTGCGGCCGGATAAAAAGCGAAAGAGTGAACACACCGCAGACCGCCGCTCCTCGACATCCCGAGGATTTTCTTCGGCAGGGTCATAGACGATACACTGTGTTTTCTCGTGGTTCTGAATAGCAACAATTGAGTTATTGATAATGGCGAAGCAGGATTGAACATGGATTACAGTCAGAAGAAGAAAATATGTGGATGGCATCAGAACTGAGTCAGAACACGAAGGATCAGCACTGTAGAAACGGAATGACGGAAGTGACACTCACACCGGCGAGAGGATCATGATATGGGTGCACATGCTTGACGGATTCAAACTGAAGACGGGTTTTATCCACTGAAAAATTGTTGCGCCGCTGAAGGAGCGCTATCAACTCGTCTCGATGACTCCTATCAATATCTGTCTCTTGGACCATATCCGGATAGTCCTCCTTCGAGGAATCATCGGCGACGGGGACCCAACGAGTCCAAAAGAAGAACTTGCTGTTGGCGTCCGCCTCGTTTTCGTTCTTCCGGTTGGGTCCATGGAACACTGAGAGAGGCAGTCAGTTCGCTGGGAGCGTGTTTCGGAGCTCTCCGAGATACCTTTCAGTAACGGAGCCTTTTCGCAATCTTCCTTGGGAAGGGCTCTCCTCCAGGAGTCGTACTCGCAAACATAGATTATGAATGGCTGTGCATTTTGTTGGAGGTAGGCTGCGAGGGCCGGCGGACAAAGAGCCAACACGAGTTCTTGAAAGTAATCGTAGCCCATGGAGTATCCACTGAAGATCGCGTTTTGTGGTGGCACTTGCATGGTGGTCACTGGTGAGATACTTAGTTACGGGAGATACCGAGTCACGACAAATCCTGTCACGTTGGTTGTCTCACCAAGTGTCTCACGCTGGCTCGAACGACCTATTCAGCACGTCCAAGGGGATACCGGACACATTCCTTGGAACCGACTCAACCCGCACAGTATATATTGAAACAGAGGGTCATATTAGTTTCTTCAGTGAACTCACGGCTTAAGGTGTTTTGAACGAGGAAGAAAACCGAGGGAGAAATCATGTAGGGTCCGCTGACATGACAATTTAATTGTCATCTGACTGACTAATGACTGTCAGAACCTGACTGACAATCAATTAATTTTTATTTTGGCAAAATCTTGCCTGACAATCCTGACAATTGTTGCCTATATACTATGCCATTCTTACCAAATTTTCAGTGACAGAGCCAGGAACTGAACCATCTGCGTGTGAGGTACAAAAATTCGGATGTTTCCGTGTGCATTGGCTAAGGCAAATTGATCCGGCATCTGCCGAATTACCTTATATGGGAGCTTTCCGGTGATTACCGAAAACTGACCAGCGAAATGAACCTCGGAGAGTTGAACAAAGGATTTCGCCTTTGGGTGAATCTTTGAGCTCTGAAGGCAGCCCTACACACCAATTAACCCACCGAGTCCCAAAGTCGTCCAATTGTCCCATATGAGCCTTAGAGTCACTCCGGGCTGGAAATCGAAAAGCAGGAATCGTTTCGCGTGATGTAACGCGGTTAAGTAGTCACCATCAGTCACTGTGGTCCAGACCACCAGCCTCGGATCTTTCCGAGGATGAGCAAATTCATCAGATGTTTCTTGTCCCGTTGCAGCGCTCGTCATGGTCCCGCCCCTCACAAAGCTTCCCTTTTTGCTTGCCCAGGACCACAATAAATTCAGTTAACTAGAAATAAATGATGCTAGTTCAGATCTCAACTTAGCTGCACAAAGCGCGCCGACAAAAGCCATCTGAATAGGGTGATACAACATCTCACCGACGATGGCGGGATGATGGCGGGATGGCTCAGCGGTGAGCGGGATGTCCGGCTACTCGGATCCATGCTTACCGAATTGCCGAGCGGACCTGATCGGTGTGTCACCGCGTTACATCACGCGAAACGATTCCTGATTTTCGATTTCTGATTTTTGATTTCCAGCCCGGAGTGACTCTTAAAAGAGTGGAATTATAAACAAGACAAGGAGATCCACCCCACAGCAGTATCTCAGGCCGTTGGGTCCTGGTTAAGACACAGTTTCCGCGTAATTTCCAAAATAGGTAATTGTCAATTGTCATCTGTCAGTTCTGACAGTCAGCCTGACATTCTGACTGACAATCAATTATTTTCCTCAAAGTGGAATTGTCAGCGGACCCTAGAGCCTCAGAAATGTCTGAGGCCCGGATATACAGTATTACATGCCCGAATGGGACGACCAAATTTGTTTTTCTCTTTCACACACATCTGAAATGATTTGGACAAAAACTGAACCACCTAAAACCTTCTTTGAGGTCTAAAGTAAATGCCTACCAAGTATGAGGTGAATTGACCAAGAAGTCGTGGAGATCGAGACTTATCTGTCTCAAATGTCCTTATCAATCAAGATATGTGCCAATGGGATGCACAGCCACCACACCCTAAATCTTCGCCATTTTCACTTTGACTCATGACATTCAACCTCGGAATGTTCTTCAATTGAGTGCTGTAATGCTTATTGAAAATTCTGTACAGCCATATTGAGTGCAAATGGGTAGAATGAAGGCAGCCCAGCATGTCACATATGTCACATATCCGCTTTTGGATTGCAAGGCGTCCCATTGAGTGAGTTTAGACCTCTGCAGCATTTTCATGCCTAGTGAAGCCTCAAGACAAGTAATGTATAGCTATATATTGCTCGTCTAATTTTTCTGAAAATTTTGTGGGTTATTGAGGGGAAGATCTTGACACTTGAAATTTTGATTTTCTGGGCTTTCGACACTGATGTCTTTAGACAACAAGGTATATGGTCCACCATTACCTTCCAAGTTTACATATGCAAAGATAACATGCTCAGGAACATGTCTATAAAATTTTGGGACTAGGGCTTGACAGCCAGGCTCACAAAAATGCTTTGTCCCATTGGGTGATCGTGTCCCATTGGGGCATATAATACTGTAACGGGATTTTTCACCGCAGCGCGGGTGAGCTGCCCCTCAAACTCTCGGGATACCTCCTCAATCCCTTAGGCCTGGCCGCCTGTGAAATGAAGGACGCCAACAATAAGGTAGGTACTATGTAGGTATATTCCGGCGCGGTCCCGTTAAGAAACAACCGGGGCCCGTACTACATACATCGCGTCAGGTGTACGCTACGGATGCTATCAATCTTCAGCCACTTGAACACCTGAGTAACCCTCCGTCCGCCTCCAACATCGAGTACAAAAAACAAAAATACTGGAGTTGGGATCTTGAGGCATAGAAAAGTCCCCAGGGTCGTATAGCATCCGAAATCAAGCACGAAGGAATCCACGATATCATTCAAGAGTATGGTACAAATATTCGGCAGGTTTGAAAACCTGACACTTCGCGAACTCCTCTAGTACCTCATATATGTACTTTGCCAGTCGTTGAATTACATCAAAGTTGCGGCATTGCACCAGTGCTTGGAGGAAGTAGTCGATCGAGTTCCACGTGCGAGGGAGATCCGGCATGAGTTCGTAAACATCAATCAGAAATCCTCTTCTCAACGCAACGAGGGAGGGCTCTGCCATGCATGCCAACAATGCACGGCTCTCGCTCTCGACTACCAACCGGCAAAAGCGGCAAAATCTCCACTCTCGAGGACACGGCTCGCGGTAACGCTCCTTGTAGCGTAACAGCTCGATCCCGAGTCTGTGTGCAGATAAATATAGCCGGGTAAGCGCCTTACGATGGGCAGGTACAGGAACACAGTAGGGCCCTGTAATTTAATCGTGTTTGTAAACCGGTTTGTAAACCAGTGTTTATAAACCGGTTTTTAAATGGTCAGGGTGGAATGCCCGGTTTATAATTATTTCGGGGACGCCCAGGTGCTTGCAGGAGGGCAAATTTTCGGCCGAATGCGAGGCAGGGCTGGCTGCACTGAATGATGTAGATGATGCAGATGAGGCTGGCGGTCTCACCGGCTCCTTTTCCCCCAAGATACTGGACCGGTGCTGTGATGGAGTCGAAATCACACCACCTTTTCAGGGATTTGTTGGCTGATAAACTTGTTGACAGTGCCGATGCCATCCGGAGCCTTTCAGAATGGTCTGCAGGAGTTGCAGTGGACAGTGAGAAGGGAAAGAAGGGGAAAAAACTGCGGGAAAGACGGCTTGGGACGGGGAAGCCGATAAACTCGAATTTTAGACACTCTGTTTATAAACCGGTTTATAAACACCCTGTTTACAAACCGGTATTTAAAACATGTTTTTAACTACCCGGGAATAACTTACAGGGCCCTAGAACACAGAGGTATTGGCGCAGCTTGACCGGCATAAGGACAAATTTTCCCGTGTCGTTGTGTTCGAGTCGACCTTGGATCAGAGGGAGGTGCGAGTACTATTGGGTAGTCAAGTCTCCCAACCATTTATCACACTCTGAGAGCAGTTCGCAGGTTGTCAACAGACTCCGCGGTCAGCTGGCCGGTCGGCAAGTCGACAGGAACAGGTAACGAGCGTAGAACGTGTTGCAAGTCAAATAACCAGCACGGGTATCCGGCCGCAGAGAGATACACGGAGTCCATACACGGAGTCCATGTACGCCGCGGGTAAGTTTACGTTGCAATCACTGTTGCAGGAGGAAAGTTGCCGAGAAAGATAAAGATTTTGTACGTGTTTGAGATACATAGAACTGCACTTGGGTCCTACATTGTTTACAGATATCAAACACCGGTTCAAGAGACTGTGGACTGGAACAAAGCAGATCTATGCAGCGGACAATTCAAAGTTGGAACACTGTGGCATCCGTTGCTGAATTCTGGACGTGTCGGAATGTCGGCTGCTGCAAAGCGGGAAATTAGAAGAAACATGGTGCAGTAATATTGGCGAAGGCATACTTCAGCTGTACCGCACTCGCACCAAATTCAGTGCTTTCAGAAGTGGTAGATATTCTTCCGGCGCGGGGACAGGAGGTGGTGCGTTGGGAGGATACAACAGTTCCACCGCCCTCAAGTGAGGGGAACGAAGAGCCAGAACCAGTTCATCGACTTCGGGCCCGGATTGACCGTCAGGGAACCTCGTATCTGGAGCGGGAAATCGTATTATTTCCACCCTATTTGTTCGGGGGAGCGTTGAAAGTATTAGCAACGCCCAGGAAAACTCGTCGGAAGGGTTTGCAAGCTCGAGGTATGTCAGGTTGGTGAAAGGCACGAGGGAGATGGTCGTGGTCACATTCTCAGTCTGCATAATGCGCGTAAGAACAGGAACCAGGCCAGAAAGAGTACCCACAGGGAAAGGCCGCTGGATGCTCAGACGCTCGATGCGTGGAAGGATTATGGAAATCGCGGGCTGATCCAGAACAGATGCACTCTCTAGGTCCAGAGCTAAATGCTTGAGATTCGAGAAATCGAACGGACATTGAGGGGAATTCAACCAGTGATGGATGGTGTCCGATCGAAGAAGGGATAGAACTTCAATTGGAATCTTTGTTTCGCAAGGAAGAAGATGCTCAATCGAGGAATTGGAGCCGATATATACTTGCCAAAACGAGACAGTTTTGATATGTCGTGAGCAGTTTTCAAAAATCTGCGCAAATCCAAGCAGCGAATCGAAGGATCCATAGAGTTCAATCTGAGAGAGTGTTTGGTGACTGAAGAGCTTCTGTATTGCGGTGGTTGTTTCTGAGGCAGACCATTTACATGCAGTGTAAATCCGTCGTATACGGGGGAAATAAAGGTTGGAAAGGGCGATTAGGATGTCGGGGGATGCTGTATGAAGGTCGATCTCAAGTGAATCGACCCATTCACGATGTTTTGCCGAGGTAGACAATGCTTCGCAAACACAGTGCCATCTTCGGATGATGGTTTCGATATCGTCAGGTGTCACCACGATTTCGCCAAATCCGATCGATATACAGTTGAACAGGTGCATTTGGGCCGCTGGGCTCCAAGAACGGCTGACCAAGGCACATGCCTTCAACTCTGGGGTGGAAGTGTGGAGGAAGTCGATACAATAGTCGACCAGCTCCTGGACAGCGAATGGGGTTCCCAACGATGGCATTCTGAGGTCTAGTTCATCACTATGCCACGATACGAATGGATTGTGAGCGCACCTGTGGAGACTTTGTCAGGCGGAGTCGGCGGCACGAAGTTGAGAGCTGCGGTCACCGATGGAACGAGGCAATTCTGGATATGCTGGATTCAATGGGTCATTATAACGCAATATATGCAATGTTACGACTGGATTGTTGAGCTCACCCGTTGCAGGCCTTGAACGGCAGACGGACGCAGTAACTCTGAGTAGGACCCTGGTTTATCCTATAGTAGGTCGAATACTAAGTTCGGACAAAATTTTCGATCTGGGCCACCTATGTCAGAGGAAAGTTCGGACAAAATGGGATGACAATGGACTGACCTCAGATCTAAAGTTCGGACATGGGTCCGCCGTGGAGCAAGGTCAGATACAAGTTCGGACAATGCTGTCTCCTATTTCCTTTTTTGTACCCGCGCTGCGCGCTTGCCACTTGGGAGCTTCAAAGTGGTCTCTGAACAATGTGAAAAAAAATAATCCGTTGATGCAGTGGCTCCTGTGGCAGCCTGTGGCCGACTCGTGAATTTTCTGAACCTTCTCAGCCTTCACACAACCCTGCCAGTACAATATCCACCAATGGACTCAGAAATCTTGCACATCATCGACTCAGACGATGAGAACAACGCAGCTGAATGGAATCCCACATACTGGATTGCCCAAGGCAGAATATATGAAAATGTTCCAGCCTACGTTGAGGCAGCTCGACACCAGATTTTACAGCTACCAGCCTCGATACGCTCCCTCCTCCCATCGAAATCCATTTCCATCGCTCAACTCCTGCTCCTCGAGTTGCCACCGATTGCACCTTCCGATGATCCTATGGATCCAGGCCTACAGATTTATACAACAGCCGAGCCAACAGAGAATATACAAGAAGTGCTGCCTTACCTAGCATTACCGTCGCGTACCATGCTGCACCAGATGGTTGGTGAATTCGGGCAGGCATGGCTCGATGGCAAGAAGTCACTACGCACTTGGTTTAATCCAGACGTCGCATATCCGCTGTGGGCCCTCACCTATTGGCAGGAAATGCTGGATATATCGGATGCCAAAGATACTTGGCTCCACGCGGAATCCTGGCTCAGCAGTACCGGTCGGACACCGGAGGAAGCTGAGCTGAAACTCCAAGTTCGCGGCATTTGGAGTGTTGCTGGGTGGCATGCCAATTTAGCGGGTTTCTCCACGTTGTCGACAGTTGCCTTGGCCGAATTATTCTCAGATAATTATCTCGACAGTCGCATCGTTGATGCGATGCTCACCTTGCTAGCCTTGCGCGCCCGGATCGCCGGCGAAGAGAGCTTGATCATACAAACTTCATTTTCCGACTACATTCGACTTCTCCCTCCGATCGTTGATGGTGTAGCGACCGGGCCAATCACTGCGATGGCTGGAGGTCAAAAGTACCTGAAGAAGTATGGAGATTGGTTTCAACTTCCGGAGCACAAGAGGCTTCATACCGTACTTTATCGGCCTCCCAAGCATTGGACCGCTACTTCCATTCATTTCGACTGTCAAACAATCCAGTATGGCGATGGCCTGAAGTGGAATCGACCAGAAGACTTCTTCACGGGTCTTCAAGCTTGGATCCACGATTACCACGGGGCGGAATTCACTTTAACGGACGACTTACCGTGTGCTCGTCAAACGGACGGCTTTAATTGTCCTATCATTGCTGTGAATATGATTGCTCACAGCGAGTTTGGGGACCCACTATGGACGACGACGCGTGCGAAGGCGATGCGGATGAAAGCCTTCTGTGATATCATGAAACATGCACTATCTACGAAGGTCAGCTTATGACTCCTCCTACCGATATATGTTGCTTACTAAAGCTTTATAGCGTATTGCCACAGTGAAGGCCATCTCAAATCTCACCGACACAGCAGAAAACCTGCTTGCTGTCCAGTGTCGATGCAGACTTCAACGATGACCTCTTGCTGAGCGTTGCTCCGGCCGACGCGAGACTTGACGCTGGAGACCAGGATACCTATATCCAGAAAGGTTCTGAGCCAGAGCCGCGCGCAGAGGGCGAATTCCCGCAAGCCAGTGGTGCTGTGAAGAGGAGCGGTTGTGGGATGGACGACGTCGAGAAGCAGAAGCGGAAGATTGCCAAGACAACGGAGAGCTCGTCCCGTCCGGCCCGTACCACTCCGCTTCCGTTCTTCACACCAGAACCAGACGCGTCGCGTTCTAATTCCACTTCTATGAAGCTGAATTCTCAAAAGAAGGCTACGGCTAAGCACGGATCGAAGTCTACAGCCCAGGTGGATCGCACAGAAACAGAATCCAAGCTTGTTGTCGGTGTCAGCAGAGCTGCTACAGCTGCGCGGCGCCTGAAAGAAGAGGTGAAGAACGTATAAAAGCTTTTTTCGTTGTTTATTATTGCAATGTGGTTGTGTGCCAAGGTTGTGGTTATTGTGGTCCGTAGTCGTGGTTTTTGATATGCTTCTTGGTTATGAATTGTGGTAAGTGAGTTGGAACCCTTGACCCGTATCTAAAAAGGCATTTTTTGGCGAATATTATCTGCACAAGATCTTTGAATCCGCGTCATTGTGGTGGTTTGCCGGCGCTGGCCGAATGGCCGAGATCGGCCGAACTCTCACGGTTCGATGTCATTCCGAATAACGTTCCACTTCGCCGTAGGATGAGTATAATACGGACACATAGTTTACCATTTCATCTCAGTGGATAAATTTAATGTGTAAAGAAGCCCACTCCGACTGTGAACCAAATTCCGGCGGGGATTTGATGCACAATGAAATATTACACTAAAACTCTGGATTACAGCACCAGAATATGGACGAGAGCAGGTTAATTTATTATTAGAGCTACCTACCACTCATTATTCTCCTATTGTCATCCCACTTGAATGAATGGGACCCCTGCAAGTGGAAAAAGCTACGTGGCCGAGTCCCGGATCAATTTGACTGATCCGGCATCGGTGCAGTCCCGTTTTGGTCGTTGAAACTTTGTACCAGCCTTGACCGTAGGACACCAGAAGCACTTACATTGGATTCAGGGCACATCAAACATTTAAAACCACGAACAGAAAGTAAAGAAATGCTCAGAAACCCCATTCTTCAACCACGAACTTGGCACAAAACCACGGTGCTCAACCACAAACAAGATCAAATCCACGGACTTCAACCATGGTTCCAGACCGAATAATAAACAACGAAAAAAAACGTCATAAGAACGGGACATTCAAACCGTCGGCTGCAAAGACCAAGAACTTCCAGGAATCCTGCCGGAAGGTCGATAGCGATGCCGTCTTCGAACCCAACTGCAACAAAGTCCAATGCTCAACTTGCAAGGAGTGGGTGCCAATGAAAGAGCCCTACAATGTTAGCCGGTTCAAGGAGCATTCGAAGAAGCAGTGCGCACCACCCCCACCACCTAAACCGGCCGCAAAGACTCTCAAGAGTTTTTTCACTGGACCTGCGACACGGCCTAAGCCGAAGGAGCGACCACAGAAAATCTCGCTACCATGTCCTGGACTTACTGCTGCATACGATGAGAAAGCAGGCAAGTATCTGGACCGAGCGTCTGCCACCGGCGGAGGTGCACGATCCCTTGATCACTACAGTGAACAGCTCTTCCAGATGGCGTTCAAGGATCTGGCTGAAAAGAAACAGCAACAAGTTCGTGTTGCCCAGATCCACGGACGTACTTGGAAGAACGATACAAGCCCGGGAGTCATGGCGACATTTTCCACTAAATGTCTCAAAACTATTGAAATCGACGCGGGATCGGCCACATCTTCCCAGCCATGCAATGAATGTGTCCTTGTCCATTCTTCGAGAGCTTATCAGAATGCGCTCAGTAAACGTGCTCCGGATGCTGAGAATCTGAAGTTTGTTCCCCATATTCACCAAAACAAGCACGCAGGCACACTTTATTTGAAATTCCAGGGGCTCGAAGCGCTCATGTCGGAGGTGAACACCAGCCTTTCCTCAGCCAGAATTTGGTGCTCACTGAATCCTTCAGGATAATGCTTATTCACTAGAACGTCGTTATCTCCATCACGTCTTGAATGGTGACTTCAAGGACGACAATGTTTTCAACGGGCTTATTCAGGCGAAAATCTTGGGCAAGGATCGGGAAATCAAAGGCCTCGGTAACCAGAATTTTAAGCACAACGAGGATGTGGATGCCCTCTTAGGCCTTATTCACTCGATCAGTCCCCGTGCGTACCGCGAATTTTCTAAGCACGTCCCGCTGCGTTCAGAGCGTTCAATCAGGTATGTGACCTTCTTCTTATATACTTCCAGCATCTAATTGCGACGCACCACAGGCAAAAGATCTCGGCGTCTCCAAGGTTCCCTTTAGGTATCCAGGAGGAGACCTTCATGTTTGTCGCAAAATATTGTGAAGATTACAAGTATCCCCGCGGCGCTCCCCTCTCACTTGCGGTCGATGACACCAAGCTCTTTTCTGCAATCCGTCCGCTTTACGATGGAATGAAACAAAAATGGTTTATTGTTGGGCCAATCGGCGATCCTATCGAAGTTCCCGACGTTGAAGCGCTTCATGCCACCCTAGACAGACTGGAAAAAGACCCACCAAAGATGGCGACGAAGGTGAGTACTGCTATTATATGTTTTACATTTATTCTTACAGCTCCGTAGCTCCGTCTGTGGACGCTCCAAATACCACTTCCCCGGGTGCCACCACTCATTGTCGCGATCATGCCCATTGAGTCCAAGGTCAAAGGCCCGCAGCTTGCTGAGTGGCAGATTCTTCTCATGAAGGGTCTCATCTCGTGCAGTTTTCGGATCACGGCTAGCGGTGGGGATGGTGCGGCTGTTGAGCGTGATTGTCAGCGCAGACTTACGGCCACCAGCAAGTGTGTCGAGTTCCGAATCAAACACCCTGACCCCGATCATCCAGATATAATTGTCGAGCTCTGGGACTTGGACGGCAACATCTACTGCATTTTCCAGGATGCCAAGCACGGTCGGAAGACACTCCGTAATAATGCAGCGTCTGGTGCCCGCGGTTTAGTGTTGGGCAATTTCATGGTCTATTTCGAGCAGATGTACTCGCTTGCAATGCAGCCTGACTCTCCTATGTATCCGCGGGATTGGAAGAACCGTGACCGCATGGATGACCGGGCTGCAGCGCGACTCTCTTCGGCCGATACTCTCCAGCAAGCGGCACAGGATCCCAAGAAGAATCTCGGCCTAGTGGTCTATCTGTTTGTGTTTGGGGATCTAATCGATGCATACCAGAGCCACACTCTGAGCCACCACGAGCGTGCCAAAATCGCGATCCGTGCCCATATTTTCCTTCAGACATGGCGTCTGTACCTCAAGAAGGCAGGGTACTCCGAGGCCCGCCATTTCATCTCCAAGGAGGCCTTCGACATCTTCGAAATCCTTGTAAATGGGATCCTCGCTCTCATTGTCATCCACCGAGACCATCTCGGGGATCACTCGTGTCCACTCCTGCCCTGGTTCATTGCCAGTGAACCGAATGAGCATAGCTTTGCAGGTCTTCGGGACGCGTTCGAGGACTTTACATTGCAAGAAGCGATCATCACCATCCCAAAACTACGTGAAAAGTTAGAGGCAGATGTCCGAGCACGCGTGAATGTGTCGGATCTCAAGAAACAGGCATCTGGGTATTCCCATACCTATTTTACGTCGGACGACATCGACTTCTCACTCTTGGCATCAATGCCGACCGATGTGGACTTGTCGACTGCGTATGGTATTGCCGAGGAAGAGGTCAACTGTTTATGGGCCCTCCTTGGTATCCATCCGCGGGAACTTGATGATGCGCCTACTCCCGGACTGATTCCTCAACCATGTCCTGATCCTGATTTCGAGGATCTCTATCTGGACGAAGAAACAGATGCCGCGGAATCAGTGGAGTCGACAGCAGCAGAAGAACTCCAGCGTGTCGTAGACAGTTTGAAGCATGTTTCAAATGTTTCGAGGGCAGGCGATGCGGAATTGGATGCCTGTGTGATGGCCTCGGTGGCATTGTCGATGGATGAACTTGCAAGGATGTACGTGCCACCTCCTTGTTCTGACTCATGATATTCATGAATTATATAGCGAAGACCTTCCTGAGAGTAAACCCGAGCGATTTGCGGAAATTCAGAAAGAAATTGCGCACGCATTAGCTACGCAGCCGGTTGCTTTTGTGGCGCTCTTGCAGGGTATTGCGGAATCTGCAACCAAGAGCGGTGCAAACCCCGCTCTGGAACAGATCACACTTCCTCCGTCATCTAAACCTCTTTTTGACGTCTCCTGCGATGATCTTGCTCCTCTCGTTTCACTGCGCCGAGAGCACCAAACTCGAGAAGAAAGAATGGGCGTACGAACATATAAAGCCTCAGGGACCTACAGAAACCCCAAAACCGGTGTCGAAAAACCTTTAACAGAGCGGCAACTCCTTGCCCAGAAGATGCAGACGATCATCCGGAGAGATCAAGAACGCAGATCAAGCCAAGGGCTCACTCGAGCGGTGCGGTGGCGAACAGATTCCGGAGCAGCCGCGGCTCCTGTACCTGTCCCAAAAACAGGGAATGCGGCCAATGCAGAACTTGCTGCTACTGGGCGTGCTAAGGATGCTATGAAACGGCGCCGGACCATTTTTTCAAAACTCAAAAGTGTCTCGAGAGTAGCAGAAGCCGGCATTGGCAGCACCTGCCCATTGGAGACCGATTCCTATGGCTTTGCTATGGTTGGATCTGAAATTTTTCTGGCGCGAGGTGAGATAATAGATCCCTCCTCCTCTACCCACTTTAACCTGATTCACAGTCGTCACAATGTATTCAAAGAATGGGGGAAAGGCGGGAGCCCACGCCTGGGTCCCAACATGTGATACCATTGGTTCACTGTCTTACATCGTTGTACAGCTACACCAACACTCGTACCGCCGACAATTCAAGTTCATTGACCGCAACTATGCGGCCCTCGGAACGTTCCGGTTTGCGCATCTCCCGTCAAATTCTTTCCTTGTCATGCTACCCCAGGATGATGATTCGGAAACCGTGAAGGAGTTCCGAGACCATGTGGAACTTGGTCACCGTTCTCAGAAGATATTTCAGGACTTGTGGGATGAGAGGGAAGCGCTGGCCAAAGCAGTGGCTAGCCTCAACATGGTCCGGCGTAAAGGAAAGGCAAATATTAGTCTTTTGGAGATGGAGGAGGATGAGGAGTTAACTTAGGAATATAACTGCGATTTTTTTTGAGATTTTTGGAGGCCAAAAAACGAATTTCGGGGAAAATTTGAGGTCAGAAGCAAAGTTCGGACAAATTTGGGACCTAGGGTAGGTTGGCGGCGGAGTTCGGACAAAATCTGGGCGCCGGCCGGTGTCAAAAGTTCGGACAAAATTTTTCGGAGGGCCCAAATCCGTATTCGACCTACTATAGGATAAACCAGGGTCCTCTCTGAGTAAGCAGAGCCACAGCTTGGCATGTGACTCATGATCGGATCTCTGATTCAACGCCGAACTCTCAATTAGTCAGGTTATCCAGTCTTTCAATTCCTCCCGCTCCATGGCCAGACAAATAGTCTGTTTTGAGAAAAAGGAAAAACAGGGCTTAGGCAACAATTGAAGGCCCAACCAACCATTCACCGCCATTCCAAAATATTCATTCAAGTACTTACCCGACAAAACTTGGACAAACCGCTATGCTGCTGCATATGATCTGTTGATGATACAAAGCAGAAGCAGAAGCAGATTGGGAACGAAATTCACAACGATTTTTCGATCGGCGTCAATTCTGGGCCTCACGGCCACCATCTGGATCTGAGACGCAGCGCAATGCACAAAGTAAGCCCATATTCACATTATCAGATATTTAGGAGGTCTTCCGCCCCAGAATTGATCATGATCCTAAACAATCTGCCGACCACACTCGGCGACCATTGCGGCAGCCGTCGATAGACGAGTAGAAAATACTTGCGAGAACTTTTGGAAATGGTTGATGTGAATAATATAGATGGATAGATGCAAAGGCTGATCATTGAACACAAGTTGAATCCAATGGTGTGATACAAGGTCCACCACCTCGAGCTGCACCATAACTTGTTAGCTTTCTCAGGAGCGCTTCAACAAGATTGCCCCAAGAAATCCAACACACGTCCAATTGGACGCATCCATAATTCGAAGAGTCTCGTCGTTCAATGTATGCGATTGAAGGGTGGTAGACAAAGCAGTGGCTCCTGAGAAAATTGAAGTGTATCCATGATACGAGCGTCGTTTAATACACCGCTGCATCGTGCAGCCATGGAGGCAAAGGGAATTGACTGGGAGAGGGTCAACATTCCACGGCGCGACAACAATTGAACCGTAGCTGCATGTTGGCTTTTTGGCATCGCCGCGCTTGGTATTCTCAAGCTGCGCTCAAGAGCCGTGGCATTCGTTTTGACCTGACGCCTGGCCGGAGGAACCAGAATTTCGTTGATTCGCTTCGCGGCAGAGGGGCGTGCATGGCAAAATTTCAGCACCGCACACTTCCCATTGCCCGTCAATCCACATAGTAAAACACGCAACCGGCAGCCTCAATACCCCTCCTCACTGACGAGATCCCACCCGTCTTCTTCCTCCGGCCCGCCCTTACCTTTCGCCCGACCCTTCGCCGTCTTATCACCCCCTCCTCTCGCCTCCTTACCGCTGCTGCTCGACCCTTCTGCACCCCGGCTCTCCGACGAGACATGCCGCACACCCGCCGCCCTTCTCCCTCCGCCGCTCGCCGCCGCCTGCAGCACGTGGGCAAAGTCGATCAGGAACGCGTCGGGCGCAGTGGAGGAGGGCGAGGGTGCGGGCAGGGGTGCGAGTAGGTAGGAGGATGTCGCGTGTGAGCGGCTGCAAACGAATAATAAATGAAAGGATGAGTGATTGAGAATCTAAGCAGAAGAGAAAGCCGACCGTCCAAGTTCGGGCGAGCAGCACACGGCCCAGAGGTTGCTGAGGACGTCGCCCGCCTGCGCGAGTGGGATGGCGAGCCCCTGCGTATGCGCGAGGTAGAGCACGTTGTACAGCAGCATTGCGAGTGCGGTGGTGAACTGCGGCGGCTCGGGCTCTGTGCGCGGGCGGGGTGTCGGTGACTCGGAGACGGAGAAGATGGAGCCGGAGAGAGATTGGGCGAGGGATTGCGAGAGCGAGAGGTCGACGGAGGGCCTGGGGCCCGCGGGAGTAGGGGTTGGCGAGGAGGAGAGTGAGAGGTGGAGCGGGTGGCTTGTCGTCCATCTGCGAGCCGCTCAGAAAAATCATAAATCAAGCGAAAGCATATACCACCCACCTTCCCCACCCGCCCAGGCCGGGCCCAATCCATGGGACACCCACGCCGAGCTTGCCGCCCTCCCATTTGACCGCGAAAGGCAGCTTGACGCCGAGGTACCAGCTGAGGAGGCCGACAAAGTGGACCGCGTGGCCCAGCACGGCGTTGATGTGCTGTGGCGGGTAACGCCGCACGTCGCCCGGGACGGGGAGGATCAAGTCGCCGATCGTCCACTCACCCTGCGAGCCGGCCTTGCCGCCGAGCGGCGGGCGCCCACCGACCTCGACGACGTGGAACACATCGATGAGCTCCTGCACTAGCCCTGCCCGCGCACGGGCGATGAGCGCTGAGAGGTTTGAGAGAGCGGCCAGTGGCGCGGCTAACGCTGCGCTATTGGGGTTCGTGCCCCCGGTCGGGGATGCTATGGACGAAGCCGCAGAGAGTGTCCTTCGGCGTTCCGCATGGGATTCACGAAGGGTTCGCAGGCGGTCCCGCTCTGTTCCTTAGCATAATAAATATACGAGGAATCCGCGCTCACTTTTGTCATTGTCCTTCCGCAGCCTCGCAAGCGCACTCAGCACCTCGTCTACACGGGCCTGGATCTGCGCAACTTTGGCGCGGTGTACTCTTGAAGCTTCTATTCCACCGAGCGCTTTCGTGGACTTTGCTACCTGCTCATCGCGCTCCGCCGCAAAGTGCTGCGTCTTTACCCGGAAATCCCGTGTGCTGCCCGTTCCAGGTCAAATATGGGGCGATGATGAGTGAAAATACGCACTGCGTTCTAAGGCAGTTGGTGCAAAAGAACTGTCGCTGCTTGAGTTCACAGTTCTTGCAATCCATCCAAATCGGAATCGGCAGGAGAGAGATAATGTGGCACGTGCCGACGCGTCATCATTGATGGCTGACACGCTTCGCAACTTCAACTTGGAAGGTTTAAGTCTATGTTGCACCGCTAGGGACGCGCTGTCAGTGAAATGAATTGCATCACATGGATTTACGTGTACATGTATGTGGAAATTTTCCCTCTCCTTGAAAGACGAGGAAGAAATCTGAAAGACTAAAAAATGAGAAGCTTCCGTTTTCACGGGTGGGAAAGGCACAGTTCACATATGCAGTCGTATCAGTTCTAAATAAATAGCTCTGAAAGACATTAGATCAAACTTTGGATGTTCAGCAAAGAGAATGCCTCCTTGGTACAGATGTCGGGCGAGACAGGGTCGCCACAGAGCTCGGTCGAAGGGTCAATATTTCCTTTACTGCTGAAAAAATAATTGATGAATAATTTAGTCTGTGTCCGCGTTCCTGGTGAGGCTAGTCTCGAACACAGCCCCTCATGACATCCCAATTCGGGAACCCTGTCATGAGGGTCTGGGCTGTAACCAGCCAAATAACCGTACATGGAGCTCTCGATTTTGGCATTTTTTGCGGTCTCGTTCGACCAATTCTCAACCGTTTTTCACAAAACCTTTGAGTAGAATGTTGAGGTATATACCATTAGAACTCCTCTGAATATTTTCAAATTTATGTGTGGCCCCATTTCTATCTACTGAAGGCCGCAAAGTTCTGGGGTCCTGGTCGGTGGCTGTGAACGCCGGTCTCTTGAGTGGCGAAAAGGCCGGGGTCCTGGTTTGAGAGCTCCATGTACAGTTATTTGGCTGGTTACAGCCCAGACCCTCATGACAGGGTTCCCGAATTGGGATGTCATGAGGGGCTGTGTTCGAGACTATGGTGAGGCAAGGAGAGCACTATAACCAAACGAGTCTCCAGCAGCACTTCGGAAATTGGAATGGAGTGAAGTGCATCAGAGAGCCCAAAATTACATTAGAAATAAATTCTCTCACTGGAAATGCCATCCCGAGGCTGTATCATCGGCAGTCGTCTGCAGGCGTTTCGAGCCTGGAGAATTCCCTAATTGAGACGTCGGCGTTGATCGGCGTTGGGCGGATCAATCATCAGTCGCGTGACTCCGACTCCCTGGCTCGCGTCACGGTTGCACTTGCACAAGCCACTCAAGTTTACCGATGGCGGAAAACCAGCCACCGGGTACAGTATTAGGGAAGCCTAAGCGACTAAGCAACCAATCCTAACCCAGGAACATGAGGCCTCATTCCAAGCCTTGAATATCCGATCCGTCCCCGCCGACATCAAGTTTCCGCAGCGTCTGTACTTCAATCCTGAATCCCACAATAATCGTCAGTCATTTTAGTTGCATTTTAGGCCATAAATTTGCTCAAACTCGGAGTTACAGCTGTTTCCGAAAAGCTTGAGACAACGTGAATTTTTTTGCGCGCACAAAACTTTGATGGCAGGCTAAGGATTACCGGTTTGGGATGTCCAGCCGAGATTGCCGTCGCTTCCGTGTAATCCGTTTGCCGCCCAGATATTATTTCATGGGTGAGCTCCTCCCCTCGTGACACCCAGCTGAGGCTTCCTCGGAGTCTTATGAGCCTCATGCAACTCAGATGCCCCGGGAACATATTATTGACACGAAAATTGGACTTCGCTTGGTCCATCACGAAATGTGGGCTGATCCGTGTGGGATCATCCGTGCCAAATCCGGTAATCCTTAGCTTGCCATCAAAGTTTGTTGCGTGCAAAAAATTTCACGTTGTCTCAAGGTTTTCGGAAACAGCTGTAAATTGATAGCCACTCTCCAGATTTCGTTCTTAAATACTGCTCAGTGTCTGATCTGCTCTGATCTATTTTCACATATAGCATAGTCCCATGACCTGGAAAGCCTCGCACATTCCCGTACTTGATGACATCAGGTCTGCGCTCATTACACGCCAGTCTCTCGGTTTCGCCCTGGTCTGGTTCGTTTGAAAACAGCACGCCGCTGTGCTTCTGAAGCCCACGCCGGCACCCTTATCGGTGTTCTTATCCGCCTCGCTGGTCTCCTCACAAACTACCACTTTCCGATAATCGCTATCACACCAAACTGCTATGCATCCTCGGGGCCGTGCAAGAGGTGGTCCGCAGCCTCCGACAAGTAGCGCACCACGCGCGCGGGGGCGTTCGGCTGGTCGAGGGAACCGCGGTGAGGGAGTACAGTCGGTGGACAGCGCGTCTCACCGGCGCGGAACCGACGACCCTCCGCGGGGAGGAGGACGTGGGTCCGCAGGGCGCTCCCCTGCGCGTGGAGAAACCCCAGGGACATCGCGCGGTAGCTCTCCGAGGGCTGAGCGTGGATCTCAGCGTGGCAGCTCGCATGGTCGTGGAGAGAGGTCGTCGATGGGAAGAGGTCTGGCTGGATCTCCGGCTCCCCAACAACAGCATCATATACCAGAACAGAGAGCCGGCCCCAGCTTTCCCACTTATCGGCAGCCCGAAGGTACACGAATTGTTACTTGATTTACGAAATTTCTCAGTCCTTATTGACTAGAGCATGTTACGACGATTGGAGTTCGACGGCCTGAGTACGGGCGAGCAGGAATACATCGCCGCATTCAGGTTAATTCGTTTCCGACCGAAGTTCAAGCAAAATACGTGTATCAGTACGACGGTAAGTAATTGACACCAAAATTCCTCCAATTTGCATGTACTTATCTCGTTCAACACAGTCGGTAAGTCCGGCCATCTTGCGCATGGCGTTTGTAACTGACTTGTATGAAACAGCTATCGGCACGCCAGGCAATTTCCCCAGGAATAAGCAACCCGCCACGGCGCTCAATATACGCATTGTCCGGGAGCTCCAACACACTGTGGCTCCCCATGTATTTAATCCTCCGGCTGTGTACGACGGACAGAGGAAAATGTACGCACTCGTCGATTTGCCAATGGAAGATACTGGTTCCGAGGTACGCATTCGTGTGCACATACGAGTTCTAATTGCATCATCACACTTGATTTCCGCAGTTTAAAGTTGTGCTTCCGAATTCTGGGGAAGCGATGGCTTATACGATCAGCTTAACGCGTGCAGGCGTAATTGATACCAGGTGAGATTATTGACGCGCGTTTATCAGTCAGCTAATGGGTATAGCGTTCTTCACCGCTTCATCGAGGGTACTCAAACGCATGACACCTCTGTCAACGATGCGTTCCAGGTACCATCTAGCTGCAAGACGAAATGTCGTCGTACTCACACAGATATATATCTTCAAACTATCAGGCGCTCAACGTCGCCTTGCGAATGATACCGCTATCAACTCTTCCCACTGGCAAGGAACGTCGCATCTTCTACACAGAGAACGGCGCGAAGTCAATCGGCTCCGGTGTTGTCCTCTGGCGCGGTTATTTTCAGTCCCTGCGCCCAGGTATATCCCGCCTCTTTCTGAACGTGGACGTCTCCACGGGTGCGATGTACCGTCCCGGACCCCTCATCGCCCTTGCGCTTGAATGCCTCGACGACGTACGGGACGTACCTGCCCTCATGCGCGCACTGCGTAACCGCACCCAGCACGAGAAACTTGCGCGATTCATAATAGGCGCGCGCGTCACCTGGGACCGTGTCGGCGCTGCAACCATGGAGCGCAGCATTAAAGGCTTGGGGGACAACAGCGCGGACAGGGAGATGTTCACGCAACGCGACGGCCAGCAGAAGAGCGTCGCGGGATACTTCCGATCCATAGCAAATCGGGGGTTGCAGTATCCCGGCCTCCCGTGTGTTCAGGTCCGTGGCAACTATTTTTCATTGCCGTGGGCTCTCCTGACAGGCCACGTTAGGTCGGCCGTGTCGAGGGGGGTAAGGGCGCATTAGTGCCCATGGAATTATGCACGGTGCTTCCTGGTCAACCACTGCGCGGAGGGCTCCCACACGGACTCGAGAGGAAATTCATCGAGTTCGGGGCGCGGTCGCCCGCCGATAGGCTCAGGGTCGTGAACGAGGGTCTCGAGGTGCGAAATGT
Source organism: Mycena galericulata (assembly GCA_029289565.1). NCBI lineage: Eukaryota > Fungi > Basidiomycota > Agaricomycetes > Agaricales > Mycenaceae > Mycena > Mycena galericulata. Next base: position 194,702 of record JARKIA010000253.1, read on the forward strand.
GTGGCTTGTACTTTTCTGGATATCTCGTATGACACTTCCCAGACTTTGGCGTATTCCCAGTCGGAATACGTACGTGATTTCGGTATCACCGTCAAGACGCCGGTACTCTCCACAGATGCGAGGGTTCTGAATCCGCCCGCGCTGCGATACACGCCTGCGTCAGGCGGTCAGGCAGAATCTATTGTGGTATGTCATTTAACTCTTACTTCAACTCGGACGTTGTCAATCCGCTTAGTACCCACGGGATGGAAACTGGAATATGTGGGTTCTGTCATGGATACGAACGCACAATCTGACAGCGACAGAATCCGAAAACACTTCTACCAAGCCGCGACGATTGAAAGCTGGGTTTTCGTCAGCTTTGCGCCGCACATCCAGCCCATTGTTGGCGAAGTAATTGACCGTTTTGTGCGAGCATGTCGGGATGCAGGCGGGTTTAGTTTTGCTTTTGCCCAGTATGACTCGCCGGCTCATCAGTAAATTCCAGGCGTCGAGTTCCTTCGATCGAATCCGACGATGAGCATTCATCTCCTACCCCAGGGCGATATCATCAAGGTGTGCAGTATAGCTCGTGGGCCAGCAGTATCTTGACTTGCGCAGCAATTGGACGACGTTGAAAAGCAATGTGTTACCCAGAACGGAAAAAAACCTTCCATGTTCTTCATGGTGCTACCCAATGAAGGGAGTGACACGGTGTATCGGAGCATTAAACAGTGAGTCTCACTGGTATTCGGTTGTTCGTGATCGTGACACAAGAATAGTTGGGGCGATGTGAAGGTCCGCCATAGCCGTCCACTCGTTACTTCACAGTGCCTAAGTTAAGGGACACGATCAGCGCGGACTCGTAACACAATGCATACGGGAAAATACATGTTCTATGCAACGAACGCATCTTCAACCAGAGGCCCAAATTTGGTCGAATATCGCGCACAAGTGCAGAGTTTCCTTGCCTCTTCATGCTAATTCGCTGACTGCATTTTGTGGCACTTTGCCCTGGCTTTGCTTGGTAGAGTAAACGCCAAGCTCGGCGGAATCAACGTCATTCCAGACACATCGGCATCTTCCTTGCCGGGTGGTGTGCCACTTCTGGGCGACCCTCAGAACGGCACGCTGGTAATAGGTGAGCCGCACGCGTTGACTGCGCTGAACTTGACGCCATCGAAGGCGCCGACGTGACACACCCCCCTGCAGGCGGAACGGCGCAACCGTCGACCGCCGCTGTCGTCGGAAGCGTCGATGCGCATGCCTCAAAATATGTTGCGACGCTGCATATGCAGGCGGAGCGGCAGGAAATGATCCTGAATCTACATGATATGACAATGGTGCGTCGTACGAGATGCTACTGAGTCGATTGGGCTGCTGAACAATAACTAGTATTTGCTGACGAGATATATGCGATATCGGCGCCAGAATGAAAATGTCGCCGCCGAGCACGAGGCGCCGAAGCGGATAATTTTCTACAGAGGTAAAAACACGTTCGCTCAGAGTTCATTTTTTTCTTCTTTTTGTTATCCTAGATGGCGTCTCCGCAGAGGGGCAGTTTCAAGCAGTGATTGACAAAGGTCCGCGAACTTTCCACTTGAGTTTGGTGTTCTGAGCCATTTTCATAGAATTGCCTCTAATCAAGAGTGGAGTCTTACTGCCTTGTTGTTTTCATTTATTCACTGTCTATTACAGAAGCCTGCGATTCATTGAACATCAAACCCAAGATTACCCTCGTAGTGGTTGGAAAGCGCCACCACATGCGGTCAGTGTTGAACGACCCATGTTCCCCGGAGAGGAACTATTCTTCATGGCATTGGTGTCTTATAGATTCTTCGATGAGGACAAAAATTGTCCATCTGGAACTGTCATCGACCGTGATGTCGTGCACCCAATACAGTTCGACTTTTACCTGTATGGACACGGCCATCGTGGTTCTCGTGGAACGAGTCGCCCAGCCCATTATTCGGTAGGTTGGAAGGCGTTGCAGATCTGCAAATGTCGTTACTCACCGAACGAATTGCATCCAGGTGCTGCATGACGTGTGTCCCTCTTTTCTCAAAATGCATGGATCTACTGTTAATTTTTTTTTTCTTTCAGGAGAACAATCTTACGCAAGTACTGTGTACCCGGAGCCATGATCGAGTCTAATAACTTTGCTTTCGACAGGCCCGACGCTCTACAAACCCTCTCATTCGCCCTCTGCCATTTGTATGCACGATCAACACGCGCCATCTCAATACCAGCCCCTATTTATTGTTTGCCCATTTCTAGCGCCTTTTTATAAGCTGTGATATAAACCCCTTCATCAGACGCCGACAAAGTGGCTCACAGTAGGAGCAACCACTTTGATCCCAAGAGCCCATCGCCCGATTCCAGCATCAAATCATACAATCGGGCGTTCACAGAGTTGCACGATGCGCAAAAAGACCTCATGTACTTCGTCGTGAGTGGTGCCGATGTATCGGCTCGTTTGAGGCTCAGACCGTATCGTTCATCAGTGACCGATGAGTATTCATAAACGCTGAAACCGGTGTTCGCCTTGTGTTCGCATATATCTCCACCTGCGAATTGTACAGTAGTAACTTGGTAATACTAGTACTTGACACAAAGTCGTACCTTGATCAAAAGCAGCCTTGTGTATTAACTTGTGAGTGTCACAGAGTGGCCTAGATGTTTGAACTTTGTAGTACATATTTACAGAACTTGTACAAAACGATATACCGGTTTTTCGATGGGTTGAGGTCCTCTCTCAAAGATCCAAAACTGAATTATTCACTGATCCATTCCACTCTTTATATGCATCATTCGTCCAGGTTGAGTCTTACTTAGTGGGAGAACCGTAGGGCAGTGTTACGTACTGATCTTGTTGCGGCGCTCGGGAATTACCGCCCCCCCTGTTTCTTACCACCACTTCTTCTGAATCTTCAACGGCGAACTCGTCTAACCCCACATTCGTGCTCATGAATCTTGCAGAATTGGAGGAGACCTCTCGGCTCTCAGCTCCGACACTTCCCCCGGAGCTGGAAAGACGAATTTTCAAAAATTTTGCACTCTCATGTCCTGCATTCATCCCCAAGCTCATGCTAGTCGCATGGCGGGTGAAGGAGTGGTATGCCTGGTCATTCAACGTAGGAAACCAATAACTGACCTCCACATACCAAAGGGTCGAGCCTCTTCTCTACCGCACGATCATAATAGACGATTCGCGCTCTCAGCATACATCTCGCATTTTACCCAGCGAAACCATGGCGGCCGTCATACGCTCGAAACCCGCGACATTTTTTCGTGACTCCGTTCGCAAAGCCATGATCCATCCGACCCTCCTACCTCCATACGTGAAGGCAATTCTCTCCGTTTGCACCGGAGTCCAAAATCTATATGCAGTCCACGCTGGTGCCGTGCTCATCGATCTTTCGTCCGATATCCCCTTGACGTTGAAACATCTATACACGAGAGCTTCCCCTCTACTCGATTCCATTCCTTATATCCACCTTGCACACTTGACCCACCTGGAGTTGATAGGACAGCTCCAATCTTTAAAAGGTATGCGGGGCGACATCCTGCGCGCCCGGCGTCTATCTCTTGCACAGTCTCTTGCACAGTTACCTCAACTTACACATCTCTCCTTCAACGAAAAAGAGTTCGTTCCCTTGAGCCTTCTTTTCCTGCGCAACTGCACGTCTCTGGCGGTCGTCGTTTTTCTGGCTGCAAGATTCAAGATGCGCGACATCTACTACGACAACTTGAACGACGAGCTCGCGGCCGAGCTCCGCTTCGTCGCTATTACGACCGATTTGGACTGGTCCGGGGACTGGAAGAGTGGCGCAGGTAGGGGAATCGATTACTGGTCTCGCGCCGAGAAGTTTATCGCAAACCGTCGATCCGGGGAGGCAAATCGTGCGTGCTCATTTCCGTCATTCCCGCGCACGAGCCGAAAAAAAATCGAAGCACTATGCTGTGAAATGACACGCCACATATGGGATTTGTTGCACTGACGTGCGCCGAGGATCTGATCACTACGAAGGTTCAAGGGGAGGGGCGGAGCTCGGAATCGTGCATGTCCCATTTTTATTTGAATTAAGATATGAATATCCCTTCTTTCGGGGGGCAGACGTACCGTCGTTGCTTCATTTCGTGAATTCAAAGATCACGCGTATCTCATAGCGCTCTCGATTAATATTCGGTGGGCGTGTGTTCATGTCACTTCAAAGGCCTGAAAGCACTGAGATGTTATTGAAGTAGACTGAAACCTTCATCGCGAAACGCATTTTGGGTCACACAAATGGTGTGGCTCCTTGTCGTACCAGCGCGGTTGCGAAATATTCCTGAGTGCAATAAGTAACACCTGCCAACATGTTCTGGAGGATGAGGGACAGAGCAGTTGCTCATGGATTTCGGGAGCGGACGTTGATGGTTTCTTTTCTGTTCATACATACCTCCTATCTTCCCAACTTGGATCTGGTCCAGCATAGGCCAAAGTCCGGACAATTTTTTTTTGAGGGGTTCATCCCTAGTCATCAACTGAATTCACATGAAGAATTCTGCAACCACACGCGAACGAAATGCTCGGTTCCGCCCCAAATACATCGATCAGAAATATCAATCAGGTATGCCTCTCCAGCGCACTGCGATGGAGGGAAACGACTCAAGTTGTGGGCAATTCTCCACACTGCCAGAGCTACTTTTGCGCTTCGCGGGCGGATAGCTTACTCAGCGGACAGAGATTCAGTCGTGTCCTCCCAGATGTCAGACTCTAATAAACCGAACAATTAAGATAGTCGATTTCTTTTTTAGTTTCATGTAGTCAATTCCTATCATTTGACGGTAGAAACAAGAAGGCCTTTACCGCCCTCTCGGAATTTCCCCGTACAGTGGACGCCAATAAATTGGAAAACCCAAACACTTTCTCCGAACATTTTATTCACCATTTTTTGACAACTGTCGAGCACGTTCAGCACGTACAGTATGTACCTCTGACTCGAAGATGATCCGAGCAAGTAATTCAATTCATACTACGGCGTCAATTCAATGATACAACATAGAGTTTACATAATAGAACTAAGCTTTGTGGACGCCAGGCAAACGGTTCATCTGGGTACGCTGAACCTGCAATGCACATTCATGAAGGGGGCGATGGTTGATCTTCCTGGCAACATTGATCGCATGTGACGCAGATAGCTTTCCGCTGAGCATGCGAGCGACCCACGCGCGTAGAACGAGGATCTGGACCTGCTGATGGACCTCCGCGCACGAGAGCAATGCAGTGTATATCTGGACCGAGCACGCTCTGAGCGCCTGCGCGTTCTTGCGCGAGGCGACATGCAGAAGTGCAGTCTCCACCCAGCGCCGGGCGGTGAGCAAGTTGTGGCGCTGCGCGAAGTTCAAAGCGTGAATGATTGCCTCGAGATGGCTGTCCCGAAGCTGGGGAGACCCCGCGCCGTTGAAGCAGCTGTGAACTTGATCAGTATTTCAAAACTTGAGAAGAAGAAGATGGGGGTAAAAACAGACCCGGAATATGCCAAAGTGAGGAAACCACGGAGCTCATCCACTGCCAGTGAAGTCCCTTGTAAAACAAGAATGGGGGTGGTTACATCCGGGCCCAGCTGGGAGAGGACGTCGCTGAACGCCGTTTTCTCCCCGGGAGGTGCGCCAAAATAAATGCGGTGTACCTGAAGTCCGCAAATTACTCGGAAAGTCCGTGGAGTGTGTTGCGTCAAACGTACCTTGAATCGAGTGTTTTGGACGAGCAAAATAATGTCTCCGTCTTCTTTGTTGAAATCAAGATCCGGCACTATGGCGTGCACACTGATGGGAGCATTGGGGACGGGCAGAGCAGCGGATGACATCTTCGGGATGAGAGTAATGCTGCGAGCAAACGACTTCATCAGATAAGGGGCGCGGAAGCTGCATACGGTACCTGGAGGCAACTTGAAGGGGGCAGACCAGTACCGTTGCTCATCCCATCCGCCGTTTAAATGTGAAGAAGAAACAAAGAAAGTGGACGTCATGAATGAAAGTTGCACGAAGCGAGAGAAAACACTTCGGAGCAGTAACTGTCGAAGGTACTACGACCAAAGACATCAGGATACGCCAGTTTTGGATATAAAGAGGTAGTGCCTTATTGGGTAGTTCGAGGCCGCACGTCGAGCAACATGACCGCGACATCAACGGGCCAGGCGATGAACAGAACTTGATTAGGAAGTTGGCAGCCACGCACGAAAAGTTTCTGTCGCGCCGCGTGTGCCGTACCACAGAAGAGTGGGAAGGTAATATCTAAATGGGGCTTATTGGGATAGTCATGGGACGCTCTGAATTCCCTGCACAGTGCACGTTGCAACTTGCACATAGGTTTTTTCGCCTTGTGTTCAAACTTCGTCAGTGACATGTATGAGAGTTCTGAAAAGGCGACGTTGAATGGTTTTTTAATGTGAGACTGTCGGGCCATGAATAGAGCTGGGACATGAGGAAGATCCCAGGACTTTGGGTTCCTGAGAGCAGCAAGTTCACGATGTTCTGTCGCGCCTCCGTGCCGAGGCCCTCACCGCGTAAACTACGTTTGAAAGACAATATGGCCGTAACAGAGAGGGCGACGTGAGGATAACTTGAAGGAACAAATGGAATCTGTTCTGTTCATACGAGACTAAGCTGCCGACTGACATGCATGGAGAAGACTTGGTGAAAAGCGGTGCCTCGAAGCATGGCACTTTCGGCGTTTATTTAGACGCTTGTACGAATGCTCTCCTCCTCCTCCTCCTATTATGTACGGTGGCGCGCACCCTACAAGCAACAGCGCGTGGAGCTCACTTATCCAGAGTAATGAATGGGAATGGGCGTTATTCAGAACAGTAACTATTCTATTGAAAGATGATCAGTGGCTGTTGCGTTAAACATCAATTTCTCTACGCGACATTTTTCTATTGAAAGAAGATGATGAGTGGCTGTGGACTTAAGATCAAAATTCAGAAGCGAAGTGATGAAAAAGATGGACCGCCAAAAGGAGAATAGAAGGAACTTTGTGTGAGAAGAGGGGGAAAGAGAGCAGACGCAAGGGAAAGCGGGGGGTCCGATATATATACTGGGGATGGCTTGGGATCTGATGGCTGATCAACGCAATGGATATCCCACCGAGAGTTCATGTGACATGCATGCCTGCTATCGGGGGAGGCCCCCGGTCACTTACGCCTATGTCGGTCCGAGATAGAGTAAATCAGTGCCCGAAATTTGGTGTTTTCGGGTCCGTGGTATAGAGTAAATCAGAGTCCAGACGGGCGAACTCGGTCTGCCATAGAGTAAATCGCGCCGCAGGCGGTAAAATTTTGAGAAGCATGGGTAGCAAAAAAATTACTGAAACTCACACATTGATCTAAATCCTCAGCCACAATGCTTGGGACCGCAAATACGGGCTAAAAGATGGGAAATGGGCCAAAAAAAGGCCGCGAGGTGGAAAATCGAATATTTTTGGGGTAAAAATCAGTCCGACATAGAGTAAAACAGCCCTCGAAAGGCCAAATTTCATAGAGTAAATCAGTCGAAATCTTTGTCGAAAATCGGACCGACCTAGGTGTAAGTGACCGGGGGCCTATCGGGGGAAACTGCCGACACACGCTGTTCCCGGTGCCGCCTCGGCGGCCTCGCTTGGCACAGATCTGCCAGACCTCGCACTGGAGGGTGCGAATTTAAACCCACTGGGATTTTGTTTCGTCAAGTAATACCTCGCAACACACCCGAAATGCCTGCCAATTGTTTGAAAATGGAATGAATCACATTTTTAAAATTTTATTCGGTAGCATCATACATTCAAGGAACGATTTTTTTCCAGAGTAAAAACACGGGATTTATTCAACGGTCCAAGCTGTAATTTGTGATGGTGTCAAAACAGCAATGTTATTTGAACGAACTGCTACCTTTACTGCCTGTAACACACAAAGTTACGATTCTACGTCGAAAAAAAGCCTCTGGGTCCTTTCCAAGGCATCCATACAACTTTCGCAAAACCTCTCGCGATCAGATCAGTGGCAGTGCTCATTGATGGCGCATCAAGCGGGCGGTCGGGATGAGGGATGTCTGCTCAGCACTTACCTCCACTGTGAAGGCAGATACACACATGCTACGGGTCTTGTCCCCTCTGTCAATGTGTACTCTGCTAAGTCGAGGCGCGGAGAGAGGAACTCGGCTGGGATAGGGCCGACGGGCATAGCCGTTGATTCGACGGGTTAGTGACTGGTATGGGCCGGCGCCCAACAGCCTGAGTGTTTTCGAAAATTCTGGATGGCACGAGAGGTGACGGATGCACGGCTGTTCTCGAATTCAAATTCAGTGTCATATTATGTTCCGGCTCGGTGATTCGATGTTGAAGAACTACACCAGTCAATATAACCGATATGTCCAATCCAAGAAGCGCCGCATACACCCTAAGTAGACCAAAAGCTTGGTTTGATGTCTCTTATGTATTTTTCTAATCGCTGAAAGCTATTAACAAAATGAACGGCGGCATAAATAATAAGTGGAACACTCAACTCGGCCATCACGCTTCGGGCGTTGCCGGGTTTGCCGAGACCACCGTTATTGGACATTCGGATGTGGAAACAGGGCGGAACAAGTACTCGACGAGTGGTGAAGGTTTTTAATCCGCAGGGACCCCTTGGTCAAACTTTCCGGTCAGAAATGTGCTTATTAGCGGGGGGAAACACACCCCGTTCGACGGCCGTGAGGGCCATTTTTCGACGGGCCGTCGGGATGAACATTGAAAACCCGCGCCGTCGAGCAGTGTGAAATATCTCTAACGGGGACGGCACTCATAGGACCATCGCGACGTAGCCCTAGTTGGGGGAAAAAGGAAAGTAAAAGGAAAAAAAAGGTTTTCTATCTGTGTGCATGACCCAGCCTGGAGTTGAACCAGGGATGAAAAGTTGGCAGTGTTCATTGATTGAGAGCAGATAGCACATAGCCTGATACCAAAAATTGAGGACAATTGAAAAAAGACCGAGTGCATCCGACTGCCGCGGAATCAGGCAGATTCAGATTCGGAGTCTTCCAAAACTACGTTGGTGGTGCTCCTGTTTCTGCCAGTAATATAGGGGTGCCATTGGGCCTTGACTTTTTGAAATCTCTGAAAGCTACATAAGGGATGAGTCTCAGCTGTTTGAACCACACGAGGATCAAATCCGGCCATCACACTCCGGTATTTGCCGAGAGCGGCTTACCTGCTAATCAATTCTCGCATGCGAAGGAGGCTGGTAGAACAGGGAGGAGAGAAAGTTTCCATGCTGTGATGCATGGGGAGATATTTCGTGGGCAGAATTGTACATGTGCTTCCTGAATCCCGGTACCAGAAGAATTTGACGCGTTCGGCAGCTGTGACGGGCCACGGCATACCCGTGCCGTTGCCGTGCCGTCGAACAATGTGTAAAATTCTCGACGGTGCCATCCTGTGGAATGGAAGGGCAGCGAAGAGCTCTAGAACTTGGGGGGAAAAGGAAAGTAGAAGGAAAAAAAAAACTGAAAGTCATAACCAAGAATGACCCAGCCTGGAATCGAACCAGGGATGTCTGCACAAATGCTTCTGAGAAAGCTTCATTGTAGGCAGATGCACACCATGTGCCACTGGATCATGCTTGCAAAGTTCAGGGGAGGGATATGAGAGGAGATAGTAGATAGCACGTAGCCTGAAACCAAAAATTGAGGACAATTGAAAACAGATAGAGCATGTCCGAATGCAGCGGAGTCACGCAGATTGAGAGTCTTCCAAAACCGTTTTTGGATCCGGAGTGCTCTGTCGGACGGGTAGGGGGAAAGAGGAAAAAAAGATTTTGCATAACAAGAATGACCTAGCCTGGAATCGAACCAGGGATGTCTGCGAAATTGTCCTGTGAGCGGGTATTGAGGGCAGATGCACACCTTGTGCCACTGGGCCTTACTCAGAAGAGTTCAGGGGAGAGCTATTAGGGGAGATAAGTTAGCAGATACACAGCTTGAAACTAAAAATCGAGGACTTGAAGAAAGACTGAGCATGCATGTCCGACTGCCGCGGACTCGGAGTCAGGCAGAGTCTTCCGAAACCATGTTTGAGTCCTCTGTTACCTCGAGGCACGGCGAACACCTCTAGAACTTGGGGGGGGAAAGAAATTACAAGGAAAAAAAAAGACAATTCATCAAGAAGAATGACCCAGCCCGGAGTCGAACCAGGGATCTCTGCAGAAGCACTGTCGGCACCTGAGTAAGAGCAGATGCACACCATGTGCTACTGGGTCTTGCTTTAGAAAAGTTTAGGGAGGGTTAAGTATGAGACTAGGAGATCCAGATTCCAGACCGAAAACTTGGCGGAGAGGTTCAGGACAATTGAAGAAAGACCGAGGGCACCCGAGTTCCGCGGAGTCAGGCAGAAGTCTTTCGGATCGAAAACCACGTTTGTGGGGTGCTCGCTTCGTACGACGTATGAGTCGAAATTAGGGGCAGTCAGAGTAGACGATTCTCGTCGATTCTGAGTCGATTCTGACAGCCGATTCTGACGGCGATTCTGATTTATTTAAACGTGGGAGAATCGTCGAAAATCAGAATCGACTTGAATTTGTAAAACCGCCTCTGGAGGCGATTCGACAACGATTCTGAGGCGATTCTGGTCTTTAATTAAAATCCGATTCTCCTCGACTACAAATTTTGTGACTCCTACTTGTGCTGACAAATATTTATTTCTGCCACTGCTGCCTCTGCTCGCCACCACCCGCTGATCGCTGTCCCATCCTTGCTATGCCCAAGAGAGCAGCCACTATCTCCGAGAAGGCCTTGAAGGCCGCTGCTGTCGCTGCCGCCGAAGCAAAGGAACTTGAAGATGGCGAGAAACCCGTGAAAAGAGGGCGGGGCCGCCCCAAGAAGTCTGCGCTGGTTGCAGAGTCAGTCACAGAGGAGCCGTTGACGGGCGCCAAAGCTGCACTGGCTCAATCCATCCAAGAAGCGAAGAACATCGTTATAGAGTGCGTAGGTAGCGCTCCGCGATGTTTTTCCGCACTGACATGCCACGCAGATGGGATCCGGACTTCGACCTCACCTGGACCTTGATCCACGCCATCGAAGAGGATGAGGATATAAAAGATGGGCTATTCCCTGGCGTCGGCGGCATCAAGCGCGCTGGCGGACAGCCCAAGACTCACTTCTATTCGCTTCTTGCCAAGGCTTGCTTCGAAAATCACCCCAAGTACAAGGAGGCATATGCCAAGGCTATCCTACCGAAGCAGCTGGAGGCCTGGAGAGACAAAATCAAGAACAGGGTTAAAGCGTGAGCACTCTTGGAGTATCTTGGTCACATCGTCGGCGCGCTGATTTGGCCCTACCCAGATTGATCAAGAGGTGTCGTGAGCACATAACAACGATGGGGGAGACTGGGGCCGGCATGACCACTGAGGACGACATACTCCCGGGGACTGAGTTGACGACCAAGTGGGGTGAGTGCGCGTTCCAAGTCGAGTGACACAAATCTTGACATGTGTACACAGATCTTATAGAAGATGACTCTCCTTGGTTCTTTAACGTACGGACCTTGATTGCGTCGCGGCCAAACCTACAGCCCGTCGGGCTTGGAAACGCCGACACCGATATTGATACCTCCATCTTACTCCGCACCCAAGACGATGACACCTCCAGCATCTTTGATGACACCCCCGACCTCCCCGACCAGCTCTCCTCGGAGGGCCCAGACCCCGAGCTCTCTGACGTGCCAATCGCCTCCGAGGCCCCGCTCGACATCAGCTCGGATTCAGACGACGACATCCCCGACGTCCCGACCCTCGCGGGGATCAAAAGGCCGGCTCCTGCCGCTGCCCCCAGCGTGGAAACGAAGCGCCGCAAGAAGAAGACAAAGCCTGCACCGGCTACGTCGATCCCGGCCGCAGCTGCAGCTGTGGTCCCTCCGAAGAACAAGAGCGCCAAGGACCGTTTTTCGGCGACTATCGTGGCCGAGGAGGAGACACACCAGCGGGAGTTAGTGTTGAAGAAAGAGAGGAACGATGCACGGAAGGAAGTAGCGTTAAAAAAGATCGAGATGGAAGGGGAAGTGCGCTTGGCAAAGGCACGTTCGAGGCAGGTGGAAAAGGAGCGAAAGCTAGACTTGGCACGCTTGAAGATGGAGCAAGAGCACCAATTTCGCATGGCGCAGCTTCAGACTCATGCAGGGCCGAGCTCCATGTCATTCTCCGGTGGCGGCGGCAGCAGTGGCGGCGGTACCTCGCAGGATGATGACTTTTATCCCGGACTCTATGGTAGTCTCTCGTCTGATGCTCGTTTCTGACCTCTTCCAAGTATTTACTTTAGTATATTCCACACTACGTATAACACCAGTACAGTTTTTCTAAAATTCCCGTTGGGCCCGCGCGCGCCTCGCTCTCTTCTTTTCCTTTGCACGGAACAGCTTCCCCTTCAAAACCTCCCGAAAGCGTTTACCAGCCGTGTCGCGGCCGCGTATAGGGCCTAACGGGATATCACCGCCTTCATCGAGTGAGTCCGAGTCGGACAATCCTTCCGCAATGAAAGGATCGGGATTGTCGGAGTCTGCATCTCCGTCCTTCTCCTCTTCCTCACGATCCATTGCAAACGAATGAATTCCCACACACGCAGAAACCCAGTAGGTTGCGATCTTGTGAGATTTCTCATCCGGGATGTTGACACGGAGGTGCTTCAAAGAGTGGAATCGGCCCTTGAGAAAACCTATCGCATGTTCGGAGCGAATGCGAAGAATAGAGACATGGTTGTTGAATTCTTCTTTCTCAGGCTCGAGGGCCTCGGGCCTTTTATACGGTGCTGTAACCCAATCTTCGAGCTGATGAGGTGTGAGGATACAATAAAAACAAATGACTAAAGACTTGCCGTATATGCGGAGTCGGCCCAAATCCATTCACCATCTGGGAAGAGCTCTGTGCGCCTCTGATAGATGGCTGTATCTTTGAAGGCGACAGAGTCGTGGGTGCTTCCAGTGCGCCCATAGCTAAAATCTATTATTTTGAGATTCGGTAAATTAATGACCTGTTAATGACGTTAAATCTCAAGCAGACACATTTCACACAAGCGCACCTGTATATTCAACGAGTAATTACATTTTCTGTCGAAGTAGCTCTCTCCGTACCAGGTGGGACGCTGATCGAGCGGCACCAGGGTGCCATCAACAAAACACCACCCATCCCTCCAAGCCCGGCACGACTTTTTCTGGACCCACTGCTTCGCTTTCTCCTTCTCTTCAAGCGTCGGCATCCTGACAGCTTTCTGCATAAACCCGGGTCGTAGGACAGCAGTCATTACGCGCCGTGTGATGAGGTGAATGGTGCCCTTTCCTAATCCAGCCCAATTCGCGACTGCTTGCATGCTCGCAGCGTTCCCATCGTGCCCGAATCGGAACAGCGCTACGGCAACTTGCTGCTCCACCGGAAGCTGTGGGTGATTCGAATTGTTTGCAAAGACCACGTCGTTCTCGAGGGCAGCAACGAGCGCATCAAACGTGATAGGACTAACTCGAAGATTTTGCCGGAAATGGTCGGGGCGCCCAGCTTTGAGCGCCATAAGGACATGGTGAAGGTAGGACGGGCCACGGGGGAGTGTGTCGCGGGGCTGCTCGTATCGGTTCTGATACATGTCGTTGATCTCCGACTGTATCCACCGACGGAGAAGAGGCGGGCGTTGATCAGCTGTGTCATCGTCGGACTCTCCACTGTCCTCGTCATCCCCTTCCGCCCCCGAGGACCAGCTCAAGCCAGAGACTGAACCAGAGTCCGAACCAGAAGAGTCCGAGCCCATCGACAGAAGCTCTGGCATTACGGAAGCGCTAGACGACGTGGTGGAGCTCGTGAGTCCTGTGATGGAGTATTCCCTGTCAACAGAGATGTCGCTGGCGAAGCGCCAGTTGGGGCCGAGGATGTCACTCCACTGGGAATCATCGCTCGAAGTATCCGAGGGGCTGCTCGAGCTGTCGCTGGAACTTGACGAATCCGAGTTGCTGGATGCCCCAAAATCAAGATTGACACCAAAAATTGCAGTACGAGCTGCTGGATTGGCCTGTCGGGCTCGGGCTGCAGCTCGTCGACGGAGAAGAGCACGTCGCTGTCGTCCTTTATGGTTTCGGATGTATGACTTCAAAAGAGCGCCCGCCCGTTGGGCACGACGAGCGGCAAGAGGCATAAGCAGATGTGTACAGCCACCAAGAATATCAGTCCATCTTGTAGACTCGTTTAAAGTAGAGAGGACACGGAGAAAATATATAAATTGGAGAGAATCGCCTCGAGAATCGACTTCAGAAAAGGGACGGTCAAAGTTGAGGTCGATTCTGAGCGATTCTCACACGATTTTGATGCAAAACAATTCCGAGAATCGACTCAGAATCGGCGTCAGAATCGACTCAGAACCGGGTATTTAATTTCTACTCTGACTGCCCCTATTGCTGGTGGATGCGCGCAACAGGATGTAAATTTATGTAAGCAACTCGGATGTGGATTGATGTGGACTGGAACGGCGAATGGCTATGATCAACGCTCGCAATGATACATGTATCTCCTCCTCCTCGACTGTGTCTTTCAGGCAGCCACGTTCGTCGCGGAGTCCGGGCCTGTCGTGCGATCAGAGCTGTCGCCCGATTCTTCTCCTGCTCCTCCTGTTACCGAATCTGGACTTGCATGCCCCGCGAACGTGCTTTACTTGGTTCTCATTTAATCCTCTTCCGGGCGTGAAGGACTGCGAGGATCCCATCTTCCCGTTCCCCCAGGACGATGTCGACGGCCTGGACGATGCCCTCGACGAAGTACTCGCTGCCGTGGACGATGTACACGAACCCTTGGACTACACGCGCCGCCACCGCCGTCGCCGCCGACCCCTCGCTCCTCGTCCTCCTGCCAGCCTTCCTCTGCCTTTGCCTCGCCTACCCCCTCCTCGCGCGCTTCTTCCCCGCTCCCCGCCAGCATGCGTGGATCCTCACCACCCTCGCCGCCCTCACCATGACCCTCGCCTCCGTCCCCTTTGTCCTCGACTACGCGAAGGGCGGCGTGCACACCCTCCAGCCGCGCCCCGCCCTCGCGCGCAGCGTCAATCGCTTCTTCCAGGCGTACCTCGCCGCGTGCGTCCCTCCTCCCCTCCTCCTATCACGTCACTGATAATCATAACGCGCCGCACAGAGACCTCCTCATCGGCGCGCTCTTCTACCGTGCCCAGGTCGGCGTGCTCACAGGCTGGGTCCACCACGCCGTCTACATCGCCGTCTGCGAGGTCGCCCTTAGAGCGGGCTGGGCGCACCATTTTTGCTTCGCCGCGTGTATGGAGGTGTGTGTTGCTTTTTTCTTTATGTACTTCCAGATGGGAACGAGCGTACCGTTGGGCGAACGAGTGCCGCGCAGGCGGCTGGGCCAAACGGGGGGCTGTGGCTGCGAGGACCGGGTGGTGTTCACATATATGTCCACCTCCCAATACACAGTAGTAACTTTTTTAAAACTCGGATCTGGTCCAGGTTAGGAATTCTGCGATAACATGCGGGCGAAGAGCTCGGTTCCGCCCCAAAATACGTTGATCAGAAGTATCAATTGTGTATGCCTCTCGACCGCACTGCGATGGAGGGAAAAATAAAAGGAAAAAGTAAGAGTCAAATTTTCCTATTGATCGACGGTAGACGCAAGAAGGCCTTTGCCTCCTTCTCTAAAGCCCCCAAAAAAAATTGAAAAGCCCACACACTTTCCCAGAACATTCTATTCGCCATTTTCTTGACAACCGTCGAGCACGTATGTACCGCTGAGTCAAAGATGATCCGAGCAAGTAGTTTAGTCTAGGTCAATCTAATGATATAACATGGAGTTTAGTACAACAGATAGCTTGTGGACGCCAAGGAAGCGTCCATCTTGGCACGCTGGAGAGCTTGCCACTGAGCAATGCGCGTGCTCCACGCGCCCAGGGTGAGGGTCTGGACATGCGGGTGGACCTCCGCGCACGAGAGCAACGAGGTGTAGATTTGGACTGAACACGCTCTGAGCGCCTGCGCGTTGTTGCGCGAGGCAACATGCAGAAGTGCAGTCTGCGCCCAGCGCCGGGCGGTGAGAAAGTTGTGATGGTGTGTGAATTTCAGGGCATTGATGAGGGCCTCGAGATCGCTGTCCCGAAGCTGGGGCGATCCCGCGCCATTGAAACAGCTGTGAAGGTCTTCAATATTTCGAACTTGAGAAGAAGATGGGAGCGAACACAGACCCGGAATATGCCAAAGTGAGGAAACCACGGAGCTCATCCACTGAAGTCCCCTGTAAAACAAGGATGGGAGTGGTTACGTCCGGGTTCAGCTGGGAAAGGACGTCGCTGAACGCCGTTTTCTCCCCGGGAGGTGCGATAAAAAGGCGACGGTGTACCTGAAGTCCACGTCGGATAACTTGGAAAGTCTGTGGGGTTTGTTGCATCAAACGTACCTTGAAGCGAGTGTTTTCGACAAGCAAAATAATGTCTCCATTTTCTTTGTTGAAATCAAGATCCGGCACTATGGCGTGCACAGTGATGGGAGCATTAGTGATGGGCACAGCAGCGAATGACATCTTCGGATGATATTATAGTAGTGCTGTAAGCAAGCGGCTTGACATCAGACGAGGGAGAGCGAGGCGGAAGATGCATACGGTACCTGGAGGCAACTTGAAGGGGGCAGACCAGTACCGTCGCTCTTCCCATCCGTCGTTTAAATGTGAAGAAGAATAAAGAGACTGGATGTAATTGAATGAAAGTTGCACGAAGCCGCTGGAGAATACACGCTGACTGCCCCACCAATTCGGAGCAATAACTGTCGAGGGGTACTACGACCAAAAGACATCAGACTAGACCAGTTTTGGATATAAAGAGATCATAGCTCGAGGAAGCGCGCAGGCAATAAATAGAACACTTGGCAGCCAGGCACAAAGAGCTTCTGTCGCGCAGCGTGTGTTGTACCACAGTTACATAGGTGGGAAGGCGACATCTGAATCGGGCCTATTATGTCAGTCATGGGATGCGCTTGGGATGCGCTGAATTCCTGCACGTTGCGTGCACAAAGGTTTTTCGCCTCGTGTTCGAACTTCGTCAGTGATCTCTTTCATGAGTTTTTCAATGAGATTGTCGGGTCACAAATAGGGCCGAGACATGAGGCCCAGTGAAAACCGGTCATGCTCCGGTCTGCCGAGAACGTCCCAGATCTGCTCGGCCATTCTGAGCATTGACGGGCACATCTGGGCATCTTTTCTGGACTTTTGACCTGCTGGAATATGCTGTAAATGGCTCGTGTGTGTCCAATATGCTGGTTGCCGAACCTTTAGGTTAGGCTCTAATAAGAATGTTGTTTCTAGCCATCCCGATGTGGGTTGTGGCGGTGTTCTTGAGTTGTGCAAGCTTGGTTGAGTGGCTGTGCTCTCGTTTTGTGCGAGAGCAAGGTGGTTTCCAGCCATCCCAGAAAGGAAATTCCCGTCCCTTTTGGGACTCGTGGGAAGTGGTCAAGAAAGTCACATGTGGTTGACTCGTCCGGGTCCCGTCTCTTATGTCTCCCTACCCGTGCTCTATGCCTGTTTCTGAACCTGTGTCTTCTTCTGATATATCCTGGTCCTTGCTTCCTGGGGACTCTGGACCTGCTCAAACTCAGACTGGCCCCCTTGCTATGCCTGTTGGATCGGGGTCTCTTGTCGGTTCTAGTCTCCCTGTTTCTTTGGGTACCTTCCCAATGTACTCTCTCCCTGATGGGGCCTCTGCTCTTGGCCAATTCCAGATTACTTCGCCCTTGGCATCCGGTTCACCCTCTCTACCTCTTCTGCCCAGAGGCAACATCAGTTCATTAGCAGGTGTTCAGGTGCTCACACTTTCTTTCTGCCCTTGCCTCCCCTCTCATGATCTTTTTTCAAGTCTGACGTCCCTTTGGTGTACGATGGATCCTCGGGTCTTGGTCAGTTTCACATAGCGTCGCCTGGAGGGTATATTGGTGTAGTAGCAGCTGTTCAGGTGTGCTTTGTCTCTCTCTGAACCGCCACCTATGTTCTTATAATATTTTTGCAGGAGGTTTCTTCCATCAGTGTGCTGCCCAATTCTCCTGCTTCCGTGACTTTGATCAATGACTATGATATGACAATTGTAAATGATTTTGAATTTGAAAACACTGTTCCGAAGACGGGAAGGGGGGAAGGGGTACCGCGAGCAGAAGCTTCTGATTTTGTTGCTACGAGACCCGAGACAAAGACATTGATTATGTGCGAGCATTTAAAACAGACTCAGGTCTTGTGCGCTGACCTCCGCTCTTTGTTTGAGTTACATGACAGTCTAAATGTTTATACATCTGAGAGGAAGAAAAAGTGTATGGGTCAGCTTCGATCTGACTTGCTTGAGCACTGTTGCACATCTTACTGTCTTGTCCATTCCGATTTGGCTACAAAGGCCGGTTAGCAATTGACGCATCTCTCTGATGCGTCTACTTTTACCAATGGCCCTCGTGCCGCCGAGTACTCGACTTCTGGACGCCCTCTATCGTGGGACGATACCGCTGCTATCCACTCAGAGCTCGATCATAAGTGGAGCGTACGTGTATTTCCTTATTATCTTGGATCTTGTCTTGTCTCTTACTGCTGTCGTTATAGGACTGGGCACACAGCCAAAATCTCAAGAAAAAGGATGCCTCCCATGGTCCCCTTAGCTCCATGTTCTTCCTCACTCGTCGCCCTGTCTTCTCCTCCAACGTGGCACCGTTGGATGTGAGTTTTTGTCTCCCTCCTTTCAGTGGATGATTTGTCTAACTCTACTCAGGAAGGCCATCTTAGTGAATTTGAGTCTGCAGTTGATATCGGGTCGGTGCTCCTAGAAAACGACATGCGGTACAACCGCGTCCCCGAGGTCCTCATATACGACTACAAGAAGAAATCTTATCGCCCAATGTCCTTTCATCGATTGCACCAGCTTGGCCCGTCTATTGTGATGAACCTGACGGTCTCTCCTCTCGTAAGTTTGCTGTTCTACATATATTCTACATCCACTCACAAAATCCTCAGTCATTCGCGTATGGAAAAAATAATGAGTTTATGTGGGAGTATAGACTCGTCAACATCACTTTGGTTGCAAAAGTAATATTCTTTCTATTGCCTTGCCTTTTTCACTCATCTGCTTGTTTCAGCGCGAAGAAGACCTTCTCGCAAGCCCGAACAAGATGGTCTTGAAGAGAAAAATCGTTGCTTTTGACTTCGACTCCGACGAGGACCGCCGGGCGGCCAAAAAGGACGGTGCGGGTGGGGGGTCCGGGTCCGGGTCCAGGACTGCAGGGCCAGACAAGGCGTCGTCGTCGTGTTAAATTTACTGCACATATTTTACTGTCGCAAAATCTGTCGCCACCTACACTACCTACATACGTAGCTTTTTCTTGAAATGTGAATGTGTATTTGCCTTGCCACTCTGGCAGTGCCTCTAAGGTTCGGCACCTGCCGCTTGCGGCTTTATCCAACCTCATATATGCTACGCTCATGTACCGAGTTATCACACAATTACATCAATATTATCATCATTATTCCTGTCGTATTGACACTACCGCGCCGTACGCTAACGTATCCTCCCTCTGGGTATTCCCTACGCTGTTCGGCACATCTTGAACAATTGTCAACGTGGAGACACGAGAGAGAGGGTGATTTCAGCACCTATTTCTCCTGAACACGCTCCTTCTTTTCCTTATTCAGCGACTTGCTCAAAGCTGTAAAGCGCTGCCATGCCACACAGTGAATATCCTAGTGAAGGAGGTGATAGGCACGTACCGCCAATTCTGTCGGATCTGACTGGGGAAGATTGCTCCAGTACTGCTCGAACGGACCCCATTTGGCGCCGGGATGCTTTTCGAGATACTCCTTGATGGCAAGGTTCCTAGGAACGGCACAGAATTCAGCATTGAATGGACCAAAAAGGAAAGATATACCTTGCCGAGACTCTTTTGTCGCTCGCGGTAAGGACGGAATCGGGATCTTTCGACTTCCTCTTGCGAGCTTGACCGCTTGAGCTAGACGCAGCTTGGCCCAAGCTAGTTGAGACTGCGCTAGAGTCACCCGAGCTCGTAGTGGTGCCGGCTACCGGCGAGATAACTATGCGAGTCAGAGGCGTCGACATATGGGGACAGACATACGAGTACTCTCAACATCAACCAGTTTATCGGGCGGCGCAGCTGGATGTCTAAGAGTGTTCACACGAGTCCCACGCGGAGGGCCACTGCGGAGATGGAGTGAGCAGATGGGTTCAGCAGATAAGTCCTCTATACGTGCAACGAAAAGAGGTCAGCACTCTGTTGAAATTGGTATTAGCTCCAAGCAGCGTCAAAGAACACTGAATTGGGTATACCTGGTATGTTTTTCGTGTCACTGGGACATTTGAAGATACGGGCGCACTTGCAGAACCGGTCTTCACCACAGTTTCGATCTCTGTCTCAAGACTTGCTGATGTGACTGGTGTCGGGGTAATCGGTGTGACGGTGTCTCCCGACTCCAACTCGGCAGGGGCAGGAATCACGGGAGACAGGGGAGCGGATAGGAAAGCGGGATCATTGTCAACAGAATTGGGAATGGGGTTGGAGTCGGCAGAGGAAGGCATCACGAGAGATGGTAGAGCCGATGACGAAGTGGGAACAGCATCAGCAGAAGTGGGAACAGGGTTTGAGTCGGCAGAGGAAGACATCACGAAAGACGGGAGAGCCGATGTCGAGGCGGGAACAGCATCAGAAGTGGGAACGGGGTTGGACGCAGGGTTGTCAAGAGGAGGAGGAGAGTGTTGGGGGTCGTCGACGGAAGAGGGAGGCGACATAATGACTTCATTCTGGATAGATTCGGGAACGAGAGTAGAGAGATTCAAACTCTTTTGTCTCTTTGCGGCCGGCTCGGACGAAACAGCAGAGGATTTGCGCTTTCCAGAGCGGGAGTTTTTGGAGTGTACTACAACTAGGGTGTCTTCTTCACCTGCAGGCAGTTGGGGATCGAGTGCTTCGCCCTTGATGGTCACGCTGCCGCCGCTTTTACGCCAGGTACGGATCCAGGATGGATAGATTTTCGTTAGGATTTGAGTCAATTTCCAATGATAAAGGCATAGACGGAGGTCGGGGAATAGCGCATACATCTTGGCCCGCACATATTGGACAACTTCCACGTCGGCCTGACTCCATTTCGACGGCGCACGGTTGTGGCTTCCCACGAAGATCAGGACGCTCCGTAGCTCCGTTGCCAGGGCCGTCGAAGCTTCGACACTGAGCGGCTTCCCGTCACAGTCTTCTACCCATGGGAAACCTTTTCCATCGTCAGAGCCGCCTTCGTCGTCACTGTCGCCGAGAGCGAGGGTATCTGTGGTCTTGGCACTTGTAAAATCTTTCTGTCGCCAGTAGCGGACTCCCTTAAAGCTCTCACGAGAGTACAAAATCAAAACGGAGGGATCGTATGGGAAGAGGGAGATAGAAGGTGGGAGAGGTGCTGACGGAGGGTTCTTCATAGTCTCCAATAGTAGCTTATAGTTCTTTCTGTTGGACTGTATCAGCGACGATGAGTAGCAACCCGAATAGTATGAAACGCACTGTGCTTCCTTCAATCCTGCAGCATAGGAGTTGCGTTCCATAGTCATGTTAATGAACGCGAGGTTTCCGCCCGCGACCAGCTCTTCTACGGTTACATCCTTCAGGGACCGTCGTGAGTTGCTTGGTATCTGTTGCAAAGCCTTGAGATGTCAGCGACGCAGCGACATGGAGATTTGTAAATTGTGATACCTGGAAAGAAGAGGACGAGCTAGAAGATCGGAAATGTGCAGGTCGATTATTATCGTAGTAGTGTGTATCGCCGTGAGAGCTGCTCGAGCCGCCAGAGCCGCTCAGAGTCGGACTCAATCCAAGAGACGGCGAGGCCGTGAAACCGTCTGTATCATACTGAAAGCTAGACAGAGAGGATCCAGTAAAGAGTAGCGGAGATAGGTTTGGGTTCTGAGCCATCCCAGGTGGAAGAGCCCAAGGGACGAGTCGGATAGTGTGGTGGTCGGAGTCTCAGAGACTTGGGATTGACACGTGTTTTGACTTAGCACGCCCACGTTACCTGTACGACAATTCACTCCAGTCGCGCCTACACGCATCGAAACGCGCCTCCGAAGTCGGCTTAACTACGTTGTATCTCTGGTAATGAGTGAAGACGAAGCCTACCACTGCAACTGCAAAAAATGCGAAGGAAAAGAGGTCGGACGAAGTACCTATTATGAGCACAAACGCATAGCCAAGAAGCAGGCCCTTGCAGCATACCTTCAAAAGCAGCAGGATACAAACACTACGCATGGGCCGACCCAGAGCCCCACCCCTTTCAGCCCACCAAGCAGTCCTGCCAACAATATGGATTCCACTCGGACTCGACAGAGACGAGACTCGGACTCGGGCTCCAGTGCAGCACCCTCTCCAAAGCGGCCGAGGCCAGAGTTTGTTCCAGATTTTGATCCACCAGTGAATATATGGGATGACGATATACGGGACAATGATATCGAGGATGTCCATTCACAAGTACAGCCGGCTCGGATGACCCCAAGTAAGTACTTAATTTGATTCCTGCCCCTCGCCCCGCAATATCTGACTGATTATCCGGTGCTAGATTTACAAACGGCTGACCGCGTCCCTCCGGAACCCGAGGCTGGCCCGTCGTATGAAGCGGAGGATCAATTTGCTGAATTAGCTGATTCAATTCCTCGCCTCGAAGATCTGAATATCACGATGGAATTTATCCGTGGGCTCAGGGAAGCAAAAATCTCGGATGAAGACCTGGGCGAAGAAGCTATGCATCGTCTCAAAAATCCTCCCACTTATCCTGTCGACATCTCCGATGATCCCGATCTACTTCATTCTCTCCGTATTTTTTTTGCAACAACGACTGCCGCCAACCAAACATATACTGATTGTGCCGCCGCTGCGCTCGAACATCACCCGGAAGACGATATTCTTTCGCACGCCGAAATCAAGGCAAAGGTTGCTGAACTCAGCGGTGTTGTTCCACTGAAACACGACATGTGCCCGAATTCCTGCCTCGCATACACTGGCGCGTTCGCTGAGGACGACTCTTGCAAAACCTGCGGTGAATCACGCTGGCAGGACGATGGGAAGAAACCCCATCAACAATTCTACACTATCCCCGTTGGACCGCAAATTCAAGCTCTGTGGAGGACAGAGACTGGCGCCCATAACATGCGGCATCGAGCTCGGCGTACAGCAGAAATTTTAGCCGAGCGCAAGCGGAACGGCGGGAGGCTTGAGATGTACGATGACATCTACTGTGGCGATGCGTATCTCGCTGCCGTAGAGGCTGGCGATATCAACGACGAAGATACCGTTCTCTTGGCGTCCATCGATGGCGCGCAGCTATATCAGCATAAGGCCTCCGATTGCTGGATCTACATATGGGTCTTTTTGGATCTTCCCGAGGTTATTCGATATAAGAAGAAGTATGTTTATCCCGGCGGCGTAATTCCAGGTCCAAACGCACCAAAAAACCCCGACTCGTTCATGTACCCTGGACTTCGACATCTTGCGGGATTACAGAAAGAAGGACTCGTAATCTGGGATGGGCAGAGGAAACAGAAATACACCAACCGGCCTTTCCTTCTTCTCGATACTGCTGACGGCCCGGGAATTGTGTACCATAGCGGACTGGTTGGCCATCACGGTCGCTATGGCTGTCGCTTGTACTGTGATGTAGTCGGACGACACAAGCCGGGGTGTGGTCACTACTACCCCGTACTCCTGAAGCCCGACAACTACTCTGTGCCTGGTTGCGACCACGAGGATATCCCCGTGGAGAGTGTCCGTGGTGGATCCTCCGATGAATACTTCCTCAACCTCAAATATCTTCTAGCATCTCGGAATGACGGTGAATACAAAGAGCGGCGTCGGGAAACGGGCATCTCCAAACCTAGCATATTCTCTGGTTTGCCCGCAGCTCATATCCTCGGAGTTCCCGACATGTTCGTGTTGGACTTCATGCACCTTCCTACACTCAATCACGGTGATCTGTTTTTGGGGTTATGGCGCGGTACGATGAAATGTGAAAAGACTGACGACATTTCTACTTGGGATTTTGCGGTATTCCGGGACCCCGTCATTTGGAAGAAGCACGGTCAGCAAGTTGGTGATGCTTTGCAGTATATTCCTGGTTCCTTCGACCGCCCTCCGCGCAACATAGCCGAAAAGATATCTAGCGGGTATAAAGCCAAAGAATGGCAGGGCTATCTTTTCGGGCTCGCACCTGCACTTTTACTCAATATTCTTCCCTACAAGTACTGGAAGAATTTCGTCAAGTATGTGCGCGCGTTTCGCCTACTGCAGCAGTACAAAATACCCACCATCCAACTCCAATACTGCCATCGGCTTCTATGTGACTTCCACCGCGAGTTCGAAGAACTCTACTATCAGCGTCGTGCCGACCGTCTCCATTTCGTGCGACCCAGCATCCACACGGTCCTTCACGTGGCGCCAGAAGTGCAGCGTGTTGGTCCTTTGTGCTACTCGAGTCAATGGACACTGGAACGAACTATTGGGAACCTCGGGGAAGAGATCAAGCAACCGTCGAACCCATTCAAAAACCTGTCTGAACGAGCACTTCGTCGTGGGCAGGTTAACGCACTCAAGGTCATCATTCCGCGGCTCGAACCGGACCAAGACACTTTACCCCGTGGAGCGTGGGATGCGGGTGACGGTTATGTCCTATTACGCGCAAGAGATCGTCGACCAGTTACTATCCACGGCACAGAGGGAGATGCCATCCGAGAGCATCTCTCAGAGCTTGCCTCCACTGCGGGCCAATCCTTACGCGAAGGCTGGAAGGTCAAGATCGCTCGGTGGGCACGACTCCGGCTTCCAAACGGACAAATTGCTCGCTCGGCATGGAAGGAATCGCTCAAGCCAGCCTGGAAGCTTCGAATGGCCCGTTGTGTTCGGGTAAGTGCATTCTCTTTGCTCTATGCACCACATTCTAACATATATAGTTATGCATCGCAAACTCAACTGAGTTTGCTGAGGTGCTGTATTATTTCAAGTGCCAGATCGGGGCCGAAGTAAAGGCATTTGCGCTCGTCATCCTATTCTCCCCACCAGATGCACACTTACTTAAAGATTCTGAATGGACGGTGTGGTCGGCAGTTCATATGGGGCTGGATGGCCTTCGTGTCGTGGAGATCAAATCCATTGCCGCCGCTGTCTCGATGCAGCCGCACGATCATCATGTTGAGGCGGACAAGTCGGACAATCGATGGTTTGTTTGGGAACAGTCCGGGATAGAAAGTGGGATATTGGGGGGGTACAGGGAAGAACCCGACAAGGACGATGAGCAAGAGGCAGATACGGGACTCGAGAACGGCCCTTAGTGATACAAAGCGGACTTGACGTTTTCAAAACTTCTTGAATTTGATCTCAAAATGTTTTCAAGTTCGTTATTCATGGTCATTTTCATTCCATTAATTTTATTGCCGACAAAAATATGCTTGAGCAAACCCCTGAGCATACGACAGCAGACAGGAGCATTTAATCTGGACTAATGTCATTCACAGCATTTCTCGGCAGACCGGAGCATGACCGGTTTTCACTGGGCATGAGGAGGAGGATCCCAGGACTTGGGGTTCCTGAGAGCAGCAAGTTCTCTGTGTTCTGTCGCGCCTCCGAGTCGCGGCCCTCACCGCGTAAGATATCGATACGACGTAACATGGTCGTGGCAGAGAGAGCGAAGTCAAAAGGGAGGTAATAACACACAAGGGACGCGTGGAATCTGTTCTGTTCATACGAGACCGAGAGTCTGAGACCAGGATGCCGACGGACACAAATGATGGAGAAGGATGGTGAAAAGCGGTGCCCCGAAGTATGGTCCTGCTTTGGCACTTTCGGCGCTTATTTACTAACGCTGGTTGCGACTCTGCAAGTTTTTTTGTCCCGAGCGCTCCACTTCATTCAAATTGAAACTCTACTTATTCCTATGCCCCTAGAAGTGACGACCCGTGGACCCGACTCCTGATGTCTTATGGATCCTATGGCTCACACAGCTCGTCTCCGAGTTTCTCTTCTTTGTACTTGGGTCATTGGCACGGTGGAGAGTTTCTAGTTGGACCGCAGCTGTTAGAATCGCCCTGGCGTAGCTTGAGCTCACGGGAATCTCGAGCTTCGCCGGCTCCGAGCCTCCGAGCCTCCGAGTCGTGCCCCCGCCCACGTCCACTCTGAGTCTCCGCCAATCTTTCGCAGAGGAGCGGCGGCTCGTTCTTTCGCTCGTGGCCGCCATTACATAGCCGCTCACCGTCTTCACCGCCTTCCTCCCCGGCCTCGCTTCCGCTTCCGCTCTTCATCGAGGCCTTTAGACCCCCTGCAGCAAGCTATCCGCTTCTCTCCCCGGGACCCGCGACCCACATACGTGTGGCACGCTGGACTTGTCCATGATCCTACGCCCGCGTCCGCGTTTCCGCTCCATCCAACCAAGTTCGTTTTGTATCGTCGTGCTTGAGACGCGTGCGGCGGCCAGCGCCTAACCCTCATTCGGGCTCTCCCTCCTACCCGCCTCCCCGCCTCCCTTCCGCGCCGGGTAGATCACGTATTGAACGAGCCCCACTGTGACCCACCCAGGCGTATCTCCCTTCAGCGCTCAGCCCTGGACCATATCGTAGCAATCGACCGTGTCCGATGGAAGAAATGCCGATGCCAAGGCAAAAGCGATAGGATTCGGTGCCGGGCTACCTGCTACGCCTTTCGCCGGACTCAGTCGTCCGCGTCCTCGGCCTCTTCCCGCCATTCGAGTCGTCCCCGCTTTCCCGCACCGTCGCATAGTTCGCGCCCGTGGCCCTCCTCCCCCGAAATGGGCGCGTCTCAGAGTTCCTATCACACATGCTCCCGAATTCCCATCGCGAAGATCGACGCGGAGCCTCCGCCCACGCTACCTTTGACCACGGCCTGGAGTCACCCCGAGACTTGGACTTGGATAGCCTGACACTCAAAATACCTCATCTCGCACGAGCGAGCCCGCTTCGGCCTCCCTCGCCGTCGCACAAGCCAAGAGCCCGCTCACTCACGACAATCAAAACTCCAAATCCAAATCCAAATCGATCTCGAGCCAGTGTCCACGGTGGCCACGAACGTGCCCATCCGATGAAATAACGAGTACCCGAGGACGCGATAAGGAGGGACAAACGCGCGCGCGGATCGATAAGGACGGAATGAAATATCGATAAGGACGGAAGGAAGGAAGGAAGGAAGACAGTAGCTCCGCCCCGCTCTCAGGCTCGCGCCACGCACGCACTCTTCCTTCCTTCCGCTCCTCTGTCCTCTCGCCGTCGACTCGCACTGTACCTCGTCGCCGAAATCTGATTTCATGGACGGGCATTCGCACTCCCCATTCTCTCTGTACCTATTGTGCTCCTCCTCCTCAGGCTCCTCCTCCCCTCACACTCCCACTCCCACTCCATTCCTCCCCGTCGCTCCCCGTTCGCCGCTCACTCCTCTTTATGGCGGGCACTCGCACTCCCCATTCTTTCTGTACCTGTGCCCGTGCCCATCCTCCCACCCCCACCCCCACTCCATAAGTATCCCACCCATCGCTCCTCGTCGCTCCCCGCTCCCCTCACCCCTCCTTCCCCTTTCCTTAGACTTTCCGACTAGTACTCTCATACCCACATACCTCCCTTCCTCCCTTATCTCAAACACATCCCGCCGCGATCTCTACAGTCCAATTATATACTCGATTACACACAAAGAAATCTACGATACATAAAAGCGCAACAGCAAATACAGCATACAGCATACAATGTATTAATTAACACAAGCAAAAGAATGAATGCGATGGGACGGTCGTGAAATGTCGTGAGCGCGTACATGAGGAAGTCTACGAGTGCAGCAGGTAAGTAAGTGGGGTGGAGGCACAGGAATGGCGATGGCGAGTGATCGCAAATGAGGGAGTGAGGCAATGCATCGACGAAAAAGGGGGAAGGGAAAGGGAAGTAATGCAAGTAAGTCGTGAAAGGGAAAGAAAATGAAGCATGGAAGAAGATTCATGTAAGTAAGTGGGTAAATCTCGCCTCACCCCGCGCGGTATTATGCGTGCACCCCCGCCCCGCCCCGCCCCGCCCCGCCCGCCGATTACCTCATACACTGAGATCTCTAGGACCCACTCATCCCTCCCCCACTCTACACCCCCACTCTAACCACCCCCGCTCACCCCCGGTGCGCACCACCCCTACCCCTACCCCTCCGTCCCACCTCCCCCCCACCCAATAGCCGGCAACACCGCAACAAGCGTCTCGCTCATCCTTCTCGCCATCGCCCTTGGTCTTATCGGCCTCGCGCCGGCGTTAGCAAGGGCAGCAGACACCCCCATCCTTGGCCGCGCCGCGACGAGCGTCGACACGCGCGCACGGAGGCGGCGCAGGCGCGCGGTGGCCGCGTCCGCCCACGGCCCACCTCCGCCGACGCCTACTCCTACTCCAGCACCGACGCCGAAGCCGAAGCCGACGCCCAACCCCCATCCCAACCCCACGGCGGAGGCGGAGGCGGAGGAGCCCCATGAGCGGGCGGAGGCAGCGGACGACGTGGAGAGGGAGGAAAGCGAAGAGTGCCTTGCGAGCGAGCGCGCGTCGGGGTAGACGTCCGGCGCGAGGACGTGTCTCTTTCCCGCGTGCGTCAGGGAGGAGGCGAGGGAGGGAGGGGCGGAGGCGGAGGCGGGTTTGCGCGTGCGCGAGGTGGAGTTACGCGGAGTGGCGATGGTAGAGGTAGGGATGGAGGAGGAAAAGGAGGAGGAGGCGAGGCGCGCGACGAACCGCGCGTCGCCGCGCTCCTTGTGGCGGCGCGCGAAGCCCTTGAGGCAGCCGTGGAACCAGAGCGCGTGGAGGGGGAAGACGGTTAGGAGGATGCCTGGAAAGAGGGGGGGGGGGGGGGGGGGGGGGGGGGGGGTTAGCGTTACGTATAAACAGGGGAGGAGAAGGAGATGAGACGAACTTGAGGGAGGGGAGGAGGAAACGGAAAGGGAAAGGGAAAGGCGGAGAAAGAAAGACGGGGGAAGGAGGTGGAAGTGGGGATAAGTAAGGGTGGGGAGCGGGAATCGGATATCGCGGGGACGTGGTTGCGGAAGGAAAGAGCCGGAAAGAAGAACGACGAGGGGGAGGTGAAGGAACGGAAAGCAAGGGAAGGGGGGGATGACGGAGGACGAGAAGAACGATGAAACGGAGGACGGAGCGGGAGTCTTTCTCTCTCTCCCTCAAAAAAAAAAAAAAGACAACGCACCACTCGGCACCAAACTCCCCCCTCCCTCCCCATCCCAATCCCCTCCCCCCCCGGGGGTCAGCCCCGCCCTCCCCACAAAAATAACTCCATATCAGCACAAGATGCAGCGCGATGCGCGTCGCGAAGAAGGAGAGGGCGAAGAGGAGGTTGGAGCGCAGCGCGGGGAGGAGGGTGGAGAGGCCGAGGAGAGCGGTTGGGAGCTGGGTGAGAGAGGGGGGGTGTTGATTGTTAGTATTTATTATAGATTATAGATGGTAGAGGGTGAAGGAAAAGAAGGAGGATGAAGGGAGGGCGCCTAACGGCGGCCCAGCGCCAATCGCCCGCGGCGCAGACACGGACGCGTCCCTTCTGGGAGTGAACGGCCTGCGGCGCTACTCCGGCGGGCGCCTAACGACGCCGCGCAATGTCGCCTGCGGCGCACACGCATCCCTTCCGGGAATACGCGCCTATGGCGCCACCCGGGCGCCTCCCAATGACAGCCCCCGTTTGCCGTTGGGCCCAGCCCAGTCGCCTCACGGCGCCCTCGTTTTCATTCGCATGCGAATGTACATAAAGAACGTAAAGAAAGAAGGAAGCAGGAGTAAAGAAGGCGGTAGGAAAACACACACCTCCATACACGCGGCGAAGCAAAAATGGTGCGCCCACCCCGCTCTAAGGGCGACCTCGCAGACGGCGATGTAGACGGCGTGGTGGACCCAGCCGGTGAGCACGCCGACCTGCGCGCGGTAGAAGAGCGCGCCGATGAGGAGGTCGCTGTGCGTCGCGTTATTATTAATAATTACTATCAGAGACGGGATAGAAGGAGAAAGGAGGAGGGACGCACGCGGCGAGGTACGCCTGGAAGAAGCGGTTGACGCTGCGCGCGAGGGCGGGGCGCGGCTGGAGGGCGTGCACGCCGCCCTTCGCGTAGTCGATTACGAAGGGGACGGAGGCGAGGGTCATGATGAGGGCCGCGAGGGTGGTGAGGATCCACGCGCGCTGGCGGGGCGCGGGGAAGAAGCGCGCGAGGAGGGGGTAGGCGAGGCAAAGGCAGAAGAAGGCTGGCAGGAGGACGAGGAGTGAGGCATCGGCGGCGACGGCGGCGGCGGCGCGTGCTGTCCAGTCCATCGACCACGGCAGCGAGTGGATCGTCGAGGGCAGCGTCCAGGCCATTGACATCGTCCTGGGGGAACGGGAAGACGGGATCCTCGCAGTCCTTCACGCCCGGAAGAGGATTAAATGAGAACCAAGTAAAGCACGTTCGCGGGCATGCAAGTCCAGATTCGGTAACAGGAGGAGCAGGAGAAGAATCGGGCGACAGCTCTGATCGCACGACAGGCCCGGACTCCGCGACGAACGTGGCTGCCTCCAAGACACAGTCGAGGACGAGGAGATAAATTAGGGTCATCCCGAGCGCTCATCACAGCCATTTCGCCGTTCGGGCACACCATCAGTCCACATCCGAGTTGCTTACATAAATTTACATCCTGTTGCGCGCAGCCACAGCTTAAATGCAGCAATTTCGACTCATACAGTCGTACGACGGGAGCACCCCACAAACGTGGTTTTGGATCCGGAAGACTTCTGCCTGACTCCGCGGAAGTCGGGTGCGCTCGGTCTTTTTCCAATTGTCCTGAACCTCTAGGCTGCCTTTTTCAGTCTGGAATCTGGATCTCCTAGTCTCATACTTAGCTCTCCCTAAACTTTTGCAAGCAAGACCCAGTAGCACATGGTGTGCATCTGCTTTCATTCAGTTGCACCAGATGGGCTGTGCAGACATCCCTGGTTCAATTCCAGCCTCCAGGCTGGGTCATTGCAGATCGAAACAATTTTTCTTTTTTTTCCTTCTACTTTCCTTTTCCCCCTATACCCGAGTTCCTCTCTTCGTGCCTCGCAGAGCACTCAGAGGGAGCACTCCAGATCCACAAACATGGTTTTGGGAAACTCGACTCTGCCTGACTCCGAATCCGCTGCAGTCGGACGTGCTCCGTCTTTAAGTCCTCATTTTTGGTTTCAACTTGAAGCTATGTGCTATCTCCCGGTCTCATACTTAGCCCTCCTATGAACCCTTCTAAGCAAGACCCAGTGGCACTTGGTGTGCATCTGCTCTTAATAACAATGAATTCAACCAACTTATACAGACATCCCTGGTTTGACTCTAGGCTGGGTCATTCTTCTTGATGAATTGTCTTTTTTTTTCCTTGTAATTTCTTTTTTGGAAGACTCTGGCCGGGACTGACTCCGTGGCAGTCGGGTGCGCTCAGTCTTTCTTCAATTGTCCTCAATTTTTGGTTTCAAACTATGTCTCATAACCCTCCCCTGAACTCGTCCACACAAGACACATGGCATGCATCTGCCCTCAATGGAACTGCTCTATGAACTTTTGTGCAGATGTCCCTGGTTCGACTCCAGGCTGGGTCGTCATATTGGACAGCATTTTTTTTTCCCTTTTACTTGCCTTCAGTTTTTACCCCCAACCGAGTTCCTCTCCATTTCTCGAGTTAAGAGCACTCCGAATCTACAAACATGGTTTTGGGAGACTCTGCCTCAGAACTCCGCGGCAGTCAGTCTTTTTTTTTTTTTCAATCATCCTCAATTTTTGGTTCCAGGCTCCTAATGTGCTATCTCATCTCATACTTAGCCCTCCCCAAACCTTTACAGGCAAGACTCAGTGGCACATGGTGTGCATCTGCCCTTAATCACCATGGTGCGAAGCTGTGTGTGCAGACATCCCTGGTTCGACTCCAGGCTGGGTCATATTGTTAAAATGATGTAGTGTTTTTTATACTTTTACTTTACATTTTCCCCCAAGTTCTAGAGCTCTCTATCTCCTCTCATATTTAACCCTCCCCTGAACTCTTCCAAGCAACACCTAGTGGCACATGGTATGCATCTGCCCTCAATAAACTACCAGCCTTCAATTAATTGTGCAGACATCCCTAGTTTGACTCCAGGCTGGGCCACATGTGGTGGGCAAAGTTGAATTATTTTTTTCCCTTTTACTGTATAGTACTTTTCCCCCAGGTCTAACCGAGTTCCTCTCTCCGTATCTCGAATTAACAGAGCACTCCGAATCTACAAACATGGTTTTGGAGACTCTGAATCCGCGACAGCTGGAGGCGCTCTATCTTTTTCAATTGTCCTCGTCTTTGGTTCCAAGCTATGTGCTATCTCCTGGTCTCATACTTAACCCTCCCCTGAACTTTGCAAGCAAGACCCAGTGGCATATGGTGTGCATCTGCCCTCAATGAAGGTATTGGTTATCTAATTATGCAGATGTCTCTGGTTCGACTCCAGGCTGGGTCGTCATATTGGACAGCATTTTTTTTTCCTTTTACTTGCCTTTGTATACTTTTTCCCCTAACCGAGTTCCTCTCCATGCCCCGAGTTAACAGAACTCAGGATCCACAAACATGGTTTTGGAAGACTATGAATCTGCTTGACTCCGCAGAAGTCGGGTGCGCTCGTCTTTTTTCAATCGTCCTTGTCTTTGGTTTCAGGCTGTGTATCTCTCATAACACTCCCCTGAACCCTTATGAGCAAGACCCAGCGGCACTTGGTGTACATCTGCCCTCAATGAATGTGTACCGTGGGACTTTGTGCAGACATTTCTGGTTCGACTCCAGGCTGGGTCATAGATGACTGGAAAACTGATTTTTCGCCTTTTACTGTATAGTACTTTCCCCTCTAACTAGATCTGTTCTCCATGCGATGGTGCGATGGGTGCCACACCCGTTCTGTCGAGAAATTGCCACACTGCTCGACGGCACGGGTTTACCTCCCGACGGCCATCATGGCCGCCAAACGTGTTGAATTTTTCCAACACCAGGGTTCAGGATGCACATGTATAATTTAGGCCACAAAATGTCTCCAGACATCTCCCCCACAGAAACTCTTCCCTGTTCTTCCAGCCTCCTTCGCATGCGAGAATTACTTGGCAGGTAAGCCGTTCTCGGCAAATACCGGAGTGTGATGGCCGAATTTGATCCGCTTGTGCTCTTTGCACCGATGCTCATTCATTAGCTTTCACGTGTTTAAAATGTTGAGAAAAAGGCTCAATGGCACCCCCATGTCACTGGCAAAACTGGAGCACTCCACAAAACAAACATGGTTTTGGATGCGGAAGACTCCGACTGACTCCGCAGCAGTTGAACATGCTCCGTCTTTTTTCGATTGTTCTTTCAGTGTGGACTCTCTCAGGCTCCTGGTCTCATATTTTTCCCTAAAACTTTTTCAGGCAAGACCCAGTGTATATGGTGTGCATCTGCCCTCAAAAAATAGTTTTCTTT
This sequence comes from Mycena galericulata, assembly GCA_029289565.1. Taxonomy (NCBI): domain Eukaryota; kingdom Fungi; phylum Basidiomycota; class Agaricomycetes; order Agaricales; family Mycenaceae; genus Mycena; species Mycena galericulata. The sequence goes on from JARKIA010000253.1 coordinate 228,182, forward strand.
ACAGTTGTGCTGGTTCGACTCCAGGCTGGATCATTGTCATAATTGTAGATGTCATTTTTTCCCCTTTCCCTCCCAATTTCTAGAGCTGTTCGCTGGCCTTCTACCGGACGGCACGGGGGTCTGCCTCCCAACGGCCTGTCGAAGATGGAAAACGGCCATCATGCCCACCGAACGCGCCAAATTTTTCTGGCAATGGGAAGCACATGTACAACTTTGCCCATGAAATATCTCCCCACTCATCACAACACAGAAACTCCCCTTCCTGTTCTAAGTACCAGCCTCCTTCGCATGCGAGAATTACTTAGCCAGTAAGCCGTTCTCGGCAAATACCGGAGCGTGATGGCCGGAGTTGATCCGGGGCTTGCAGACTTTTCTTTCGCTCTTCAGGGGTTCAAAAATGCTAGACAAGGCTAGGTTTATTATTATCAACAAGGTAAATATATCCCTTGGCACTGGAGACTCGGATGCTGACTACGTACCTTATGCAGCCTTTACTCACTGGCATCTTCAGTCATCGATGCGGAATTTAGGTACCACGGGCCTTCTTCAAGTGGACTGGTCTCACACTTAATCCTCCCCTCAACTTTGATAGCAAGACCCAGTGGTACTTGGTGTGCATCTGCTCTTACTTCAGAAGATGGGGGCATCTTACAGAGATCCCTGGTTCGACTCCAGGCTGGGTCATGGGTTTCGAGAAAGTGTTTTTTTTTACCTTTGACTTTCCTTTTTCCCCCAAGTTCTAGAGGTGTTCGCTGTGCCTCGAGTTAACAGAGTAATCAAAAATGGTTTTGGAAGATATTGAATTTGCCTGACTCCGTGGCAGTTGGATGCGTTCGGTCTTTCTTCAATTATCTCAATTTTTGGTTTCAAGCTATGTGCTATCTCATCTCATACTTAACCCTCCCCTGAGCCTTACAAGCAAGACTCAGCGGCACTTGGTGTGCATCTGCCCTCAATGAATGCATACCGTGGGACTTTGTGCAGACATTTCTGGTTCGATTCCAGGCTGGGTCATGTCATTTTGAACATGAAAATTCTTTTTTCCCTTTTCCTTTTACTGTAAAGCACTTTTCCCTCTGAGAGTTCCTCTCCATGCCCCGAGTTAACAGAACTCCGGATCCACAAAGATGCTCTTTGGAGACTCTGAATCTGCCTGACTCCGAGTCCGTGGCAGTCGGACACACTCACTCAATTTTTGGTTTCAGGCTATGTGCTATCTCCTCTCATACTTAACCCTCCTCTGAACTTTGCAAGCAAGACCCAGTGGCACATGGTGTGCATCTGCCCTCAGTGAAGGTATTGGTTTTCTAATTATGCAGATGTCTCTGGTTTGACTCCAGGCTGGGTCATGGGCGCAGATTGAAATTTTTTTTTCCCTTTTACTTTCCTTTTTTCCCTAAGTTCTAGAGCTCTTCGCTGCCCTTCTACAAAACGGCACCATGCCATTCCAACGATAAATTTCCACACTGCTTGACGGCACGCCAACGGCACGGGCCTCCCTCCCGCCGGCCCGGGATTGAACAAATGCGGCGCACAGTGACACATCACACCGGAAGTGCGGCACAAGGCATTCATCTGCGGCACATAGTTCTCAGGCGCGGCACACTATGCACGGCACACATCTCGCATCATCGGCGGGGCTCGGCATCTCCCGCCGCGAACTCCATGGCAGTCGGATGTGCTCAATCTTTTTTCAATTGTCCTTAGCCATGTTTCTAGTTTTTCCCTTTTGCTGTATAGCACTTTTCTCTCTGAGAGTTCCTCTCCATGTCTCGAATTAAGAGCACTCCGGATCCATAAACATGGCTTTGGAAGACTCTGACTCTGTCTGACTCCAAGTCCGCGGCAGTCAGTCTTTCTTCAATTGTTCTTTTCAGGCTCGACTTCTTTAAATTTAGTTTCAGGTTGTGTATCTGTTGAAATAATCCCAGCGAGGCTATAGATTGACGAGCACACGAGAGAAGAAGTCAGCAACAAAGGTGGAATATGTTTGTCCACAGGTACATGGTGGGCGTACGGAGACAAACGGATGGTGTACACGGGAATAAACAAGGACAATGTCCTGGAATAATTAGGTAAGTGAGTCTAGGCCATCCGTAGTGGATCGCGAGCTTCGTGCTGCTCACACTGGCCCCATCGGCCCAACCAATATATTCCAACAGTATCTACTATGTATCTCCTCCCATACTTAACCCTCCCCTGAACTCTTCCAATCATGACCCAGTGGGATGTGGTGTGCATCTGCCCTCAATTAAAGTGTACATCACAATACTGTGCAGATATCCCTGGTTCGACTCCAGGCTGGGTATGGGTCTTGTGTTGTGAACATGATTTTTTTCCCTTTACTTTACTTTTTCCCCCGGGCCTAGCCTAACCGAGTTCCCCTCTGTGCCTTGAGTTAACAGGACACTCTGGATCTACAAACATGCTTTGAAAGACTCTGCCTCTGAACTCCGAGGTAGTCGGACGTGCTCAGTTTTTCTTCAATTGTCCTCAATTTTTGGTTTCAGGACTAGTATTTCCTCTCGTAACCCTCCCCTCAACCTTCCAAGCAAGGCCTAGTGGCACATAGTGTGCATCTGCTCTCAATACAGACAGAAAGGTGCCATTGCAGAGATCCCTGGTTCAACTCCAGGCTGGGTCATCAGCCAATTCTGCTGTTTTTTTTTTTTTTCCTTTTACTTTCTCTTTCCCCCTGGGGCTCACCGAGTTCCTCTCTGTGCCTCGAATTAACAGATTACCCAGGGAACACTGCGGACCCACAAACACAGCAGTCAGACATGCTGGTTCTTTTTTCAATTGTCCTTAATTTTTGGTTTCAAGCTATGTGCTATCTCATCTCATACTTAACTTCCCTCCCCTGAAATTTGCAGACAAGGCCCAGTGGCACATGGTGTCTATCTGCGCACAATTAAAGTATACATGTCAATACTGTGCAGACATCCCTGGTTCGACTCCAGGCTGGGTCATAAATATCTAGTAAGATATGTTTTTCTTTCCCTTTTATTTTACATGTACTTTCCCCCCTGAGTTCTAGGGCTGCCCGCCATCGCGGCGGTTCTATGGGTGCCGTGCCCATTCAATCGAGGAATTTCCACACTGCTCGACGGTACGGCCGTCGATTCTCCAACGGGTTGTGTTTTCCCCCGCTAATAAGCACATTTCTGAGCGGAAAGTTTGACTGAGGATTACTGTATAAAAGCCCTCGTAACTTGTCGAGTACTTCTTTCACCCTGTTTTCACGTCGCAATGTCCAGTAACGGTGGTCTCGACAAACCCGGCAACTCCCGTAGCGTGATGGCCGAGTTGAGTGTTCAACATGCCGCCGCTCATTTTGTTAATAGCTTTCGGGGCTTTCAAAAAATCCATAATATTAAGAGAGCTCTAACGAAGCTTCTGGTCTGTTGGGGAGTTTGGAAAATAGTAGTATGTATAGAGAAGAAAATGCCCTCTGAGTCCCACCAACGTCAGAGGAAGAAATAAAATTCGGACGTCAATCTGAAGGCTGATTCTGCTCCCCTTCAATTTTTTTCGGACGACTCGTAGTTTCAGACTGAAGATGTAGTTTGAGGCGCTCTGCTCGCGTTGCGCGTTGCGTGTCTCACGAGTAACAGTGACTGATGGGAACATTTCTTTGACCCCTATTTTCCGTTCCTTGCTCAGTGGATCAAGATATCAGTTGAGGCGGTATTCCTGCAAGGATGAGCGAGGGCGGGCAAATCGCCAATCTCCAAGTTCGCATGTCTCCGATTGAAGCAAGATGCCGCGCGTTTCGCAAGACCCAGATTATTTTCACGGATATCCTCCTCCGTGATATGCGATTCAGGCTGTCCGGCATGCGAAGAAAGGAAGAATTGGATTCTATGTCTATCTGCCTTCATGGTATGTGGCGTGCTGATATGGTTTACACTCGCTATAACACCCCTCTCTTCAGCGTTTAACCGCAAGATTTTTGAAGAGCAAGGGAGCCATGGGGTCATCCTCAGCAACGAGGAACAGTCTGTCTTGTACCAGGGTCACGTCCGTTGCAGTAAGCACCACGAGCTTCATTTTTTCCATAGATGTATACTGACTATTCGACCCAGTCTGGTCCTTGCTGGATTTCGACATCGAGGACTATCTGTCAAGGCATCAGGTCAAGTCCAAACGAACCAAAAGGCTGATCTGCGCCGTGGTGAAAGCGCGGTCGATTCTCACGCAGAAAGAACTGGCGTTTTGCGCCTTCCTCAACGAGGGAGTGTGTCCGAATAGTGATTGGCGGCGCGGGGGACTAGGCGAAGACATGTCCGATTACTGCCTCCGCTATTCGCAACGGAGCCCCGAACTGGATGCAGCCACCGTCCGCAAGAACATCATGCGCGTGGCGCCCCGCCATCGCGCCACTCTCGACGCTGTGCTCGCCTCCAACCCCCAGCGAACGCGAGACGAGGACGACTATGGCGTGGATGTACCCCTGTTGGCGGCGCCAGGAACATACAGAGGATTGGAGCACAAAAAGGCAGAGATCGCGGAGATGGAGGAAGACTTAAAGAAGCTACGAGCTGAGCAAGAAGCAGATGAGGGGAAGGAATAGAAAAAACATGTAGTCAGAGAAGATCAGCTCGGATTCCAACAATGATCACGACAACAAGGAATGGATTTTTTATTTCCTCGTTTAGGAAATTTATCACAAATCTGCTGTGCCAGAGGAGCAGTAAAAGCAGAAGGTTGTGTTGCGCCTCAAGGAAAAAGAAAATACTGGATGGGACAATGCGTAATGGATGCTACGGGATATTTTCGCTTTCGTCGTCGATAATCTGATATTGAAGGGCTGGTGGATACAAGACGTAAGTAATGGTGTCGATGGGGCTAGATTGACCGCATACCGTCTACTTCTCCCGTCCAACGTTTCTCGATAAACGCCTCTGCACGGGTCCAATAATCGATTCCCGTGTGCACGCCCATCTGCCAGTCCTTGAGGAAGTATGCACGGCGCATCACAACGAACCGGGGATCTTGCGCGAGTACTGGCTCTAATAAAGGATACAGCTCTTTGAGCGCCCCCAAATTGAGACAGACAAGGACCTTGAGGGACTTGCATGTTTCCAAAAGAAGAGAGCAAATGGCAAGGAAAGAGACGGCATCGAAGGAGATATGGGTCAGATGTGGCAAGCGGGAAAGGCTGGACCAGATCCCTGGAGGTATCGGATACCTATACGGTGCTGCCGTCAATTCGAGATGGGTTATGCGAGAAAAGAAGAGATGCGAGGGCTGAAGCCGATCCAGTAGAGATTCGAGACTAGTAGACAGATGTCTGGGCCTCAATTTCACGATACACGGAAGCATGCTGTCGGGGAGATCGGGGATGCAAATATTGTCCGCTTCGGTGCAGACGGAGAGGATCCCTGCGATGGCATAATGGGGAGCCGAATGCAAGAGAAGATTCCGGACATGATCGTGGAAGAACGAGGCTGGCTTCGACCGTATGGCGGACAGCAGATATTTTGGGGAAAAGATGGGATAATCTTGCATTGGCTGAGAGTGTGTTACAGCAATCGTGCGATACAGCAGTGGCTCCACCCTTTTATACAGACGAAATGAGTGACGGGTCATGCATATTAAAGTGGCCCATGTAACGCACCACTCTTTCACCCGCCAGGCCACCAGGATCAGCCGTCGGATTGTTACCGGTCTCGAAAAAGCGCAGATCTCGAATATCTGTCTTTCCAGCTCCGGCGGAAAGACTGGCGCTGACCGGGAAGCCATTTTCCATATAAATCCGAGAGGAAATGGAGGAAGCACGTTGCCTCGACAGGAACTCGAGTGGTGGAATTGGGGGCACGCCGAAAAGATGCAGAGTGAAAGTGGCGACGCCAAATAAGACCACATCAAGGCCTCCTACTTCGGCCCGGGCCACCCGAATCATAACTCAACTTTGAAGTACTTGGCCCTCTGTACCAACTCTTTCATCTCGTTATCTCACGGAGCGGATCTCAAGCTTGGAATCTCCGACATTCTTCAGACATTCCCCACTACTGTCCCACTGCATCGTTGCGAATTTCGAAAGTTGGCGCTGATTAGATGCAACCTTCATGTGCTCTATGAGTTGAGTGAGTTGAATCAGCTGATTATGTGTTGTTCCACGGCCATCATTAGCCTGTCGTTGGTCGTCCACCAGCCGAAGCATTTTCGCTGGTCTCCCGTACTAGTCAGACTCCAGAAGAATATGAGAGTCGATATTATTCCAGTACATTTTCGCACAGATCACGGTAGGTCGGTAGGTAGGATTACACGGCACGGAATCAACTCATTAATGATCGGGAGTCCATCAGTCGCTGTCTATCAGCCAAACTGTTACTAGCCTTTTTTCCTTCCTCAACCCCAATTAAATTTCTACTTCCTTGATGATGAGATCGATGAGTTGTCGATGAGACCTGCCAGCCTCGCTACCACTTTGATCGAACTGTAATTCTACCTACACCTACCTACCACAGAGCCGCGTAAAGATAAGCCTCGACAATTGCTTTGATGCCCCACAACTCTAGCTCCGCCGACTCGATCTCTATGGTTCTCTATATTATTCCAAAGCCCCTCGGCATCCTTTCGTTTTAAAACCAATCTCCCCGACCCCAGACTCGACTTCCACAAGGGGGAACCTTGGACAGGTCTGACGACGCGGAGTATCACTTGCTGTCTATCACCCACATCATTCATCTAAACGCTGTACAAAACCACATCGAACCGACACAGTCACCATCTTCAAAGTTCACCTCCACTTATGTCTACTCCCTCTCCAGTGTTCTCGTCCAAGACCACCGCAGACGAGGTGGCCTCTGCATTCTCCCAGGAAATCAAAGGCAAAAATGGTATGTACCGTAAAAATGGGAGGGTCTCACACGCTTGACTGCAATAGTCCTGATTACTGGCACATCCATGAACGGAATCGGCTTTGAAACCGCTCGTGCCATCGCAAAACACGCAAATCTTGTTATAATCACGGGTTATAACGAGGAAAGGTTCGTATTCAATTCAGTTGGTCGGTTGTGAACATCGGTATGAAGAGAAGTTGAAATTAGATTGAAACTCTCCGAGGACGGCATCAAGAAGGATGTTCCTATAGCCAACATCCGCCGTCTGACCCTCGACCTTGCGTCCCTCGCCGGTGTCCGCAAAGCCGCTGCAGAGGTCAACACCTACCCCGAGCCGATACACGTAAGTAAGCGTTGATTTGTGTATCGCACGGCGCTGTACCCCGCTGCTCTCCAGGTCCTTATCCACAACGCCGCCGCGGCCATCGGGTCCTTCAAGCTCACCGTCGACGGACTGGAGAGCCAGATGGGCACGGACCACGTCGGCCCCTTCCTCCTCACAAAACTGCTCACCCCCAAACTCCTGGCGTCTGCGTCTGCGACACCGCCGGGCTTCACTCCGCGCGTGGTCTTCGTCTCCGGCGCCGCGCACGCATTCGGATCCGGCGTCGACTTCGCCGCGATCGAGCACCCGAGCGCGGAGGGGTACACCAACTTCGGCGCGTACTTCGCGGCCAAGTGCGCGAATATCCTCACCGCAAGCGAGCTCTCGAAGCGCGCGAAGGGCGCGATCCATGCGTACAGCCTGCATCCCGGAGGTGCGTGCGCTGCACATTTATTTTATTTGTCGCGTTGCCCGCGAGATGTGACATCGATATCAATGTAGTGATATTCACGAACCTCAACCAAAACAAGGAGGCCGTTCCAGAGCTGCAGGCGCTCGGGATCCTTATGCCGGATGGGCTCCCCAACACGGAAAAATTCGAGTGGAAGACCATTCCGCAGGGTGCTGCCACGACTGTCGCTGCGGCATTTGATCCCTCCATAAGCGGTATGTACATGCCTCCTTTCGCTGGTTGCTTCATCTTACGTCTCACGTCTTTCGTCGCAGACAAATCCGGGTCCTATCTTGTCGATTCGGCCGTGGCAAATGAGGCTATTGCCCCGCACAGCTCTGACCCAGTAAGCATCCATTTTATTCCTTGACTAACAAACAATCTGGCTGACTGGATGTTTCAGGCCAATGCAGCCAGGCTGTGGACGTTGACGGAGAAGATCGTCGGGGAAAAGTTTTTATTCTAGCGGAATGAAGGACACCAATATTGCTATCCAACCCGCTTTGAAGATTTTAGGTTCAAATTCCCCGTCTGATTGAATTTAAGTAATATTGCCATCCATAATTCGCTTGTTATTTCGATTCAATTTTACAAGGAAAATAGGTTATAGGTGACAGGCGACTTTGTTCGGTATTCGACGTTTGACGGATACAACATAAGACATTAGGATTCCGTCGGAATATACATACTGTAACATACCTATCTGGGCCCAACATTGCTGGAAAGATGGATTGAAATACAAAGACTGCCACGGCTGTTCGGTCGACTCTCGCCGTGCGCGAACCTGTTCCAATCATTTCGCTTCTCCGTGCTTTTTCCCTCTCCTTCTGTTTAGAGAACGCAACACACCGTGATCCCGGAGATAGGTGCTGCAAAATCAGAACCGCCTGCGAGGAACCGGGATGTAGAGTTGTCCATGAGATGTGTAGACTGTTTTCATCCCGGCTGGCGACAATACGACACACATTTTCGCTGAAAAGGTTTAGTTTGGGTTCCGGGCTGTGAACTGAAGCATCATTCCAAGGTGTACACAGCCGAGAATGCGTTGCGACTGCCGTTGATGTCCATCTGTTAGACATGGTAATGGACGAATGAGGAAGCAAGGAAAGATGGGACTAGTGTGCGGCAGCCTCTGTAATACCAATCGTCTCGGATGATCTCCAGTGTAGTCCGATTTCATTGCCGGAGTTCGCCGACGACGATGTTTACACGATCTAGGCCTTTCTGCGCGTCCTCTTTGACCACAGCGCCGCGCCTCCGAGAAAGATGTGCCGCCCGGTGTCCCGGTGGAATTCGGGCGGTCTCGTGTGCCCCGCGCTGGGCAGGTTTTCGTACGGATAGCCTCGAGAAATCTTGCATACGCAGCACAACATGGGCTCGACCCCGCATTACAATCAGCTGGTGGATAGCACTCGAGATAAAACTGACTACGCTGTCCTGAGTCCTGAAACTCAAAGATAAGCGGACAGGTGTCGAGAAGTTCGACCAAGAATATTTCGGAACTGCGGCAGTCGGATCCGTACGTAGGGCTCGGAGCTTTTGTGAATCCGCGAACCTCGACGATTTCTGGGATTGCGTTGAAAATTAATATTGCCCGCCGACGTGCTATAGTTTTCCCGGATTTTGAAGCGAAATTGGAGCAGAGCGAGATGTATGGGTTCGATGCAGAACGAAGCCCGGCGCATGATAGTGCCAGACACTGGAACTCCATTGGGAGAGCTAGGAAGAACTCGCAACTGTGCCAGATTTCAGTGGGGCGAGGGCGGGATATTGTACATTGGATGCAGTGGGATGCACTACGAACCAATGTACTCGGATAGTTCTGGAAGAGCCATTGTGTTTTCAATTTTTCTTGCTCGAGGGCCTATAGCACGAGAGGTGGTGCTTATCCGGAGTTCCACGAATCGATCAGGCCTGCAGAATTCGAGTAGAAAGGGACCGCGATAAGGACAGCCCTTATCCAGATTACAGTCTACACGGAAAGTAGACATTCAAGAGCCAGAGAAAGATGTTCACGACGCAAGCGGCAAGGGCACACATGATTTCATCGAGTCACTGCCATCCAGAACGTATACGAAAGGATCTCGAGTAGGCTCGGTCTAGGCCTATCCAACGTTGGATGTACTGTAACTGTTTTGAATCCAGTGTGTCTGGCGCTGGACGTGCGACACTGACAGTGACAAGAATCGTAGAATGGACACAGCACCACCTAGAATGGACAGCGACGTATCCTGAGGCACCTGGAGTTCTCTGGGGGCAGCTACTGAGCCGGCAACATTGATAATTGCGGTCCAACCAGACAGAACGTTCCCTCAGCTGAGTGTAGTAAGGAGGGTGGAATGTACGGCCGAAGAAAGCCGATCCACCTAGTATGCCAAATGGCAAGATCCGAAAATTGTGATAAGCGATAAAAAGCTCTTGCTCTGAGCTTTCATCCTGCTCTCTCATCTGTACAAACCGACGGGTATTCTTGCAGCAATGACGGATCGTTCTACATCGCGTGGCCGCGACGCTCTAGTGCGCACCCTCTCCGAGGTTTTCGTTTCCCGTCGCTGACGATTGTGCCCTTTTTCTCTTAATCCTTCCTTGCTTTTTCCCCATGTTCTGTTGGTAAAACATAGACGTCCTCTGGTCGCGGTGGAGTGGGCAACATGCAGCGCTCCTCCGAGTCCCGGGACCGCCCCCTCGACGGACCCGACGATTTTTCGAGCACACGCGGGCGAGAGCCGGCAGTCGTGATTACAGAGGTGCGCTCCACTGGACGGGGCGGCTCGGGGAACTTCCGCTCCCCCTCACGCGACGTCGTCGAAGACCGGGACGTTCGCAGCCCCAGCGAGCTCGAGCGCATCCGGGCACACGAGGCGCGCGAGAAGGAGGCGATGTTCTCGACGGGGCGCGGCGGGGCGGGCAATATGAGTCGTTCGCCGTCGCAGGGGCCGGCATCGCCACCGCTGGGACCATCGGGCACCAACTCGAGGGAACAAGCGCAGGTCCACCCCCAGGTACACTCGAGCGGTCGAGGCGGCGCGGGGAATATCGTTCCCGGCCCGGCCCCGCCATACGAGCGCGGGCGCGTCCCCGCCATTGAGGGAATGTGAGTCACACCTCCATGTTCGCCCGATTTTCCCATTTATTTATTGAATTGTGTTTCCCTTCCCCAGACACTCCACAGGCCGCGGTGGCCTCGCGAACCTCACCGCGTCGCCCTCACCCCCCGTCGACCTGCCCGTACATCACCACGGCGCAGTCGAGTCCACCGGGCGCGGCGGTGCGGGGAATATGTCCCGCAGCCGCGAGCGCACGTCGGAGTCGGCGAGCCGCGAGCGGGGGTCAGCGAGTCGTGAACGTAGCAAGGAGCGTGGTGGCGGGGGGATCGCGGGGTTATGGAATCGCATGCATCCGCACCCGCATCCGCACGCGCCCCACGCGCAGCCTGAGACGATCCCAGAGGGTGAGGCGGGGCACCCCGTTGGCGCGGCTGGCGGTGCGGGCGTGGGTGTCGGCGGGCGCGCTGGCGCTATATAATATGGTATCATTATCGGCGGCGCTCTTGATTCTGCGGAGCCACCGGACTGACTAGGACATTGCCAAAGAATATACAAATCTGTACTACTCTGTGTTTATATGTATGTTCGTTACGATTCTACCTGTTGTTCCACATATTGTCGTTTTAATTGCCTTGCGATCCCAATGTCGACATTTCCTGATTATGATTCTACTTGTTGTTGATCTACATACATACTCTCGTTTTATTTTCCTCCCGATCTCTCCTATCGACGTTCCTAATCCTCGCTCTACCATGTGTATCATTTCACGTCTCGTTGGCCGACTAAAAAGTTGGTTGGATTCAACAGTTTGTCGATATACATGGTACTATAAGTTAGAAGGTACGGACGTCATAACATAAGTTAGTTATAAATTAAAGGCCGTGAATGATCCCCTGGCTCGCTGGCGCGCGAGGTAAACGATACCAAGATACCCAATTCTAAGAAAACAAAATGTAATGATACAGTGTTGATGATACAAAGCGGTTAAAATCTTGGATCGTCAGGGGCAGGCCAAAAAAACGGTTAATTTGGAGTAAAGAAGGACTTTCGACAAATCAGGCGCGAGGGTTCTCTGTGCGAAGAAATCACCACTGGTCATTAACGGTCCGTTGCTTCCTCAGTGGAGGAAGGTACCCACAGTAGCTGCGACGTCTAGGTGAGTGTTTTCCTGCTGTGAAGCCAAGTTCATCTGCTGCACAGCGAATTGCGCCTGTTGCACCTCGAGCCGCAGTGTAGACGCAGCCTGGATGAGATGATATGAGAACACAAAGCCTACACGATGAGAAGGGAGAGACCTACCAGAAAATCTCGATACGCATCGTCGAGCTGACTTCTAATGCTGCGCAGCACACATTCGTTGCGGTTGAGGTGGACCAGGCGCGAGATACGGCCGGTAATCGCCACGGCTTCCATACGGCACCTGATATCGTCGAGCAACCTGCGGCAAATATCATTTATACATACCACGCCGAGCGGAAATGAAGCGGACATACACTGCGAAGCGTTCAATACTTGTACGCATGTCAGGATGTATCTTGGTGACATCGGGGACGGCGTCGGCGACCACATCGAGGATCTCCTTGGTCCGCAACGCGATGTCGCGTGCCTCGGATTTCGAATGTTTCGAGCGCTGCACATGATCCAAGTATCAGCAACAGCAGTTTTCCCAAAGCAAGGTCCGAAGGCTGACCTCGGCAATATCGCAGAGCGCGATGACGCCGCTGACGGCGCTTTTCAGGGGCGGAAAAGTGTCGGCAGATTCTTTGAGTGCGAACAGGGTGGTACGGAGCGCATCGGGGAAAGCGCTTGGGGTGCGAGACTGGAGCAGTTTCAGCTTTACGGGAGGGGGCTTGAGCTTCCCCCGCGAGAGGAAGCGGAAGGAGCTCATCGGGGCTCTGTTGACCGCGTAGAATTCAGCAGGGTTTTTATAATGCGATGGAGGCTGTGTACAGCTATTGGCCCCCTCGGGATATATGTTTTCGAAGCTGGGATTGTGGTAATTGAGCGCACTCTTTCACTTTCCGCCTCAAACGTAAGCCCCGAATCGGGCAATTTGATGGCGGCAGCATTTTCGGCAATAATGTCGGCAAGCCTCGGCATCAACTCACTCGAAGCACCAAGTCCGCACAGTAATACACGCGGAGCTGTCAACTCGGGTGATCGGCATCGTTCGGCACTGGCTGATGGGGGCAACCACTGCCGGCCGCTGGCCGACGACAAATTTTTGATGGACATCAGTGGCGCACAGCGCACCACCCCGTTGCCGCCGCTGGCGACCACTGGACTTCGCTGGCGCAGGTACCCAGGCAATCTCCATCGTTCTCCATTGATTTTCGCTGGACTTCGCTGGGAGTCGTTGGGTCGTAGCGGAATGAATAGCCAACGAATCCCAGTATGAACCACCGGTTTTCAATGGTTGAAGTTCAAGAATGCCAGTGGGCCGATGATTTTGTTCAAATGCCACCGGTTTACACTACTCCTCATTGGCTCACACTGGCAGAATTTCCTCCCGGTGGGCTAGTGAAATCCACCGCGGCCCAACGGTTTTCAATGGTTCACACTGGCACAAGTTCTTCCCGGTGGGCCAGTGGAAACCATTGAGGTTCATTAGAAACCAACGGTTTCCTACTGGAGTTTCGCATACATTTTCTGACAAAATCTGCGATGCGAAAGTTAAACAAGAGGCGGGACGTTGGGGTAAATATTGAGTGTTTTCGTTGAGAACATACTACAGCATTTATACCAGTAAGTAGAAAGGAGTGAAGTAGAGGTGAGTGTATAGTAGATGAGATTTCACAAGTTACGAGAAGGATAGAAGTTAAACAAGAGGCGGGACGTTGGGGTAAATATTGAGTGTTTTCGTTGAGTATTGAGTGTTTTCGTTGAGAACATACTACAGCATTTATACCAGTAAGTAGAAAGGAGTGAAGTAGAGGTGAGTGTATAGTAGATGAGATTTCACAAGTTACGAGAAGGATAGAGGAGATAAGTATGAGAATTTACCGGATATTGGAGAAGTAAGGGATTGGCCGCAAATTGAATTGAGGAGTCAGGCGAAGTGGGGAAGCGAGGTGATGCAAATAGGGTACAGCGCGATTGACGCGTGAGTGGGGGGGACAGAGGGTGAGACCAAGGCTGGAAGGAGGAAAACGATCCCGCGTTGTTTGATCCGAAAGCGGAAATATGTTTCCGGTCGTTGCGCATGCGCGCAAGTGCGTGCTTCATCAGGCATAACCAGCTGGAGAATTTGGGATTTGGAAGATAATATAATAGTAGACAAGGTATATAATGATTAGTTCCCAACCGCTTCCATCCAAAACTCCTGTGTGAGACCCAAACCTTTGCTATCCACCCGGTTTTCAACCCGCTCCCCATATATCATCATTAAGACGTGAATGAAGAAGTCATAATTCACGTCCGACATCTGCCGCAGCTGTGATTCGAAGCCGGTGAGCCACGAGTTGAGCTGTTCCGCGGTTTCGGTGTTGAATGCGCGGGTCTGATGGGTGGTGCCGTTGGCGTCCTCCTCGACAATGACGAGCGACGACCTCAGTTGATAGGATGAATCCTATGCTACCTTCGGTAGCAGCATAGGATGATGATTCCACGAGTATCTAAGTACATCCTAACTACAAGTATCCTACTGTATCCTACTGTATCGTATGAATGTATAATGTCCGTGCCCACCGTCAATCGTCAATGCCATGACCGTCGTCGTCGTGTCCGTCGGGGCGAAGTTGGTGATGTCGCGTCGCGTCGGTGGTGGAAAGATCGGATTAGGAATCCTATCCTATCCGCTCGCGACGCCGAGTGTTCGGATGAAGATGGGATAGGATGCAATCCTTGCGCCGTTTTGTCGTGGAGTCGATGTCGGTGCGGTCGTGCGAGTTCGTCGGGAGGAGTGTCGGAGGTCGGGCGTCAATCGGGCAGGATAGGATAGGATAGGATAGCATCCGACCCTATCCTATCCACTCCATCCTATCCTATCGTACTGCGTAGCATTGCCAAGTCAGCGAGTTTGTCGGGTCGGTATGTCGGTTGCCGGGATACGGTGATGCGTCAGGCGTCGCGTGGTCTATCCTATCCTATCCTATCCCACGTAGCTTAGCAAGTCGGCGAGGTCGCAGCATCATCTCGGGAGGATGATGGGTGGCATCTCGGTGGCCGGAGTGTCTGGCGACGAGCAGGGCAGGGCGTTGCGTCGTGACGACCATCTTATCCTATCTTATCCTATCCTATCTTATCCTATCCCATCCTATCCTATCCCACTGCGTAGCTTTGGCAAATGGATAACCACCAAGTCGATGGGCGTCGGGCGTCGGGTCGCGGGGATAGGATAGCATAGGATAGGATTGAATCCTATTGCACGCGTGATCCTGACAACTCGGTGGTGAACGAAGCCTTGTCGGTCGGCACGAGGACGTCGAATGAAGTGCTTAAACGAGAGTGAAGTAATCCTGTTACAAAATTTAGCGATTTGTTCGTCCGTACCAACCGCTGCTCACCTCCCAATTGGTCGAGCCCTCCTTATTAAGTAAACCTTTTCTCTTCAACTCCGCGTCCTCGGCGGCTTCCTCAGCCAAACGGTCCTTCTCCAAATGGCGCTCGACCGAGGCGTGCACTGCTACACAATCCAGTGCTAACTGCGTATACATAAGATCCTTCAACCTCGCATAGGCCGCGTGGCCAGACGCCGCTGAACTCCCTAATTGAATCTTCTTCCATGCTGCAGCATTCTTGACGAAAGACGTGATGGTGCGACCAAATTCGATCTCGACGAGTTCTTTTTGCTCAACAGCTCGGTCGCGGTCGGCCCTGTCGCGAAACCACTTGACACGGTCCACTGGTGTTCGATCCAGATCAGCTAACGAAGCATTAGATGACAGCATCCACTTACATTCAGTGCTCCAGTCCTTCTCTTCTCGAGGCGTCAGATTTGCGGGGCGTCCCACCGTCCAGAACCAAGGATCTATAGCGTGACTCTCCCCCATTTTGGGTGGTTCTCTGTTGTTTTTGGCGTACAGCTCATCGTTGACGAGGGGTCTGAGCTCCGAGTCCGCGTCGTTCAATCCGAGCCGAATCAAAGCCCCACGGGCTCGTCGATATTCATCAGCGGCTAGGATTCTATCGTTGGCAAGGATTCGAAGGAAATTCTGGGCGCGTGTGCTCGCGGACTGGCCCTGCAACTGAGCAATTTTGAACGCAAGATTGAAGTTGAAGGTCTTGATGGCGATGCGAACGTCCGCAAGAGCATCGTGCGCCTGACCCACTCTCAGCTCGTACTCGACTGCGGCCAGATCTTTCATCCCCGTTGACGCTCTCGTAGCAGCGTCGAAATCCGAAGGGAGAAATAACTTCTCCTTCTCCGGAGCATCTGGCTCAACGCCGTCGACATCCGATCGTAGATGGGGGAACCGTTCAACTTGCGCTATACGGTACGCTCCCAGCTCTTTTCGGAGGCGGGATTTAGCACCGAGTGCCTTGTCGGTTGTAGAGGTTTTTAAAACGGCGCTGATCCGATGTCTATTCGCTGAGATCAGGAACCAGGAACCAACAGCAGATGGCAATGCTCACTGTTCTTTCTCGATGCGCAAACCCCTGGAAATGAATTCGGTGTCCCCTTTGCACGTAGTCCCCTCACTGAGACTCTTGTTCAATTCCGCAGTGATCAACTTCTCATACGCGCTGCGATGAGTTGGAGGTCCTGTGATTCGCATCAGCTCCAGAATCATTGAAGACGCAAAAACACACACCGCCTTTGAGATGGGCGTCATAAGGACTCCAGTACTTGCCATCTTGAATCGTCCACTTCGTGTCCATAGCCGACCACTGTGTGATTAGCTCGGGATCGGTCATTGCCGTGAGGCGCTCAAATGCTGGAGAGCGCTTCCTGACGGCCGCACACGCTTCACGATACATTTTCAGCAGCGTTTGGGCTGCAGGGAACCATCAGAATCCAACTCTCTATCCAAATTTGTCACGTACCCATACGGATGACCTTATCCCAGTTCCATTGTCCGCATCCATCGTCCAGAGTGTCGTGCCGATGGCCATGGTTCTGCTCCTTGGTGCTTCCCGCGAACTGATTCAACTCTGCCCAGGACCCCTCAATAAGCTCGCCGATCAAGAAGCCGATAAACTCGGTGAAATTGGTCGACCACTGGCTCTGGCACTGTCCGATGTGGTTTCGAATGTGCATTTTCGGGACAACTCCGGACAGCTTCGTGATGAGGGGCTTCATGGACGGGAACCAGTTTAAGAACCGTGTGGTGATGTTCTTAAAAAATTGGCAATAGACGTCGTAGCTGAGGAGAATCCATCGTTGATGCTGCGCGTCGCCAAGAGCCTGCCCCAGCGCGTAATCTGTGTGAGCGTAGCTGAGACTAGTCAGTCGCGGGTAATACGATACAGCGCATAGTTCAGCACGTACCCCTCGCCTTTCTTCAAGTCGACCATTCCTCCCGGCATAAAAAAACCATGACGAGCGCATTGAACCGCTACGACGCCGCTGATAACCGAGTTCTTGAACTTCGCGATGTTTTGCATGCGAACGGCCTTCAGCTCGGAACAGGTGCATTTCTGTTTGTCATTTTCAGCTGAGATCATCTCATCTTGGAGACGGAGAACGCGTACATCGTCGGCGGGACTTTGACGCGAAACGTAATCCCGGTATTGAGTATCCTCAGGGAAATACGCGTTTCCCCCGTTGAGAGCGAAATCGTCTGGATCGTCGACCTTTTTCTTCCGCTGGAGCTTGAAGTTGCCATCCGAGGAAAGCTGGAGCATGTATTTATGTCTGTCACACACGATAAGCATTGGCTGTGGAGAGTGATATACTCGCACTGTTCGTTTTCAGAGGCGGCGTCAATGGTTGCCTTGTCCACATTGAAACCGACTTCTGGACAAGCGGGACATCGCACCGCCAAAGAATTTTGCCTCCGATTCGTAATGACGCTATCGATATTTTGAGCTTGCCCCGAGCGCCGTCGCATTGCCATATGACGCCAGACCCGAACAACACGCATGAACTCCCGGTACCGATCCTGTCCTCTCACTCAGGATAACGAATGAAGCTCCGAGCGCTTGAACATACCGGTACTTTTCCTGGGCGTGCATTGTCTGTTAACTTTTGCAGCGCGCGGTAATAGTCCAACGCGGGCTTCTTGGACGTAAGGTTGTGGACGTGGAAATTGTGTAAAACGTCGAATGTGAATACTGTTTTCGGGTCTTTCAAAGTAGCCGGGAACAGGCGCGCGCGAACCAGTTGGATATGTCGGGCTGGCGCTTCTTCGCATCCGCAGTAAAGAATTCGCGCTAGGTGTATTCCATTGGTGTCCACGAGCACGAATTCCCGCCCTTTTCCGTCGTTGTGTTCACATGGTCTCCCTCGATGGCCCAAATGAACCTGATGGCCCAAGCGGTAAAGGCTCGTTCTCACGAACGCGAACCCGTCCCATTGTTCGACGTGGTGACATTGCTGGCCCCGATGCATCCCGACCAAACAACTGGCGCAGACCATGTCGGTCACGCCACATTCGGGGCAGCGGAACGAGGCCATCTCACCGCACGAGCAGTCGACGCGCGATGTACCCATCAACTGCTCGTGCGTCTTCGTGTGGAATATGGCCTCTTCCAGTTCGGGCATCGCCTGAACAAAGTCCAACATCATCACAGAGGCGCCCTTTCCTAGATGAGTATTTTGTGAGACGCAGAATACCGCAACTTACTTGCTTCCGCTTCCCATCCTCCTCCTCCTCCTCCTCCTCCTCCTCCTCCTCCTCAATGGGCGGTGGCACAGGATCGTGTTTTAGTTTCCGCCTCTTTCCCTTGACTGGCACGACAGCCTTTTCAAGGATACCCGACTTCGTGCTGAAAGAGCCAGTAATGTCTTGCTTGGATTTGACCGCTCCGTCGTCGTCGCGGTCAATTTCGCCCAAGAAAACACCGGCGCGCTTGCGAATCTTGTTCGCCGGCATTCTGAAGACACTGTGTGCGCGTCGCGGTTTAGTGTAAATTAAATAAACCTGCCACCACCGATATCGGAAAGACACTAATCAAGAAAGTTATCAGAGGTCCATCGTTTTCCCAGCGGAGGCCTACCTAGTTTCAACGCTTCGTCCGACTGACTGCCACACAGATTTGACAAAAGTCGAAGATCTGCGGTCGATGGTGCCGACTAAGTCAAGGCTGAACTGACGCTAAGTCGACGTTCGAGGTTGAACTGACGCTAAGTCGATGTTCGCTGTGTGTTGGCAGGACGAAATGACGGAGAGTGGGAAGGGGAGTGGCACCGTGGTGAGAGTCAAGGTTCAAGGAGTGGTTATTCACGTGATGGCCTTTTTGTGCGCTTTGAATCAATGTCATTGTCAACTTCAATCAATGACATTATCTTGATAAGATAAATCGGCGGCATACCATCGGCATTTCGGCAATGTGGTTAGGGGGAAAAATAATTAATATGTAACTTAAGATGGCCGAGCCAGCATATCCGGTCGACGCAACTAGGACGAAGTCCTAGCAATAAACCATGGTGGCCGTGTATCTACCCCTCCTGCTCGAAAACAATCAGATCGACAGCATCCATTATCAGTCCTGTAGGCGATTCCCACTACATAGTATGTTATCTACACCCTGGCACGTTCCGAAAGGGGACATCGCTGGGCTACAATATTGTCCGGCTTCTTATCCGACGGTTACTACATCAATTAGGACTGCGCGGCACGGTCCGAATAACGCAGAACAATAACGAAACTTAACATTGTATAGAGGGAGACGCAAAAAGTTCTGATGCGCTCGGAGATTAGATTTCAACGGTGTATTGCCCACAACGTTGCTAAACGTTGCAAGGCAGGGCGGTAATACATGCGTCTTCTAATAAAATAAACCAAAATACCTGCATTCAATCCAAATCCCCCGTCGCCCTCCCGCACCTCGATGTACGGCCGAATTAGAATAAACGTATCCGAAAAAAGAAAGGCGACGCGCCTGGCTCGAGTCCGCGATAGGGATAAGAATTTTGCTTCGCATCGAAATGTCGAATAACAACCTAATGTATCTTCGTTAGTATACTAAGAATAAATGGAGTTGAAAAGATAGTGGGTGCGCGCCGCCGCGGGATGAACGCCCTGATGAACCATTAGTCCCAGTGTTACAGACTTCCTTTAATGCGTTACCAGTTTCTGGAATCTCCTGCGTTGCCTACATTCCTCATACATCAATATTAATATCTATAGTCTCCTTCCGAAGTCTGCGTCAGACGCCATTCACAAGTATAATCAACGAAAACTCACCTAATTACCGGCTAGTTGAAGCACCGGAGGTAGTCGAAGACCGCAAGTGGGTGCGCACCGCCGCGGGGTGAACGCCCTGATTGACCATTAGTCCCAGTTACAGACTTCCATTAATCAGGCTTCACCATTTCCTGAATTCCCTGCGTTGCCTACATTCCTCAGCTTGAATACATCAATTTTAGTATCTAGGGTCTCCTTCTGAGCCTCCTTCTAAAGTTTCCTTGAGACAGCATTCCAGAGCATATTAAATGAGAACTTACCTGATGACCGGCCAATTCAAGCGCCCAAGATAGTGCTCGACAACCCCCACGAGCCCCCGGACCCCACCGCACGCCTTCAAGCCAAACTTCTCCTGGTGCCGGACGCTACAAAACCGGCACCGATGCGGGGCGAGCCAGGCGCCCGTCGCCTTGTAGTGAAGGTGAATGATTTTCTCTGCATTTATCAGCGAGGTTGAAACGCGAACAAAGTCAGAAGCGCACCGAATTTTTTGTAGAACGGCACCTCCCAATAGTATGGGAGCCAATGATGTCGTTCTCCTCGGCACTGACGCGCCCACTGTCCCTGGCGCTTCCGCGGCTCCTTCGCCCGACCCAGCTTGAAGATTTTCTTGATGCGGAAGCCGTAGAATGCTCCCGGGCCATCGGATGCAGAGGGCGGCGCGAGAATGGCGTCTTCGACGTGGGTAAAGGTAGTCGACGGCATGACTGAAGGAGGTAAGAAAGAAGGCACATAACTTGAATAACTTACCTGGCCGGAAGAGTAGACGAGTTGAAGGTTTGAGTTAGAAGTGGAAGACGAAATCGACGTAAAGGCCGATCAAAAGAAGCCGTATCGCCACCTGTCAACCAGGCGATCGTCCCGATCGTCCGATTGACATCGCGCCCCGGGGCGGCCCGCCCACCCTCGTGCCCACGCATGCGACGCAAGGCGACGCACCGTGGAGCGGGGACTTCGACGATTTCGAGGCAGACTACGCGGCCTACGCGCCGCTCTTGTCGCCTTCTCCTGTCCCCTCTCGTGAGTCTCCTATCACCTCCAGCGCCTCGAGATTCTGCGCCCTCCTCTCCCCGCTCACGCACTGCCCCGCATACAGATTCCCGCAAGGCGTCCCCGCCGACGTCAACGAGGGCGACTGGAGGAGTGCGACATCTCGTACGATTACGAGGACGTCCCGCTCTCGCCGCTCGTCGCCTGTGCACCGTCGCCCTCGTCAAAGGATCCGCCCGTCCAGACACAGGACGAGCCAGAGGAGTGGACCTACGGGCCCGGCGCCTTCGCCGCGCCCGCGCCCGCGCGCCTCGCAGTTGAGGCGTGCCGCACTAGCCACGTCGCCGATCGCACCCTCCACCCTCAGACGACCGCCCCCCACTCGCGCTGGTCCTCCTCCACCCTCTCCTCCATCCACTCGGCGCATACCCACCCCGGGACCCCGCCTTGCTCAGGTCCTTCGCGCGGCGCTTCTTCCCGCGCGCCTCCGCCTCCTCCATGGCCGCCTCTTCCACGTTTTTCCCAACACCGAAAGCCAAGCCGCGCGAGATGGGCGCGACCATTCCCAGCGTCGTCAAGCGCTACGCGAAGGGGAAGGGAAGGGGGCAAGCCGCTGGCACGTCCGTGCTGGCGTGCACATCGCCCAACGTGTTCGCCTCCTCCTCCTCCTCCCCGACGGCGCCGTTTTCCGCCGTCCCTGGAAAACGGCGCCGTCCCTCTCATCTCCTCGGCGCCCTTCCTCCTCTCCCCGTGCAGCCCGGCGCCCGCGACACCGTACCTCCGCGCAGTACGCCGCGTCCCCGCCCTCCCTCGCGCCCTCGGCTGCCTGGTACACTGCGTACGGGC
>JARKIA010000254.1:0-248967 GCA_029289565.1 Mycena galericulata
GGGGGGGGCGTGTCGCAAGCGTTTGCCGGGGCGCTTTGGTAAGTTGCTCTTCATGATCACTTTCAAAGGTGTAATTTAATGTGTCCGCACAGGAGAGCCGAATTCGGAGTAGGTGCAGACGCTCATGGCACTGTGACAGCGCAGGCGCAGACGCGGCGCTGCGGGTCAAGTGCATCGGGGCGCTCGAGTGCCTCGCGCGGTACGCCGCATCCATCAATGCGAACGCGCGTATCGCCGCGTACCCTAGTGTCCATGCTGCTCACCGGGGACGCGGCGTCGCCTGCAGGTGCGGAGCCAATGCTGTAGGTGGTGGCGTCGCTGATTTACATCTACTCGGACGCGCCGTCGGCGGGAACTCTCGCGCGGGGGCTTCCTTGAGCGGCTTGCGGGGAAGGTGAACAGTGTGAAGAAGGCGGTGCTTGCGATTGACCAAAGGAAGGAGGAAGGGGAGCTGCGGCAGCGGCGGGAGGAGGTGCGGTATAATTCGGTGGTTTTTGTGGAGTATCGGCGCAGATTGGGTTGGAGTTGGAGAGAATATAGTTGTTCAAAATGAGTTCGGTGGTCTTCGTTTTTGCGGTATTGGATATAAGTCTAGCAGCCGAAGGCATGAAGCGTGTGGCGGGCAGGATGCAAGTGCAAAATTGGATACAGTGCACTGAGGCTATCTCACAACAATTCGCGCAAACTCGCATCGACTCGCACCGCATCGCGCTGGAGGGGCACGGTCATTGCTGCAGTCGCTTCCGAGTCAGATAACAGTGGGACTAACTGAAGGGTGTTGCATTAATGTACTCTACCTGGACTGCCCACCATAATTCCCTATTTAAGTATCTTAGAAGCACAGTCTTTATCTCCTTTTCTGGAATGTTTGGTTCAAGATCTGCGGACCATCTGCGGGGTCCGCAGATTTTGAATCTGCGGACCCCGCAGATGGTCCGCAGATGCTACGGAGATTATGGATCTGCGGGTTATCTCCGGGCCCCGGAGATAACCCGGAGATAATCAGATTATTTTGAATATTCCGGCCATCTGCGGGCCCCGTAGATGGCCGGAATATTTGGCGCAGATAATTGATCTCCGCCCGATCTCCGGCCTATCTGCGGGGCCCGGAGATCATAGCGTGCCCCCAGTGAGGTGGTCCGCGGTAGATGCCAGCTCAGCAGGAGCTGGCTAACGCGTGCAGGCGCTTGTCTGGTATATCCAGATACGCCCAACGCGTGGATAGCAGGTGAGTGAACTCCCCGATCACCCGCCGGCCTAGTGCGCGACTCAGAAGAGTATAGGCGCGAGAGGCCGAAGGTGGAGGTTTGAGGTAGAAGAAGATTGTATTATGTAAAGTAAGTCACGAATGTAACTGCAAAGTACATCACATGACTAGACACGTCCAAAGTAAGTCATAAACATCTGTAAATATATCGTAAATGGAGATTCCCATTTGGACGTGTAAAAGCCATATAAATGGCTATTCACATGCGTTACAACCAGTTCCCACCCACCAACGAACTCGATCGACCTGCTGGTAATGACACGGACTACCAGCCTTCCCAGGATTCCGACGACAATGAGCTTGATGACGAGGATCAGCCAAAGAAAAAGAAGGACACAGAAAAGCCCGCCACTGCTGGCCAGGGGCGCAAGACGGCAGCAAAGGCCGGATCATCGAAGCCTGCTCCTCTCCCTGCCCCCACTCCAGCCACTGCATCGTCAAAGAAGACCAAGCTCACCGAGTTTGCTGATATTGTGAAGAACGAGGTTACGCGCCAGAAGGAGCTGGACTTGGCCACCATCAGAGCCCAGCAGTCGTTGAAGGTACTCGACGTGAAGAGCCATTTGACAGAGCAGCGCGAGCAGAGGCGGCGTGAAGATAAGCAGGCGAGACGTGAGGAGAGGATGATGAAGCTCCGGATGAGGGAGCTGAAGTTACAGCAAGCCCACGAACTCCAGATGGTGATGCTCGCCGCATCCGGCAGCAGTCACTCTGTTATATCCGTGCAGCCTCCCTCTGACGTCCGGCCAACTCCTGGCGCTCATCCGCCCCCCTCCGGTACCTCCGGACATGCCGGAGCTCCGGTCATATACCGGAGCCTCTGGACGTCCGTGTATCATCGGATTTTTACGCAATGAAGGATTACTGAGCGTTTCCCGTTTATCTGTCTTCTCATCTTCCTCCATATTGTCTTAGGACTTCTCATCACTTCCTCCAACATGCTCTATTGTTTAGAACCACCCTCCTTCCTATATTATGGAATACAATTAGCTACTTAGTATATATATCACTTTAATACATCTTGTACTTCAGATTGATAATTAACGTTGCTTGGCTCTAACTCCTTGCACTGAGTCGCCTCTGCACTTCTCGTCCTCCTCCGGTACCTCCGCTCGTCGTCCCCTATACCGGACTACCTGCCGGTCAAGGTAGTCGCTCACCCTTTACCCCCTGTGGTGTTGTGATCACTCATATACAGCCCGGACCCTCTGTCGGACCTCCGGTACCTCCGGCACTTCCGGTCCTTCATCCCCGGCTCGGAATATAAAAGTATTATCAATCTCACTACTCTGACTGGCAATGTCTCGCTCTCCCCATCCAAACCTCCCCAACACGGAACAAATTGGCCGTGCCGAACCGGGTTGGTCTGATCGGGAACCTCGTCAACAGTCCCGTATGTTCAGCCAGATCGTCCCGATGACTACTCCGGTCCAGTTCCTTGGACCAACGATGTATCCATCAGTCCCCATTTCCCCTACGCTCTGCAATACTTCCGGCTTCAGCTGCGCCACCTTTACCCTTTCCGGAAAATGTTCCGGGGTTGGTTCTCAATCCCCGGACCCCCGAAAACCCGGTGAGGTATCCTGTTTCCCCTCATCCACATCGCGCTGCAGCACGTTCTCGCAGTGCATCCTCCATCGAGGGAGCTCGTATTGTCGAGGTCCCTGAGGACATCGAAGAAGAAGAGGCTCCGGAGAATTCCGGACAAGCCGGCCATCGTCTGGCCGGAAGCCTTCATTTTTCTCACGATGATCCCCCCATCGATCGTGAATCATCTCCCTCTCGTCATGAGGCGGAAGGTGGTAACGGTGACAGCGGCGATGGCGGAGGTGGTGGCGGTGGTGGCGGTCAACCAGCTCGTCCGTCTCCGGTTCCTTCCGAACATCCTGTAGTGGACCCTCCGATCGATCCTGACAGGGGTCGTCCCGGAGGTCAACCCAGAGGTGGAGGAGGAGGCGGAGGCGGAGGTCCATTTGGTGGTCCATTTGGTGGTGGACCCCGATATTGTCGTCCCCCGTGGCGTCCGGCTACTCCGGACCCCAACGAGGAACTTCTTGTGGATACCCTCCGTTCCTTCCACGATGCGCTTGGCATTTTCACCCATCGTCCCGATGAAACGGTTGCTCAGGGTCAAGCACTGAGAATAGTAATGCACTAAAACAAACACCAAATCGAACGACTGAGTTTCCCAAACTCACCAAGTGAGATTAGACAACTCAAACGAACAACTAATGCTTAATTCCAACTACACCACACACTCCTAGTACACACAGTCTTGACAAGCCTGACGAGATACGGGTCTTATTGGATCGATAGAAGATCCAAGGGACCAGGATAGAACTTAATTCTCCTTTGGATAACTTGGTTGGCTTCGCTTTTAAGCTTTCAAACGATTTAAGATGCGGTCTATTTGATCTTAATGGACAATTGTGTCAATTAAGTCGAACGGGTGGGGTTTTATTGCAAGGTATAACGGCTATTAACCGGCTATTATTTGTTGGACGGTTGTCCTGTCCTAGGATGCCACAAAGGTCTTTATTTGCCACGGAGGTCTTCAGTCAATGCCACGGAGGTCTTCAGTCACTAATTCCAATCCACAACCAACTTGATTCAAATGGAATACAAGCCCCAAAGCAATGCCTTAAATACGTAAGGGCCAACAAGCTCCTCACTCTCGGGACAGATTTGGTGCTGTACTACACTACCGCTGGCTACTTATATACTCTACAGAATTATAGCTTACATGTCCGCTATTACAAGGCTACAGGTATTTTATAGTACAGTTTAGCCGTCTGTTTATATTGTATGCACGCGTTCTGGCGCCCCATTGGCCGATCGTGGTTTCCCTTGTCTACTAATTTGACAGTTGCAACTCCTGGCATACGATCATCATGTCACCAAATTAATGGTTATCCCCTAGGTGGAAATAATCCTTGATAACTCCTTGTCCCAGGTTCCCTTCTCGTTCTGGATCTCAGAATTAAATAGCCCTCTTCAGTGGCTTTCTGTAGATACCCTGGATGATATGTTTTATCATCCAGACGCTCGAGTTATATTGTGTAGAATTAAACCGCCGTGATCGGTTGACATCCCAAGAAGCCATATATGGATAGAGCCGAATAATCCCGTTTCGGAATTAAGCGGTCGGTCCTATTTTGTGCAGATAAATTGATCAGGTGACTGGTCGCGTCGCGTTCTAGTGTACAAAGCAACAACCACAAAGGTATGTTTCCTTCGACAAGTCCTTATTTCATAGAAGCAACCAAAATTACTAGAGTGGATAATGATAACTCCTGAGTGACTGGATCCTGCGGCTTCCATTCCTACTGTCAATAAGCCATGGGTGATGGTGTGCGCGGCCTTTGGTCCTTATTCTAAATATGATTCCCGAGAAATGGAAGAAACCGTCATTAGAATTAAGGCCTCCAGACCTTGCTATGATTCGCGACTAATCCCTTTGAATCCCTTATTCCAAATCTGACCCCTGAATAGAGGAAGAGACCGTCATTGGAAGTAACGCTCTCCAGAATTAGGTGCCTGTGTGCCTCGCAGTTTGTATGACCATTAGTTAAACACCTGGAGTAGATGTTAACCTTTG
Source organism: Mycena galericulata (assembly GCA_029289565.1). Taxonomy (NCBI): domain Eukaryota; kingdom Fungi; phylum Basidiomycota; class Agaricomycetes; order Agaricales; family Mycenaceae; genus Mycena; species Mycena galericulata. The sequence goes on from JARKIA010000254.1 coordinate 4,866, forward strand.
ATGTGCGTGTTTATGCTTAATTCTAAGCACTTTGCACGGTTGGCAAATTTCACGGCTTATCACCGACGCTCCTCCTCGTTCCAACCGATCCAATCTCCGTAATCCGGATACTTTCGATGGATCGGACCTGGCCAAACTTTCGTCCTTCCTCACCCAGTGCTACTTGCACTTCAGCGAGCGCCCCCAAGACTTTCCGGAGGATGATGATCGGATTCTTTACATCATCTCCTACCTCCGGGGTAGCGCTCAGCAGTGGTTTTCGCCCAACCTGTACGACCCGACGATCATTCCGGCTTGGGATGGCAACTTCGCCGTCTTCATTCAGGAACTTACCTTGAACTTCGGGCCGCACGATCCGGTTGGTGATGCCGAGGACAAGATCCGTGCCTGCCGGATGAAACCAGCGACCGGATCACCACGTACATCATCGAGTTCGACTTCCTCTCGGTTCTTACCCGGTGGAGCGATAATGCTCTACGGTATCAGTTCTACCAGAGGCTTCCCCGTTGCATCAAGGACAACATGGTCCATCACAACTATGTCAACACCCTCGACGGCGTGAAGATGGTCGCTCGTATCATCGATGGCCGGTACTGGAAACGCGAGGCCGAGAAGCAGCGGGAACGCGACCGGGAGAAACCTTCTGGTCCCGGCGGCGGCAACGCTGCTGGTGGTCAATCCGGCAACAAGGGCTCCGGCAAGAATCCCAAGCCCTCCACCCCCGACTCTGGCAATCCCGGGAACTCCGGCAATAACGCCGGATGCACTGGCGGCAAGATAAGGGCAAGGGGAAGGGCAAGTCGTCCGATCCGGCTCCTGCCTCTCGTCCCTACGCCGACAAGCTTGACGCCAGCAGGAAGATCAAGCAGGACGAACGGGAGCGCCGCCGGAAGAACAACCTCTGCATGTACTGCGGAGGCAAGGGTCACACCGCCAACAACTGCCTGAAGCATCCTGCGCGCGCCGACGCCAAGGCCACGCAGGCTTCGACCTCCGGTAATGCTGCCCCAGTGCCTCCAGTTGGCGAGTCAAAAATTGATCAGCAACTCGGAACCCTCCGCACCTGGTCCGCTTCCGCTCTCTTACTTAATGCGCTTTATGTCTTTCTCAATATATCCCTGCTCCGGCCGGACATCTCTGAGCCGGAATTATGTTCAACCATTTCTCCATCTCTCCTCTCTAGAGTAGTCACGGGATTCAACTCCCATGTGCGTGCGCTTGTTGACTCCGGATCATCACATTGTTTTATATCTTTGGAAATCTGCGAATCTAATGGCTTTTCTACGTATACGGTGAAACTGGTCCGACTCCGGTATCTCGACGGCTCCTCTTCTATCATCGACCGGATGCTCTGGCTACTCCTCCGGTTTCCTTCTGGCGAAGTCCAATACATGGACTTCTTCGTCACCCATCTCGATTCTCCGTGCGACCTGATCTTGGGATATAATTGGCTCACCCGCATTAATCCGTTGATTAACTGGACTGAAGCCACTATCGCTTTCCAGCCCTGTCCTCTGGAGGAATCACTGTCGACAAACCCGGAACCTCCTCTGGGACCTGCTTCGGTTGTTCCGGCAACGGACGAGACGCCTCCGGTTCTTGATGATCCGGTCACGGCGCCTATACCGACTCTGTCTCCCCTCGTGGAGACTCCTGCTCCTTCTATGGAGATCCCGTCCCCTTTTGGGGAATTCCTGGGCCTCCTCCGGTCACTACCCGTCCGCTTGTGTCTCTCGTGTCTGCTGCGGCTTACCACTCCATCATCCGAGACAAGAATTGTTGTCAATATACGCTGCGCGCTACTCCATCGGAAGAAGCCCGTGCCCGGTGAAACGGTGCACTTGTCTATGGTCTTGAAAGTGCGACTGCTAATGAATGATGCTCTAACACCACACAAAACAACCAACACACACACACACACACAATGCTACAATTGAGTTCGGGTCACCCTGAAGTATACAGGTAAGATTGAACCTCTCAAAGGATTGGATTTAAGGAAAAGTTGTGTACAAAGGCCTAGGAGGACTTCGCAATAGTTACAGTAGTCTTTGAACGACTAAGGAGGTACAAACTTTGATACGAAGTTGGCAAGGGAGGGGGGGAAGATGACTCCTAGGACTCAATCGTTGAGCTTTCAGAGGGTTTGTCTAGGCCAATCGTTGGTCCTAGGACAGGATTTCTACACTCGGGCAGACTCAGGAACACTCGGGTTCTGATTTCACACAACTTAGACTGTCACCGAACACTCGGGAACGATGCTAACAGTTGACCTGTGGTAACAACCAACAGGAACCTTTTGTTCTCAGAGTATTGGTACGACTCGGTGTGAACTCAACACAAGCACTCCGTGAATGCCAACAAATCAACACTTCAATTGGGAACTACACACAAAAGAGATGTCTAATAACGAATCTCCATGAGAAGCCCAGACAACACCAACACCTTTATGTAAGCTAGACCCAAACTGGCAGCAATACGGGGCAGGGGATGCAGTACTGGAATGCGGAATTTTACAGGGCTTTTATACTACACAGAGAAAACAAACAGTAATGATAAATGAGTAATGGAGCGGGGGTCTCGGGACAATAAATATAAAAGTACAACGGCTGCCGTCTTGATTCGTGAGTCCTAGGACTGGCTTGTCATCCTAATTTGTCCTCCTAGGACCTATATATGGGTATATTGCTGATTCCGAGGATGCCGGCTTTCAACGTAAGCCCTTCCCCAACTGTTCCTATTGGCGCAAGGAACCACCTTGCTGATCCTTGTATCCGATATCCCCAACTAAGATATCAACTGCTCCGAGCACCCAGCCGCCGTCTTACGATTAAACTCGGCTTGTGGGGCCACCACCCGAAACTCCGATAGGATGACGGGATTTGATGTGGTAAGCCGACTCGTGACGCGTCCGGCTTCTTCGCAGGTTGTCTACATGTTTAAATGTCTAATTGACTCTGCAGCGCTCTGATTCTGTACCCCTAGGACTCAACAGAGTCCCGGTTTTGAGTCCTAGGACTCAGTTTCGTAGTATAGAACCCTTGAATTTGACTCCTAGGACTGGATTATGCATGCCAGAACCTTCCTAAGCGACCCCTAGGACTCAATATTGAGTCCTAGGACTGGATTTATAGACTTTATGAGTGACTTTGGCACCCCTAGGACTCGATATTTGAGTCCTAGGACTAGTGTGTTGTCCGTCCGGACTGTATATCTTTATCCCTTGGTATGATATCTAGTAGGCCGATAGTCTTAATCTTTATAGATTGTTATACCGACTCCATGGTTATAGAAGAGCCAAGTGGTAACAGATCTTTAGACCGACTTCTCCGTACATCAATATTATAGTTAGCCGCTCGGGCTCACGCTAACTCTACTTGTATACCACCGACGAGAGGTACTAGTAATCGTACTAGAAAATGCAAAAATGCATGATTTCATGGCTGCGCAAATACACACCGTATCACTGGTTTGCTTCCGCTTCACCTCCGGACCTTTCCGGCTTACCTCTGGAGTACAAAGAGTTCACTGACGTCTTCTCTGAGCAGGAAGCATACAATCTTCCTCCTCATAGAGAATTCGATCTCAAAATTGAGCTCATGGACGGCGAGGAGCCTCCGGTTGGTCATGTCTACTCCCTTTCGCCTACTGAGCTCGCTGCCCTCTGGGACTTCATTGATAAGAACTTAAAGTCGGGATTTATATACCCGACCCGTTCGAGTCATGGAGCGCCTATTCTCTTCGTTAAGAAGAAGGACGGTAGCCTCCGGTTGTGCGTCGACTACCGGGGACTCAATCAGATCACGAAGAAGGATCACTATCCGCTTCCTCTCATTGCCAATCTCCTCGACACTCCCGAGAAGGCTCGCATATACACAAAACTTGATCTCTGACATGCCTATCACCTTCTCCGGATCGCTCCGGGTGACGAGCAGAAAACAGCTTTTCGTTCTCGCTATGGTTCCTTCGAGTTCCGGGTTGTCCCGGAAGGCCTTACCAACGCTCTGGCTGCTTTTCAGCGCTTCCTGAACAGCTTGTTCACGGATCTGTTGGACGTGTACGTCATCATTTACTTGCATGATATATTGATCTACTCCGACAATCCGTCCCAACATTCCGAACACGTCTGGGAGGTTCTCCGGCGCCTTTGGAAGGCCGGCCTTTTCTGCAAACTTTCCAAATGCGAGTTCAGCGTCACCACCTGCAAATATCTCGGTTACATCTTGTCGCCGGATGGCTTCCGGATGTCTCCGGACAAGGTCGCGGCCATCGTCGATTGGCCGGCGCCCCGGAAGGTGAAGGACATCCAGTCCTTCTTAGGTTTTTGTAATTTCTATCAACGTTTTATATGGAACTACTTGGCGATTACAGTTCCCCTTACTCGCCTCACGCGTTCCAACGTCCGATGGGATTGGTCTCTGGTTTTCCAACTCGCATTCAACACCCTCAAGCACGCGTTCACGAAGGCTCCGGTGCTTTCGCATTGGATTCCGGACCGACAACTTACCGTCGAGACGGATGCCTCTGACTACGCAATCGCCGCCATTCTCTTGATTATCGGAGACGACGGCAAGATCCACCCCATTGCGTTTCGGTCCCGGACACTCGGTCCAGCCAAACTCAACTAAGACACGCACGACAAAGAACTCCTCGCTATCTTCGACGCATTCAAACATTGGCGGCATTACCTCGAAGGTCCGGTGTTCCCGGTTGATGTCGTAACCGGCCACAAGAACCTGGAATACTTCGCGATGACCAAGGTCCTTACCCGTCGCCAAGTCCGGTGCATCAGGAAAATCTGAAATTCCCTTATAGACCAATATAGACCAACAAAGACTTGAAAGAGCCCATAGCAAACAGCCTTCTTCATAAACAGGTCCAGGGGCGGGAGTTGCAACATAGACCAACATAGACCCGGCCATGTCTATCAGAACCACATAGACATGATAGGCAGCATAGCCGTTATAGTTCTCATATCTTGCCAGGATCCGACAGAAATTCAGAAAACAATTTACAGTGCTTTGCTTATGTTCGTGAAAAACATTTTTTTTTACGCCATGGCACGTGATCAGTGCCGCAGATGCCGGAAGGTTCAAATCTACACAAGAGCCTTGGGCTCAGGGCCTGAAGAGCTCTGCAGGTGCACAAGGGTAGTATCGATAGAAGGCCGGTCGATCCGGATTAATTTTACCTAGCTGTGAGGTGTTGGGACCCACCGGCATCTGCGGCACCGATCACGTGCCGGGGCGTAGAAAAAAAATGTTTTTCACGAACATAAGCAAAGCACTGTAAATTCAACGGGGTACATATGTAGGATAAAATTGTACAGAACGAGCAAGTTGATAATGAAACAGAAGTAGGAACAAATATATATAGCACGGAGGTCAGAGCAACACTGGCTGGCAACGGGTAGCATCCGGAATGTTTGCGTGCTTCGTTATATGTGAATTTGAGGGCAGAAGTTTGAGGGCAGAAGCATGTGGGTTTGTGTTGCTGCTTGAAGAGGACTTGAATTTGAGAAAGAAAGGTCGCAACTAGATAAACTTGAGCGGTTGAATGACGTCCTGGTAAGACTTGAAGCGGGTTGAGGCAGTGGGACCTGAAAGGAGCAAAGGGACACAGAGCAACTTGGGAGTTGATAACGCGAGAGGAGCAGATTGTGAGACGAAATTCGAGGGCGGCGGCGGGGGCACATAGTGGTCGAGGAAGAAGAGATGAAGGCAACAGGCATCAAACAATCACGCATGATGGCAACGTGCACGGACCACGTCACGTGCTGATGGGATCGTGTCGCGTACTACCTCTCTGGAGTCTGAGTCTCTTAGTCTGGACTCTGCTGAATGCTTCGGCGCCATATGCATTGTATTAGTTGAACCCCCCATGACTCACTTTCCTTTGCACACCTCCCACCAACTTGGATCAACCTTGAACTTGCTTCAAGTATGCACCGTCGATTCATTCAAGATTCATTCAAATTTCAAACAGCATTCAGCCTGAGCGGACTGCCACTGTAGACTTTTTCAAGCCATGCAAGCCCGTACCTCAGGAGATGAATATCAAAGTTAAGGTCTCCGAAGTAACACAACTATCTATGAAGTGTGATATAGCCACCCATAGTGATGGCTCCTTCTGTATAGACACTCATAGTGCAATATAGACGCACATAGACTGGCGGGATGTCTCCATAGCCCACCATAGACCAATATAGTCCCATATAATGACCCATGTCTCTTCATAGAATTTCAGATTTTCCTGATGTGGTCGGAATACCTGTGCCATTTCAACATGGTTATCTGGTTCCGTCTGGGTAAGCTTGGAGCTAAACCTGACGCTTTGACTAGACGATGGGACATCTACCCTAAAGAGGGGGATAGGGCTTTCAGCCAATTGAATCCTCAAAATTTTCGCCCCATTTTTACTCAAGATCAACTCACCGCGTCCCTCCGGGCCACTTTCCTCGAGGAAATCACCCTCCGTTCCTCCATCGTTATGGATGTTGAGAAGCTCTACTCCGACATTCGTGCCCACTACAACGATGATCTCGCTGCTGTCGCCGGACTTGCCTCTGCGACCTCCGGCACATCCCCGCGCTGGACCATAGAACCCTCCGGTCTCCTCTGGTACAACAATCACATTTATGTTCCACTGGTCTCCGGAGACGCTCCGGACCAGCTCCGAGTATGTGTTCTGCAGATTTTGCATGATCATGAACTCGCTGACCACTTTGGACAGAATCGCACTTTATCCCTCGTCCGCCGAGAGTACACCTGGCCGGAGGTCCAGACATTCGTCCGGGACTACTGTCGGTTGTGCATTCTTTGCAAGCGCAACAAGAAGCCTTGGCACCGGCCTTACGGTCTGCTGAAGCCCCTTCCAGTTCTCCTCCGGCCATGGCATTCCATCTCCATGGACTTCATCGAGCAATTACCACTCTCCGGCGAGTTTGACTGCATTCTGGTGATCGTGGATCGGTCTTCGAAGCAGGTCATTCTCATTCCTTGTGATACCCACATCAACTCCCCGGAGCTCGCTCGACTCTTCCTTATTCATGTCTTTTCCAAACACGGCGTTCCGGCTCACGTTACATGCAACCGGGGCTCCGAATTCATCGCATCCTTCTTCCGGTCGCTGGGCGAACTTCTCAATATGGAGATCCACTACACCTCCGGTTATCATCCGGAGGCCGACGGTCAAACCGAGCGTATGAATCCAAACGGTTGAGCAAGATATTTGTATCTACTGCTCTTACCAACAGGACGATTGGGACCAGCTCCTTCCGCTTGCGGAATTCGCTCTCAATAACGCTCTCCGAACTCTTCGACCGGCATCTCCCCCTTCTTCGCCAACAAGGGTTACAATCCGGCGATCACAGTCCATCCGGAACGTGATGTGGCTAACATGTACGCCAAAGATTTTGTTGTTGATCTTCAGGAACTGCATCGGTTCCTCTGGGAGCAAATCACTTTTGCCCAGGAGCGGTACAAGGAAACCGGAGACCGGAAACGGTCCCGGGGACCTCTGCTGTCGATCGGTGATCAGGTTTTCATCTTGGCGAAACATCTCCACACCAGGCGGCCGACTCCGAAATTCTCGGAAACGTACCTTGGCCCTTATAAAGTTATTGGCAAACCCAGTGCCGCCTCCTACACCATCTGGCTTCCGAAATCGTTGTCGCAAGTCCATCCGGTCTTCCACATTTCCCAACTCGAACCCCATGTTCCGAATCCATTCCCCGGTCGTGAGGAACCGCCTCCGGCTGCTGTGGAAATCATCGACGGCGAGTCACATTTCGAAATCAAACAAATTGTTGACTCCAAGATCGACCGGCGCTTCCGGACGAAGCTCATCAGGAAAAAATCACATGGCTACGTACCGCCTGATAGCCCCGATACTTGTGATAGCCAGGTCGACAAGTCCCCATTATATGGCACCGCATAGCTCTCCGCCAAGGCTTGATAGCTGCTGGTAGCTGTGGCGTGGAAGTAACGTAGCACCTGGTAGCTCTTGGTAGCTCTGACTGACAGTCTCAGTAGCACTCAATAGTGCACAATATTTAGCAATAACCAGATAGTTGTCCCTTATACCAGATAGTTGCCCCGCCCCATACAGCACAAAAGTAATATGAAAACAGATAAATTCACAGGTACTAAGACATGATCGCACTACGATACCAACGAGGGAAGGGGGACAAACACTCGACGTGCGCATAACAAACGCAGGCGACGACGGCAGGGTGGGCGTGTGACATGGACGCACAGCACAGGACCGGCACGGCAGGCAGGTGCCACATGGGCGACAGCGTGCACACGGGTCGATACAGGGCACGGACAACGCTCCCGGCGTTCGAATCATTGGTGTACAAGAAAAGAAGAAAAAGGTAAGAGATGATGACGGTGCTAAAGGATTAAAACTCACAACTGTTGCCGCACTCTGGCCGCACTCTTGAAAGCAGCCGCTGACCTCAGCAATGGAGGGCCTACGAAGTCAGAAGGAAACTATGGAATGGGTGTAAGAAGACGAAAGCAAACATATGATTGCTCACCTCGGGAAGATGCAGGCATATCCGATGGCTTCGGAATAGGCGAACTCTTGCGCGTGAGATAGCTTTGAAGGCTTGATGAGGCTGCGAGTCGTGCGCAGGGAACAGACAACTTGGATAGAGAAGGATTGGCAGAAGAAACAGCAGAGGCCTTGATGAGAAAAGATTGTCTTCGACAGTAGTGGGCTTGAAGATCTCGAAGCAGCGGCTTGGCACGGGAATCAGTTTGGGACAGGTGGAGGTAATGGACGTGGGAAGCTTGAAGCTTGGAAGGCTTGAAGGGCCGACGTGCGAGGTACACAAGTGAGCCACTACGGGGGAAGGGACGAGGAAAGGGACGGGGGAAGATGGGGGAAGAGAGCAAGATGCATCAACCAACACTGTTTGGCGTCGAAACAATCACGCAATCGGACACGTGTGTCGGACTTTGAAACGACTTAACGCTTTTCGTCAATCGTCCGGCCGTATATATGCTCATGTCTTTGGTGCCCATCCCCGCTTCTCTGTGAGAGGATATTCAGGAGGATGAACAAGAGGATGAATTCCGTGTTCCAGGCTCAAACTAAACACTCCAACATTGTTTCCTTTTCCGACCTATCTCCGGGAGCTACTGATCCGTGGCGTGCCGGCTATCACACGCTACTGATCCTGGGCGGATGGCTCCCGAGGCTATCAAGGGCTACTGATCAGTTGCGTAGCGCTACCAGAGCTACTGATCCTTCAGAGCCTGGCTGGCAGCAACGTAGGAAATCCTTTTTTCCTGATGCTCCGGTACTACGTCGAATGGCTCAGATACGAGAACACAGACGATCAGTACGCTTGGGTTGGCGCAGACGACTTGGATGTGGCCGAACACATCGACAACTTCCACCGGCGCTTTCTGAACAAGCCCGGTCCGGATTTCTAACTTCACTCGGATGTTGAAACCAAGAAAATATGTCTGATTCGAAATTTTACATCACAATTATTTACAATGTTCCTTTATCTGCCTAGGTCGCTTTGGACCCTCCTCCTTTTCCTCCGGATGCCCCCGGTTTCCCTCCGGTCGGCTCTCCACCTGGCATCTCATCGTCCAAGTCCAAAATCTCATACATATTCTTCCCCAGTCTCCGAGCACCCTCCGGAGTCGATTTCCGCACCTCCACGGTGACCGTGGTGGTGATCGTCGGCTCCATCAGTTCGCTCTTGATGCGCTCCGGAACCTCTGGGGCGGGTGTCGGAACTGGGGTCGCCTCCGGCGCTGGTGTCGGGACTCTAGAAGTCCCCGGTGCTGGTGTCGGAACTTGAGGGGTCTCCGGCGTGGGTGTCGGGACTTGAGGCTCCTCTGGAGCCAGCGTCAGGACATGAGACGGAACTGGAGCTTCATCGGTCTTGATCTTGACGACCTCGAACGTGATGGTCTTGGGCTCTTCCTGCCCCTCCGCAACCTCTGGCGCCTCCGTCTCCATCTCCACATCCTCCGGGGCCCTTGCGACCTCGAACCCCTCTGGCCACCCAGTCGAAGGCTCCCACGGGGCCTCCGGTGCATCTTCTTCCTCCTCCTCCTCCGATGCGACCCGTTGCGCCACTTTGCAACGCTTGGTCGGGCGTTCCGGCACATCCTCCACCTCCAAATTCTCTCTGCGCTTCCTCCTGGCCTCCGCAGGCCTCTGTGCCTCCTCCGTGAGGTGCTCCACCTCAGCCAACTCCTCCGCGGTCAGCTCTGGGGCACCCGACGTCGATCCCAGTCCCAACAACAGCAGCATTTGGTGGGCAAAGGGCTGGTTAGACCCTTGACCCTCCGCCACCGCCAGGGACTGGAGGATAAGCTCAACCGCTCGGGATACGAGTCGGTTTTGCTCCCAATCATCCTCGCGGATCCTCACGAGCACATCCATGCGCTCCCAGAGCTCCCGGTATCTCCGGCTACCCCTGGTTGACTTCTTCCCCTTCTTCTCCCTCCATGCGCGCTCCACCTTGGTGCTATCACGCACCTCGCGCTCACGCCGGCAGCTCCAGCGCACCCGCGAAGGCCCTGCGACAGGCCCCGAAGCCGACTCGCGTGCCTCTTGCGCCTCGAGACGAGGGTTCAGGCACACAGGGCCTCTGGCGACACTGCAAAGAAAAATGTGCTTCTGGTGGCAGCGCTCGCACGCGGAACGACCGTTCTGTATGAGGCACTGCGCCCGGACCTTCTGGCAAGCGGTACAAACTGTAAATTGTCAGCTCCGGCACCTCCGGTCGGGTTGCGATGCACCATTCTCATTATTCTCGATATCACTATCGAGCTAGTTGTTCTCCTCGTCTCCATCATCCTCCGCACGCTCCGGGGTTGGCGACCATGCCCACTCGATTGGGACCTCCTCGTCGAACTTGGAGTCCTCTGCATCCAGCTCTGCCAGGTGCTGCACGACCTGCACTGCCCTCGCAGCCTGCTCCTGGAGCTCCACCGCCTCGGCCTCGTGTGCCGCGATTATCTCCGCCCTACGAGCCTGGCGCTGCTTGAGACGCCTCTGCGCGATTTCCTCCCGGACCTCCGCCGACAACATGCGGCCCTTTCCCTTCGAACCGCTGCCGGAGCTGCCCCCGATGTCCCTGGGAGACTCCTCACGCCCGTCGCTGCTGTTCCTGTCGTCTTGCATTGTATTGTGGGTTGGATGTGCTGGGATGGTGGTGGTAGGAGAGAGAGTTGCGTTCTGACTCAAAACTAACAGCACGTGACTTTTTGATCTTGTTTATTTTTTCACGATTCTCCATTGTTCTTTCGTCTTGGTTCCTCATGGGAGAGGAACCTAAGAGGGGGATACTGTTATATCCGTGCAGCCTCCCTCTGACGTCCGGCCAACTCCTGGCGCTCATCTACCCCCCTCCGGTACCTCCGGACGTGCCGGAGCTCCGGTCATATACCGGAGCCTCTGGACGTCCGTGTATCATCGGGTTTTTATGCAATGAAGGATTACTGAGCGTTTCCTGTTTATCTGTCTTCTCATCTTCCTCCTTATTGTCTTAGGACTTCTCATCACTTCCTCCAACACACTCTATTGTTTAGAACCACCCTCCTTCCTATTATGGAATACAATTAGCTACTTAGTATATATATCACTTTAATACATCTTGTACTTCAGATTGATAATTAACGTTGCTTGGCTCTAACTCCTTGCACTGAGTCGCCTCTGCACTTCTCGTCCTCCTCCGGTACCTCCGCTCGTCGTCCCCTATACCGGACTACCTGCCGGTCAAGGTAGTCGCTCACCCTTTACCCCCTGTGGTGTTGTGATCACTCATATACAGCCCGGACCCTCTGTCGGACCTCCGGTGCCTCCGGCACTTCCGGTCCTTCATCCCCAGCTCGGTATATAACACACTCTCACGTTGGTGCTGGCAGCTTCTCTGATCCCTGGAGCCACGCCGGGCCGTCGACTGGCTCATCTACGCATGCGGGGTCGCAGTACACATCCTCTGAGCCTGATCACAGCGACTTCGGATCCTCTACCCCCCCCCCCCCCCCACCACTTTCGGCACAGGCTCATTCAACGCGGGCCTGGATATGTTTCGCACTGGCAGTGGTACCATGCCTTCCCTCCCTCCCTACGACCCCTAAGGTGTTTCCCATTCCCTTTTCCCTTAACATTCCACTTCATATAACTCACGCGTCTGCGGCCTTAGCTAGAAATCGCTATTAACATACCTTCTCATTTGCACCAAATCTATAGTCTACTCTAGTTCTTCTCCGCTACTCAGCCCCGGTTCGTCTTGTTGTCTACGCTCCCATTGCCGTACACGTCGTTCTTTTGCCTTGAACAGCGCCTGTTTGAGTCGTTCCCGCTTGGCCTTACCCCCTTGGAGGCGTGTCTGATTTCTACGACCACGTAACTGAGGTGCTTCGTCGGCGGAAGAGTCCGAAGATGATGAAAGTCCCTCCGGAATGAAAGGGTCTCGCATGGCTGCCTCATCGTCAGAGTCGGCACCGCGTTCTTCAGCTTCGCATTGCATAGCAAATGAGTGCACACCAATGCAAGCTGCCACCCAATATGTTGCAAACTTGTGGCTCTTTTCGTCTTTGATGCTGACTCGAAGGCTCTTGAGGGATTGGAAGCGACCCTTGAGAAATCCGATGGCATGCTCCGAGCGTATGCGGACCATCGAGACGTGATTATTGAATTCCTCGTTACGGGGGAGATCCCGGTCAGGCTTGTATGGAGCAACTACCCATTTCTCAATCTATAATTTTGTCGTGAATAATCCGAATTTATCGAGTTCATGTACCTACAGGGTATGCCGAGTCTGCCCAAATGAATTCTCCTTCCTCCATCAAACTCTCGTGCTCCTTCACCATGCGCGTCTTGTCCCACGCTGTCGAATTGTACTGCCAGTAAAACCATAACCGAAGTCAATGATTCGGAGATTTGGGAGCGAAACAATCTGTGGAGATCATCAGTACCAGTAGTACAGAGGAGAAGAAGGACGGACCTGAATGTTGAGGGAGTAGTTACATTTGCGGTCGAAATAACTCTTGCCAAACCAAAATGGCCGGTCAAAGAGCAGCACCAGTGTCCCATCAACCAGACACCAGACACCTCTCCATCCTTTGCAAGAGTGTGCTTCAGCCCATGCTTTTGCGCGCTCCTTCTCGGAGGTGGTGGGCATACGGACAGCATCTGTCATGAAATCACGATGAAGGATCACTGTCATGACTCTCCGAGTGGCAAGGGGAACTGTTCCTTTCCCTGCGCTGGCCCAATTTGCCACCTTTTGCAATCCCGCAGCATTCCCAGAGTGGCCAAACCGAAAGAGTGTGATGGCGAGCTGGTCTTCAACAGGCATCTGTCCATTGCGCGAGTCATTTGTGAATACAGGATCATCAGAGATGGTGTCAATGAGCTGGTCAAATGTGTGAGGGGATATGCGGAGTTCCTGGCGAAAGAGATCCGGTCGGATGTCCTTCATCTCGCCCAAGACATGGCACATAAAGGCTGGCCCCCGTGGGAAGGTGTCCCGTGGCTGTTGGAGATTGGATCCCGGGAGGACGAGCAGCAAGGCGCGACAAGTACAAAGACAAGATAATGATTGATCACATGATACATCCGGGCCGGTATTACTAACTCAGTCTCGACTCTAACTTCGACTTCCAACACACCCCCTGAATCACATCGAGTACTCATCTTCCTTGGCCTCCTCCAGCGACATAACTTTGAACGCTGACTGAATGTCGTTCACTGTGGCGCTTGTCTTCTTCTTCTTCTTGGTTGGTGTACTGGAGAAGCTGGATGCGGTGAGGGTGGGGGAAGGAGGAGAAGGGCCTGGATCGACGTCAGGGAAAACTGTAGCGTGGGCAAAATGCTGTGGGAAGGCGATTCGCAACGGCTTGAGTGGGATGTCACGGACACGTATATACACTGTTACAGTCACACCTGCCACCCTCACTCGCGTACCACTACGTCCGTGTGAGGGTGAGCATCTCTTCCTCTTTTCACATTCATTATACTTACAGTAGCCTTAGCTAGGACTCATCTTAGTATAGGTGAATGATGACTCGCATACCACTACGTCCGTGTGAGGCTAGGACTCATCTTAGTATAGGATCCAACACAGTATTGCCGAGGGTGGAAAGCCATGCGTCGCGAACAACTGGGTCCATAGTATCGATGTGCAGTTCGGTGGGAAGGTCGAGGACTGCGGACATGACATGATTGGATGGTTTGTCAGCACTCTCCGAGTCTCACTCTGCTTCAGCTGTGTGGGCGTGCTGCTCGCAATCGCGAATGATGCGGCGGCGCACGTCATTGGGCATGACAGAGATGCAGTACTGCGCGAAATGACCTGGGAGGCCACAACGGTAGCAGACGTCTGTGCGATTCTTGGTATTAGTCCAATCAAATTCTTTACCGGCTGAAGAACGCGAGTGTGAGTGCGAGGAGTCCGAGTGGCGAGAGCAATGAGTGAGGTGAGCTGCAGCAAATGCACCCCCTTGATTCGCGTCGTCAATAACCTTGGCCACTCGTGCAGCCTTGATGACTGAATCAGGACGCTGAAGATCAGCTCGCTCCCATGCATTAATCGTGTTGATCATGGACGGAACATTGCGCTGAGGGGATTCGGCCTGAAGAAGGGTGATGATAGGGGAATAGGTAGATGAAAGACCACTCAGGATTTTATCCTGAACCATGTGTGCAGGGAGGGCAGTGGCTATGGCCGTGAGACGACGCTCAGCCGTGACAACAGCCTGAAGGAAGGTATCCGCAGGTTTGGAGAGGTCGTGGGAGACAGCGTGGAACTGGGACATGAGGATTGAGCGAGTAGCAGGGTCAGCTGTGGTGTAGTACGACTCGAGAGTCGCCCAAAGCAAACGACCATTAATTCCAATGCCTACATTGTGTTATATCCGTGCAGCCTCCCTCTGACGTCCGGCCAATTCCTGGCCATCATCCGCCCCCCTCCGGTACCTCCGGTACCGCCGGAGCTCCGGTCAATGACCGGAGCCTCCGGACGTCCGTGTATCATCGGGTTTTTACGCAATGAAGGATTACTGAGCGTTTCCCGTTTATCCGTCTTCTCATCTTCTTCCTTATTGTCTTAGGACTTGTCATCACTTCCTCCAACACGCTCTATTGTTTAGAACCACCCTCCTTCCTATTATGGAATACAATTAGCTACTTAGTATATATATCACTTTAATACGTCTTGTACTTCAGATTGATAATTAACGTTGCTTGGCTCTAACTCCTTGCACTGAGTCGCCCTTGCACTCTTCGTCCTCCTCCGGTACCTCCGGTCGTCGTCCTCTATACCGGACTGCCTGCCGGTCAAGGTAGTCGCTCACCCTTTACCCCCTGTGGTGTTGCGATCACTCGTATACAGCCCGGACCCTCCGTCGGACCTCCGGTACCTCCGGCCCTTGCCGGACCTCCGGCACCTCCGGCACCTCCGGCACTTCCGGTCCTTCATCTCCGGCTCGGTATATAACAGTATTATCAATCTCACTACTCTGACTGGCAATGTCTCGCATTCCTAATCCCAACCTCCCCAACACGGAACAAGTTGAACGTGTCGATCCTGGCCGGGCTGGACGGGAACCTCGTCGACAATCCCGCATGTTCGGTCAGATCGTTCAGCTGTCTCCTCCGGTCCAGGTTCTTGGACCGTCGACTTTTTCAGCACCCCCAATTTCCCCTACGCTTCGCTTTGCTCCGCAACACTCTCGGGCTTCAGCCGCTCCACCTTTACCCTTTCCGGCGAACGTTCCGGGGTTGGTTCTCAATCCCCGGACCCCCGAAAACCCGGTGAGGTATCCTGTCTCCCCTCATCCACGCCGCACTGCAGCACGTCCTCGCAGTGAATCCCCCATCGAGGATCCTCGCATTGTCGAGGTTCCTGAGGACATCGAAGAGGCTCCGGAGAACTCCGGACAAACCGGCCGTCAGCGTGCCGGAAGCCTTCATTTATCTCACGATGATCCTTCCGCTCACTCCGAATCCGCTCCCTCTTGTCATGAGGAAGAAGGAGCCGGAGGTGGTGCCGGCGGTGGAGGTGACGGTGGTGGTGATGGTGGTGGTGGCGATCAACCGGCCCGTCAGTCCCCAGCTCCTGACCGTCCCGCGGACGACCGTCCCAGAGACCGTCCACAGGGAGGCGCTCCCGGTGGTCAACCTGGCCCCGGAGGCCCCGGTGGTGGCGGTCCCGGCGGTCCCGGCGGTCCCGGCGGTCCCGGTGGTTCCGGTGGTGGTGGACCAGGCGGCCCACGACGTGGTCAGCGCCGTCCCGCTACTCCGGACCCCCAAGAGGAACTTTTTGTGGACACCCTTCGGACCTTCCGCGATACACTTAATATTTTCGCGGCGCGTCCTCCGGCTCCTCCTGCTCGTTCCACCCGATCCAATCTCCGTAATCCGGATACTTTCGATGGATCGGACCCGGCAAAACTTCAGTCCTTCCTCACCCAGTGCTATCTGCACTTCGCGGAGCGCCCCCAAGACTACCCGGACGATGATGATCGCATCCTGTACATCATCTCGTACCTCCGGGGTAGCGCTCAGCAGTGGTTTTCCCCCAACTTGTACGACCCGACTATCATCCCGGCTTGGGACGGCGACTTTGCCGCCTTCGTCCAGGAACTTACGCTTAACTTCGGGCCGCATGATCCGGTTGGGGATGCCGAGGACAAGATCCGCGATTGCCGAATGAAAACCGGCGACCGGATCACCACTTACATCATCGAGTTCGACTTCCTCTCCGTATTGACCCGGTGGAGCGATAACGCCCTCCGGTATCAATTCTACGAGGGACTTCCCCGCCGGATCAAGGACGACATGGTCCATCACAACTATGTCAATACCCTCGACGGAGTGAAGATGGTCGCTCGTCTCATCGATGGCCGGTACTGGAAACGCGAGGCGGAGAAGCAACGCGATCGCGACCGGGAGAAACCTTCCGGTCCCGGCGGCGGTGGCCAATCCGGCAACCCCAAATCTGGCAACAAAGGCCCCGGCAAGAACCCCAAATCGTCCAACCCCGATTCCGGCAATCCCGGCAACGCCGGCAACAATGCCGGACGCACTGGCGGCAAAGACAAGGGCAAGGGAAAGGGCAAGTCGTCCGATCCGGCTCCTGCCTCTCGCCCCTACGCCGACAAGCTTGACGCCTCCGGGAAGATCAAGCAGGACGAACGGGAACGTCGCCGGAAGAACAACCTCTGCATGTACTGCGGAGGCAAAGGTCACACCGCCGACAACTGCCCGAAGCGTCCCGCGCGTGCCGACGCCAAGGCCGCGCAGGCTTCGACCTCCGGTAATGCCCCGGCGCCTCCGGCGCCTCCGGTTGGCGAGTCAAAAAATTGATCAGCAACTCGGAACCCTCCGCACCTGGTCCGAGTTGCGTTGACTCCCGGGTGCTTACCGAGGTTCGTCTCAACGCTTCCGCCCTCTTACTTAATGCCCTTTACGTCTTTCTCGATATATCCCCGCTCCGGCCGGACATCTCCGAGCCGGAATTATGTTCAACCATTTCCCCATCTCTCCTATCTCGAGTAGTCGCGGGATTCAACTCCCGTGTGCGTGCGCTTGTTGACTCCGGATCGTCTCATTGTTTTATATCTTTGAAAATCTGCGAATCTAATGGCTTTTCTACGTATACGGTTGAACCGGTCCGACTCCGGTATCTCGACGGCTCCTCTACCATCATAAACCGGATGCTCCGGCTACTCCTCCGGTTTCCTTCTGGCGAAGTCCAATACATGGACTTCTTCGTCACCCGTCTCGATTCTCCGTGCGACATGGTCTTGGGATATAATTGGCTCACCCGCATTAATCCGTTGATTAACTGGACTGAAGCCACTATCGCTTTCCGGCCCTGTCCTCCGGAGGAATCACTGTCGACAAACCCGGAACCTCCTCCGGGATCTGCTTCGGTTGTTCCGGCAACGGACGAGACGCCTCCGGTTCTTGATGTTCCGGTCACGGCGCCTATACCGACTCCGACGATTCCGCCAACTCCGTCTCCCTCCGTGGAGACTCCTGCTCCTTCTACGGAGCTCCCTTCCCCTTTCAGGGAATTCCCTGAGGCCTCCGGGCCTCCTCCGGTCACTACCCGTCCGCTTGTGTCTCTCGTGTCTGCTGCGGCTTACCGCTCCATCATCCGAGACAAGAATTGTTGTCAATATACGCTGCGCGCCACTCCATCGGAAGAAGCCCGTGCCCGGTTTGCTTCCGCTTCGCCTCCGGACCTTTCCGGTTTACCTCCGGAGTACGAAGAGTTCGCTGACGTCTTCTCTGAGCAGGAAGCCTACAATCTTCCTCCTCATAGAGAATTCGATCTCAAAATCGAGCTCATGGACGGCGAGGAGCCTCCGGTTGGTCACGTCTACTCCCTTTCGCCTACCGAGCTCGCTGCCCTCCGGGACTTCATTGATAAGAACTTAAAGTCGGGATTTATATATCCGACCCGTTCGAGTCATGGAGCGCCCATTCTCTTCGTTAAGAAGAAGGACGGTAGCCTCCGGTTGTGCGTTGACTATCGGGGACTTAATCGGATCACGAAGAAGGATCGCTATCCGCTTCCTCTCATCGCCGATCTCCTCGACGCTCCCGGGAAGGCTCGCATATACACAAAACTTGATCTCCGGCACGCCTATCACCTTCTCCGGATCGCTCCGGGTGACGAGCCGAAAACGGCTTTTCGTTCTCGCTATGGTTCTTTCGAGTTCCGGGTTGTCCCGGAAGGCCTTACCAACGCTCCGGCTGCTTTTCAGCGCTTCCTGAATAGCTTGTTCGCCGATCTGTTGGACGTGTACGTCATCATTTACTTGGATGATATATTGATCTATTCCGACGATCCGTCCCAACACTCCGAACACGTCCTGGAAGTTCTCCGGCGCCTTCGGAAGGCCGGCCTATACTGCAAACTCCCCAAATGCGAGTTCAGCGTCACCACCTGCGAATATCTCGGTTACATCCTGTCTCCGGACGGCTTCCGGATGTCTCCGGACAAGGTCGCCGCCATCGTCGATTGGCCGGCGCCCCGGAAGGTGAAGGACATTCAGTCCTTCTTAGGTTTTTGTAATTTCTATCGACGTTTTATATGGAACTACTCGGCGATTACAGTTCCCCTTACTCGCCTCACGCGTTCCAACGTCCGATGGGATTGGTCTCCGGTTTGCCAACTCGCATTCGACACCCTCAAGCACGCGTTTACGGAGGCTCCGGTGCTTTCGCATTGGATTCCGGACCGACAACTTACCGTCGAGACGGACGCCTCCGACTACGCAATCGCCGCCATTCTCTCGATTATCGGAGACGACGGCGAGATCCACCCCATTGCGTTCCGGTCCCGGACACTCGGTCCGGCCGAACTCAACTACGACACACACGACAAAGAACTCCTCGCTATCTTCGATGCCTTCAAGCACTGGCGGCACTACCTCGAAGGTCCGGCGTTCCCGGTCGATGTCGTAACCGACCACAAGAATCTGGAATACTTCGCGACGACCAAGGTCCTCACCCGTCGCCAAGTCCGGTGGTCCGAATACCTGTGCCATTTTAATATGGTTATCCGGTTCCGGCCGGGTAAGCTCGGAGCTAAACCTGACGCTTTGACTAGACGATGGGACGTCTACCCTAAAGAGGGGGATAGGGCTTTCAGCCAATTGAATCCTCAAAATTTTCGCCCCATTTTTACCCAAGATCAACTCACCGCGTCCCTCCGAGCCACTTTCCTCGAGGAAATTACCCTCCGTTCCTCCATCGTTATGGATGTTGAGAAGCTTTACTCCGACATTCGTGCCCACTACAACGATGATCCCGCCGCTGTCGCCGGACTTGCTTCCGCGACCTCCGGCACATCCCCGCGCTGGACCGTAGAACCCTCCGGTCTCCTCCGGTACGACGATCGCATTTATGTTCCACTGGTCTCCGGAGACGTTCCGGATCAGCTCCGCGTACGTGTTCTGCAGATTTTGCATGATCACGAGCTGGCTGGCCACTTTGGACAGAATCGCACTTTAGCCCTCGTCCGCCGAGAGTACACCTGGCCGGAGGTCCGGACATTCGTCCGGGACTACTGTCGGTCGTGCATTCTTTGCAAGCGCAACAAGAAGCCTCGGCACCGGCCTTACGGTTTGCTGAAGCCTCTTCCGGTTCCCCTCCGGCCATGGCATTCCATTTCCATGGACTTCATCGAGCAATTACCACTCTCCGGCGAGTTTGACTGCATTCTTGTGATCGTTGATCGGTCTTCGAAGCAGGTCATTCTCATTCCTTGCGATACCCACATCAACTCTCCGGAGCTCGCTCGCCTCTTCCTTATTCACGTCTTTTCCAAACACGGCGTTCCGGCACACGTTACATGCGACCGGGGCTCCGAATTCATCGCCTCCTTCTTCCGGTCGCTGGGCGAACTGCTCAATATGGAGATCCACTACACCTCCGGTTACCATCCGGAGGCCGACGGTCAAACCGAGCGTATGAATCAAACGGTTGAGCAATATATTCGTATCTACTGCTCTTACCAACAGGACGATTGGGACCGACTCCTTCCGCTCGCGGAATTCGCTCTCAATAACGCTCCGAACGCTTCGACCGGCATCTCCCCCTTCTTCGCCAACAAGGGTTACAATCCGGCGATCACGGTCCATCCGGAACGTGACGTGGCTAACATGTACGCCAAAGATTTCGTCGTGGATCTTCAGGAACTGCACCAGTTCCTCCGGGAGCAAATTACTTTTGCCCAGGAGCGTTACAAGGAAACCGGAGACCGGAAACGGTCCCGGGGACCTCCGCTGTCGATCGGTGATCAAGTTTTCATCCTGGCGAAACATCTCCACACCAGCCGGCCGACTCCGAAATTCTCGGAGACGTATCTTGGCCCTTACGAAGTTATTGGCAAACCCAGTGCCGCTTCCTACACCATCCGGCTTCCAAAATCGTTGTCGCAAGTCCATCCGGTCTTCCACATTTCCCAACTCGAACCCCATGTTCCGAATCCATTCCCCGGTCGTGAGGAACCGCCTCCGGCTGCCGTGGAAATCATCGACGGCGAGTCACACTTCGAAATTAAACAAATTGTTGACTCCAAGATCGACCGGCGCTTCCGGACGAAGCTCCGGTACTACGTTGAATGGCTCGGATACGAGAACACGGACGATCAGTACGCTTGGGTTGGCGCGGACGACTTGGATGCGGCCGAACATATCGATAACTTCCACCGGCGCTTTCCGAACAAGCCCGGTCCGGATTTTTGACTTCACTCGGATGTTGAAACCAAGAAAATACGTCTGATTCAAATTTTACATCACAAATATTTACAACGTTCCTTTTATTTCGCCTAGGTCTCTTTGGACCCTCCTCCCTTCCCTCCGGACGCCTCCGGTTTCCCTCCGGTCGCCTCCGCATCCGGCATCTCATCGTCGGAATCCAAAATCTCATACCGATTATTCCCCAACCTCCGAACACCCTCCGGAGTCCCTTGCCGCACCTCCACGGTGACCGTGGTGGTGGTAGGGACGGTTGATTCCGCCGGCTCGCTCTTGACGCGCTCCGGAACCTCCGGGGCGGGTGTCGGAGCTCGAGGGGTCTCCGGCGCGGGTGTTGGGACTCGGGGCTCCTCCGGAGCTGGTGTTGGGGGACGAGATGGAACCGGGACTTCTTCAACCTTGACGACCTTGAGTGTAATGGTCGTGGGCTCTTCCTGCCCCTCCGGAACCTCCGGCACCTCCGTCTCCATCTCCACATCCTCCGGGTTCCTCGCAACCTCGAATCCCGCCGGCCACCCAGTCGAGGGCTCCCGCGGGGCCTCCGGTGCCTCCGGAACCTCCGGCGCTTCTTCTTCCTCCTCCGACTCCGATGCGACCCGTTTCGCCACCTTGCGACGCTTGGTCGGGCGCTCCGGCGCATCCTCCACCTCCGAATCCCCTCCGCGTTTCCTCCTGGCCTCCGCAGGCCTCCGCGCCCCCTCCGTGAGGCGGTCCACCTCCTCCAATTCCTCCGAGGTCAACTCCGGGGCCCCCGACGCCAATCCCATCAACAGCAGCATCCGGTGAGCAAAGGGCTGGCTAGCCCCTTGACCCTCCGGCGCCGCCAAGGACTGGAGGATGAGCTCGACCGCTCGCGCGACGAGTCGGCTCTGCTCCCACTCCTCATGGTGGATGGCCACAAGCGTATCCATACGCTCCCGGAGCTCCCGGTACCTCCGGCCACCCCCGGTCGACTTCTTCCCCTTCTTCTCCTTCTTCTCCCTCCGTTCGCGCTCCGCCCTGGTGCTATCCCGCACCTCGCGCTCGCCCCGGCGGCTCCGAGTTTCCCGGACGCTCCGGCGCGCCCGCGAAGGCCCTGCGACAGGCCCCGAAGCCGACTCGCGCGCCTCTTGCGCCTCGCGACGAGCATTCGGGCGCACAGGACCTCCGGCGTTGCTGCACAAAATGTGCTTCGCGCGGCAGCGCTCGCACGCGGAACGACCGTTCCGGACGAGGCACTGCGCACGGACCCTCTGGCAAGCAGCACAAACTGTAAAAGGTTAGCTCCGGCACCTCCGGTCATGTTGCGACGCACCATTCTCGTTGTTCTCGATATCACTATCGAGCTCGTCGTTCTCCTCGTCTCCGTCATCCTCCGCACGCTCCGGGGTCGGTGACCGCGCCCACTCGATCGGGACCTCCTCATCGAACTCCGAATCCTCCGCATCCAGCTCCACCAGGCGCTGCACGACTTGCGCTGCCCTCGCGGCCTGCTCCTGGAGCTCCGCCGCCTCCGCCTCGTGCGCGGCGATTATTTCCGCCCGGCGCGCTTCACGCTGCTCGAGTCGCCTACGCGCGACCTCCTCCCGCACCTCCGCCGACGACGCGCGGCCCTTTCCCTTCGAAGCGCCGCCGGAGCCGCCCCCGACGTCCCCGGGAGACTCTCCACGCCCGTCGCTGCCGTTCCCGTCGTCTTGCATGGTGATATGGGTTGGTTGTGCCGGGATGGTGGTGGTAAGAGAGAGAGTTGTTATGACTCGAAAACCAACAGCACGTGACTTTTTGATCTTGTTTATTTTCTCACGATTCTCCATTGTTCTTTCGTCTTGGTTCCTCATGGGAGAGGAACCTAAGAGGGGGATACTGTTATATCCGTGCAGCCTCCCTCTGACGTCCGGCCAATTCCTGGCCATCATCCGCCCCCCTCCGGTACCTCCGGTACCGCCAGAGCTCCGGTCAATGACCGGAGCCTCCGGACGTCCGTGTATCATCGGGTTTTTACGCAATGAAGGATTACTGAGCGTTTCCCGTTTATCCGTCTTCTCATCTTCTTCCTTATTGTCTTAGGACTTGTCATCACTTCCTCCAACACGCTCTATTGTTTAGAACCACCCTCCTTCCTATTATGGAATACAATTAGCTACTTAGTATATATATCACTTTAATACGTCTTGTACTTCAGATTGATAATTAACGTTGCTTGGCTCTAACTCCTTGCACTGAGTCGCCCTTGCACTCTTCGTCCTCCTCCGGTACCTCCGGTCGTCGTCCTCTATACCGGACTGCCTGCCGGTCAAGGTAGTCGCTCACCCTTTACCCCCTGTGGTGTTGCGATCACTCGTATACAGCCCGGACCCTCCGTCGGACCTCCGGTACCTCCGGCCCTTGCCGGACCTCCGGCACCTCCGGCACTTCCGGTCCTTCATCTCCGGCTCGGTATATAACACATTGTTAATCTTGTCCTTTACCGCTTGGCTCAGCGTGAGGAATAAGATACCATGAGCTTTCAAATTGTCGGTAGCCCAAGCACGCATCTGTACCGCACCGTTAGGAACCGGGACCGATGGATCGACAGCGTTCCAAAGACCGTCGGCCAACAACAAGGATGCCGCATCAGGCTTCCAAGTCCAGTAGTTCTCTGCACCATCGAGTTTCGTGATATCCGGGTTTAACCATGGCGTACGAGAGTCGAAATGCAAGTGGCAATAGGACAAAGAGGATGTAGAATGTGGCAAAAAACCGGGTGCTGATCGTGACAGCAAGCAATTAACAAGGGAGGATGGTGGTCTTCAATGAGTAGTGGAGCTATAGGCCCATAACCTGTTGGAGATTGGATCCCGGGAGGACGAGCAGCAAGGCGCGACGAGTACAAAGACAAGATAATGATTGATCACATGATACATCCAGGCCGGTATTACTAACTCAGTCTCGACTCTAACTTCGACTTCCAACAGTGGCATCTCATACCACTGCGCATGCATCTCCTCCAAACTATGCCATACCCAGCAAAGGGGATTGTTGCTGCGAGGCATCTCGAAATTGTTGTCGACTTGTATATTGTCCCAATCCCAATCCCACTCCTCTGCACCATCTTCACCTTGCCCGGAGGATGACTGTGCCAAACTGGAGTCATCAGAATCCGAGTTGGAAGGGTCCTTGTGCTCGTCATCCGAATCCGGAAAACCGAGAGGCAACAAGTCTGGCATCTTGTCGTCGGCATCCCCGCTGTCCGAGTCCGAGGTAAAGACTGAGTCCTCTGACTCCGAGTCTGAAGAGGCCCCTGATCCGCGCCAGTCCGAGCCCAGTAGGTCCGACCAGCTGTCACATCAGCAAAAAATATTTATGCGGTAGCTGCCACTGTGAGAGTAGTAGCGCCAGTAGCACTGGGAGCACCTCACCCACGACCTAGTAGTCGCTCGTAGCTCCGGTAGCCGTCCCCTGGACGTCCGGTAGTATTGGTAGCGTCAGTATCTTTGACGCACAGGTTGGTAATGCGAGTAGTCCTGTATCGACAGCCCAGGAGCACGATATAGTTGTGAATAATGAGCTTACACCCAGGAGCGCGAACAAATAAGTTTTGTAGATGTATGTATCCCCAGAATGTAAGATAAATTCCTTTCAAGCACCCACCCTGGTCGCATCGATGGGCAGTCGAGATTAAATCGCGACGTGGCTGCCAGTGGTTGCTTACTTGAGCAAGTATATATATATAAAAATACATCCTGGTCGCCATACCAGATTTCGTACCAAACATGGGAGGTTCCATGGATAAATCTGAAAATAATATGCCATTATTTTAGGATGCCCAACTACCCATGGATATTGTTAAATGCCCCGAAATGGAGTAGGTACTATTTACCAAGACCTGTAAATGTTTCACCCTATTATATTATTTGCGATAAACTATTGCATCAGAGCTCTGAGTTTCTATCGGTAAAGATGGACAGGGGACTCGAGGTTTTATTTGATATCCATTCTCTTCAGAAAGTGAAATCCCCCATCTTTTACAAATATAAAGCTAGTTTAGGAATTCGGCCGGAACAATGTCGACTCGCTGTTGAATGAACCTGTTATATCCGTGCAGCCTCCCTCTGACGTCCGGCCAATTCCTGGCCATCATCCGCCCCCCTCCGGTACCTCTGGTACCGCCGGAGCTCCGGTCATTGACCGGAGCCTCCGGATGTCCGTGTATCATCGGGTTTTTACGCAATGAAGGATTACTGAGCGTTTCCCGTTTATCCGTCTTCTCATCTTCTTCCTTATTGTCTTAGGACTTGTCATCACTTCCTCCAACACGCTCTATTGTTTAGAACCACCCTCCTTCCTATTATGGAATACAATTAGCTACTTAGTATATATATCACTTTAATACATCTTGTACTTCAGATTGATAATTAACGTTGCTTGGCTCTAACTCCTTGCACTGAGTCGCCTTTGCACTCCTCGTCCTCCTCCGGTACCTCTGGTCGTCGTCCTCTATACCGGACTACCTGCCGGTCAAGGTAGTCGCTCACCCTTTACCCCCTGTGGTGTTGCGATCACTCGTATACAGCCCGGACCCTCCGTCGGACCTCCGGTACCTCCGGCCCTTGCCGGACCTCCGGCAGTTCCGGTCCTTCATCCCCGGCTCGGTATATAACAGAACCTAGTTTTATCCTCACCCATTCCAAGGAACATAAAACCGGGTGCCTCAAACTGTCTGCCATATACGCCTGGCCCAGAAAATTCATGATCAGATTTCCTTATTTGGAACATGGAGTTGAATGGAACTGGTAGTTTTGAATCGGGTATCTTGCGAGATATGAGTAGTGAGGACGTAACGTAAAAGTCGGATTTTATTTACAGACTATTACAGGCTATCTCCGGCCAGCCCGCCCCAGGTGCCGAACACGAGCATTCTGCTGCTCGTCATCCTTTCTGGAGTTGTACAAATCAACGAGATAACGGAAGAGATAGAAGTCGTGGTGTCTGAGGTAGGGGTTGAGATAGAATAATTTACATTGGTCAAGAACATGGTCCGAGGTCCAGGTTGGATTTATGGCACGTCCAAAGACAGGAATCAGATGGCAGGAACGGAAGATATGGGAGATGGGTATAATAGATGAGTTTTTGCGGTGGTTGCGCGACGAGAGGGAAATCTCATGCATGCCAATGTCTGGAACCGGGGTTTTGAGAGGTTTGTACCATTCAACATAAGCCAGCGGCTCCGGATAATTTCCATGGTCTTCTGGCAGGCGGAAAATTACCCAGATACGAGCTACAGACAAGCCTACGCACCGATCAGATCAAGCATCGTCGTGAATGAATAGAAGATTTACCGTCAGTCGGAACTTTGCCTGCTCCGGCTTTTTCCGTTCTAACAAGTATGGTGTTGAATTGGCTGGCTTTGGCTGCTTTCACACCCTTCGATGTCATTCGCAAGGGGGCTCCTCGCACCGCTTGGATTGTATCGATCACATCGTGCGACGTAACCTCCGGAATTTTGGGAAGCGGAAAGGAGAGGCGTTTGTAAACGGGGAAATTGGAATCGTTGGAGGGTTCCACATGTGGGATGATGGATTTGGATTCGAGAAACCGGTCAAGATTAATGAGGAAGTCGGGGGCAAAAAATTCAGTCGAAATTGTGGCAGCCGTGAGGTGTGGGAAAGCAGGCTTCTTGGCAACACGGTAAACTGGAGTAGATGGTTCAGCAGTATCCGGGTCTTCCAGCTCCGCTTCCTCGTCGTCGGAATCAGGCTCGTCAGGGGTCTTAGGCGGTTCCGGGGTTGGGGCTGAAAGACTGATGTCCGCCTCGTCGTCCTCATCATCGTCCGACGAAGACTGGGCATCGGCCTTGTATCCGGGGATGGCCCATTGGAGATACATTCCAAATCTGTAGATAGCCTCTTGCCGGCGTAGCCAGACAGTCATTTGCCACGTATATCCGATTTTATTGGTAGCTTTGTAGGCCGCTTTGGCGAAGTCAATGTGGAGGCGTTCAGTATTCTCAGTGTTGAAGCCATTGGTGGTGCCCCGGGAGCGAATGGAGTCGACGTAATGTTTGAGTTTGTGGAGTTTATTGATGTTGAAGTGCGAGCGAATGTTTAAATTGATGAATATGGCCTTGTTGGTATGAAAAGTGGTCCAAGCAGCGTCGAGTTTGGCCAAAGAATCGTCGCATTGGGTCTCGAAATGGGTGTAATAGATGAAATCAAGAACGCCACGCACAGCCCGCTGCACGGCCGGGTCGGTAGCCTTCGCCAGGACACCAAGGAAAACTTTCTCCATATTTTTACGTTCATTCCCCGTCCACTGCGAGGTTAACGAGATCCCCTTTTTGAAATGGCAAAGAGTAGGGTGGGGAGGCATTGCGCGGAATCGGTTATCAATTCCCTCGCCTTTACCGGCAGTCGCTTTGGTCGCCCATTTAACGATGTGATCACCGAATGCACCGTTGTGAAGCTCGTGAAGATGGTCAGGCGTCATGCATGAGAATATGTTGCAGTGAGGAAGGTCGGACCAGAATGGATTGATAGGCCGTAAATTTTGTTCGACGAATTGGACCGGAAATTCGCCCTTCGATTGGTCACTGAGGACACAAATAGTCTCGTCCGGATTGCGAAAGGTCGAAGTTACTGGCTCCCCACGTTGTTTCGGATGTACGAGGCACTCGGCAGCATGCAACGAGGCATTGCTCCGGATAGTCGGCGATGTAAGCCGACAAGATCGGGAACATATTTCGCACGAAGCCGTCAGCACAATCCATCTGCACACCATCTCGTCCTGCCTCTTTCAACGGCTCGAGCATAGTCCTCATGCAGTCGTGGAACAGCTGATGCCCTACTGCAGAGCGCTTCTTCTTTGAAAAGATCTCAAGCTTCGTGACAGGGATGTATCCAAGAAGGACTGTTGCCCGGGAAGATGTGGTGCATCGTGTCTCCTTCCTGAGGTTGCCAATGGTAAGGTAAACAGGCCAGGCTTCTTTGTCGCCACTGAATCGGGTGAGCTGTGTCTTGTCTGACGAGATGATGAGAGGTGCTACTGTCGCACCCTCTGGAAGCAGTTCCTGCAATAAATGTAAGTAAGCCAGTCTGATATTCTCCCACTCCGCACTTTACCTGAATTTTCCACCACCAGTCCGCCGTCCACATCTCCGTAAATTCTTGGTTTGAGTAGTGCCCATCTTCGAAACGCTTGAACACGCGGATGGGTTTGTACCCCTGCTTTGTGAACGACGGGTTCGCCAAAAGCTCTCTGACGATCTCAACAGGGTCGCGATGCCACATTTCGACAATTTCTTCCTTGGGTTTGCCATCTGCATCGAGCTCATCGCCAACCAGCTTATAAGGAAAGCAGAACCACTTCGGGCCCTCTGGGAGGGAGTTGACAAATTTCAAGAATGTGCGGTTATCCTTGAATGAGGGATCAATTCCCTCGCGGACCTTCGAAGCATATAAGCTCAAATGTAAGTGTAATGAATCAAAATACGCACAGATTTCAGCTTCAGATATTCGTCCGTTTTTTTCTGACTGAGGCCTGAGGTCATAAGCCACCTGGCCAGCTCCCACTCGTCCTCGCTCTCGAATGGATACCACGGTGCGTGCCCACCCTCCTTTTTCTGCTCGCGTAACTTCTCAAAATAGGTCTTGCATGTCCCGAGAGGTACCCCAGCCTCCATATCATCTGGGAAGTCCTGCACCCAGCGCGCATCCTCATCCTCAACCTCTTCCACCGTTGCCCGAGGTCGCTTCTGTGGATTTGCTGCGGGAGGCTCCGGTACAGTAGAATTCGAAGAGGGTAACGGCATCTCATTTGGTGGAGGATCCAGGTACGTCTCCGGCTCGTCTCTATCGTCTCCCTCCTCATCCTCTAGATCTGAGTCTGCTCCAGTATATTCGTTGGGCGCAGTCATCTCAGCGTCGCCACTGGCAACGCTATCGGAGTCATCGGCTCCCGCCACATCACTTTCTCCATCGGACTCCAGAAGGTACGCATTGAATTGTTTCTCCCGACAAAGCGGGCTCTGCCCAAGGTGGGAACACAAGCCCTGCTCTGTCGTAGGAGCTGTAGAGCAGTATGGGCAGGCATGGGTAGGCATTGCAAGAGACGACAGTTTATTTTATTTTTCAAATTTGCATCAGGTGCTCAAAAGATCCGCGCTCGCACATGCGCATTGTGATCAAGCAAACAACTCGAAACAAGTTCGTTTATGCCCCACTCCTCTCTCCTTACCATCATGTCCTCCGACTCAGAGAACGACGACGAAGGCTCGTGACCACAACATTCAAAGCCGGCTCGTCGCTCACGCGATGATGTCTCAGGAAATGAGCAATTGGCGGAGCGTACTCGCAACCCGGCGCAGCGCAAGCCATCGGTGAAAGCATCGCTGACAAGTCCAGTCCTTCCCCTTTACGTCTCTAACATGTGGAACTAAAACCCCTTCTTGCAGACAAGGAGAACCTTGTAGCCACTCAACAAAAGCTTGTTGCAGCGGAGAAGGCTTTCAAGAAACTGAAGAAGCGGTATGCCGTGCTGGAGAATGATAAATCTCAAGGTATGGTTCTTCTAAATCCAAGCCCTGTCATTCATTAAAGCCACAGGAGGCCCTGGTGACAGGGATGATGACTTTGAAAGTGAAGAGAAATCAGATGAGGAGGGGGTCGCCTTCACCTCGAGCGTGCGTCCCTTCGTTTTTTATAACCACATTGCTGAACTGGAACAGATCACGCCCTTGGGGAGGCTCCCCGTTGCCGCTGCACCCCCACCGGCACTGCTACGCAAGACTAACAAGAGCAAGGCCACCGAGCCCCCTGAAATCTCGTCTCGGGCCTTCAAGAGCCTCCCTGAGCTCACCGTAGAAGAGCATGAGGAGGTCAACAACGAAGATTTCTCGCCTCCCTCTCCTGTCCCCGGTGACGACATTATCATGGATCTAGAGCCCAATGGTGACGAGTTAGCACATACCGGCAACAGGTGAGCACAGCCTCAGTATCAGTATCATCCATCTACTCACGGCGCCAGCCCGCATCCCCAACCACCTGCTCCCGAGGGTCACGGACGTAGTCGCAGCACTGTGGCCGGGCAGAAACGGAAGCATGCTTCTGAATCGTCATCCGTGTCGCCTGCCAAGCGTGCCACACCCAAACCCAAAGAGTCCAAGTTCCGCGAGGGGTTCGTTGTTATTTCCCGTGTGAAGCCCAAAGCTGCAGACTACGAACCCGTCATTGAAGCGCTGCTCCTTTGTACATGCGCGGAATACTCGGCCCGCATCGTCGCCCGCAAATCATTTCCCCCGACTTCTCTCCAGCTCGAGTGGGCCAGGGAGTGCTGGAACAACGCTGGTCGTGCCGCGCAGGAGAAGGAACGTTACGCGCTGATGGATCGGATGGCAAAGCTGGTGCGACAAAATCCTTCCCCCATACCTATCTAACCTGCACGTCTAGATTACCAAACGTGGGTCCCACATTCGCGGCAAGGTTGTCGACGGCCATCGCGCCTTGTTCGCGTCCAATTACGACTTTCAACAAACCGGATCAAAGGGCGCCATCGCTGCGAATAAGATCAAGGCACAAGTGCTTCTCGACGGCGCCTCCTTCCATTATAAGGTAAGTGTTGTCACTCTAGTTGGCTTCTGTGCTGAAACCTGAAAGGATCCTGCGTCGAGGACCGGCTTCGCTCAAAATGCTATCCTCGCCGCTGCTCGTCACCACACCATCTTCAAGAACAAGCATTCATTGGCTGCTGTGTTCTGCTCCTACTTTGATCCCATACCGGCTCCCTATCTGGCGCTGGATTTCGCTGTGGTACGTCTCACTCGAATATCTCATCAACTCTATGCTTACATGGGGAATAGCTCGAGCACCTTACGATGGAGTGGACGACCGGTGTCCTCGTTCCCAGCCAGTTCACTGAAAAGGACATGGCAAAGTCGTACGATATTCACCTCGCGGACATCAAGAAGTGGTGTGAGACCAACCCCACTGTCACCGAGAATCTTCGGAAGAAGTGGTTCCGGCGTTCGTCGTGAGTTTAAACCGGTTTTTTCATGCAATTCACTTACTCATGTTCTTTAGCCAAGCTCTCGGTCTTGCGCGCCCGGTGGAGGAGAGCACGAACATCGACGCAACACATCAAGAGGCCCTTCGGTCCGAATTGGAAGGTAGAACCGGGGCAACTGACAGCGAAGAAGAAGACGATGGGGATAACGATGGCCCGCTGCAGTCTGACCCGGTTCCTGTCGTGTAGTTGATTATATATGTATTCGTTTCAATTATCCAAATATTACCGTGATTTCATTTTTTTGGACCGATGCAATAAGCTGGCAATCAATTGTACTCAGAGGCTATTAGACTCCCTGTAGCTCCGATATCTGGGTAGCATACTCGATATGTAGCGCTACTGAGGGCTACTGAGCACTTAAGCCATGGTTACCATGTGCTACCAGGCAATGGCTTAAGTGCTACCAGGCGCTACTAACTCGGGGACTAGCCTACCAGGCTACTGGAGGTACTGATGCTATTTGGCGCTACATAGACAAGTGATTTTTTGCTGATGCAGTGTCACTCGCGCTGGTGTCAGTGCTGTCAGAAATGTTGTATCCGGAGTCGATGGATGATGGTGTAGATTCCGAGTCCGAGTCCGAGTCAGAGGTCAGCCCCCGTGGAAGGCTGAGTATGGCTGTGATGAGGCAGGTGCACACGCACGTCGTTGTTTGGCTTCGGTGTATCCTGCGTGCCTTAACGCCTGTTTAATTTTGTTATTCTGTCGAATTTGGCGTTTGAGGCGAGCAGAATGAAGACCAAAGTAAGCCTTGAGGAGTTGCTTTGTCCGTGCCTGGCACGATGACAAGCGAGGCATGAAAAAAAGAGTGAGTGGGAAGGCAGGCCGCACTGGTGGATGATGATGTAACAGAGATAATCATATATAATTTGCTGCTCAAAGAACTTATCTCAAAAACTTGCAGAAAAGAGAATCAACTCAGAATTGCTACAGAATCGAAGGCAGAATCGGGACGGTCAGAGTTCAGGTCGATTCTTGATCAATTCTCGACTCAGAATCGGATCAGAATCGACATCAGAATCGAATCAGAATCGACCCCGAATCGAGTACTCTGACTTCCCCTAGTAAGTTTTGAGCTGAAATTGTCGGGCAAATGAATCTCAGTTGTATCCTGAATCTCTCTCTCTTTTCCTCTCTTTTCCTCCCTTTTTGCAACTTGAAAAACTTGAATTCTGCCGTCTCTCCCCAGACATAGTACATGAGCGGCTTGTTCCGAACCTAGCAGACTGTTCGGACCGGCAACGCCGCTTCCCGGGCCGGTTACGGTGGACGGTGGCTGTGTACGTGACCGCGTTTTTGGCCATGTCCTCAACAGCGTCAACGTCGGCGCCCGTAGCGCACAATGCGGTGCCCCCGCCGCTGGCTAATTCCGCCGGCCGCTCCTCGCGTATTGCGCCCCACTCTCATATCAAAGGCCTCGGCCTCGCTTCAGACGGAACCGCTCCTGCTGACGGATCTGGGTTCATTGGACAAACAAATGCCCGTGAGGTGTGTGTAGAATTATACACCCAAGTCTGATTTAAACGGGTTCCAGGCATGTGGGGTCATTGTAGATCTCATAAAATCGCGGAAATTCTCTGGACGCGCGCTGTTGCTTGTCGGCGCGCCAGGGACGGGCAAGACCGCACTTGCGCTGGCAGTATCTCACGAGCTGGGCGCAAAAGTTCCCTTCTGCCCCATGGTTGGCTCTGAAGTGTACAGCACGGAAGTTAAAAAAACCGAAGTCCTCGCCGAGTCGTTTCGGCGCGCAATAGGTGCGCAGGACACATCTCGGACTCGTTGTCACTCACGTGTAGCTCAGGACTGCGGATAAAAGAGACCAAGGAGGTTTATGAGGGCGAAGTCACGGAACTGACGCCGACGGAATCCGAAAACCCACTCAGCGGGTACGGCAAGACCGTTTCGCATGTCGTGGTGGGCCTCAAAACGGTTAAGGGCACCAAACAGCTGCGGCTTGACCCCAGCATCTACGAAGCCATTCTCAAAGAGAAAATAGTTGTCGGAGATGTCATTTACGTCGAGGCGAACACGGGTGCGGTCAAGGTGCGGCTCTGCTTTTGAAGAGAAAACACCCTCATTGACGCGTCTCCCAGCGTGTTGGGCGCTCAGACGCCTACGCCTCGTCTTACGACCTCGAGTCCGAGACATACGTCCCCCTACCAAAGGGCGACGTGCACAAACGCAAGGAACTCGTGCAGGACGTGACGCTAGGTGACCTCGACGCGGCGAACGCGCGACCGCAGGGCGGGCAGGACATTATGAGCGTCATGGGCAGTCTCGTTAAAAGCGGTCGCACAGAAGTCACTGACAAGCTACGACGCGAGGTGAACAAGGTCGTGCAAGGATATGTTGACCAGGGCGTCGCCGAGGTCGTCCCTGGCGTCGTTTTTATCGATGAGGTGCGAAGGAAAGCACGCCGACCTTACCTTTCTGAGCCGACTTAGGTCCACATGCTCGACATCGAGTGCTTCACATACCTCAACGCGCTGCTCGAGTCGCCTATGGCGCCGACGGTCATTCTTGCAACGAACCGCGGCAACTCGCTGGTGCGCGGTACGACCGACATTATCTCGCCGCACGGAATTCCTGTGGATCTCCTCGACCGGTGCATGATCGTCAAAACAGAGGCCTACACGCGCGAGCAGGTCGGCAAGGTCGTCCAGCTACGCGCGAACGTCGAGGGGCTGCGCCTTGGCCCGGGTGTGCTCGACCGCCTCGCCGCCGAGGGCGAGAAATCATCGTTACGGTGCGTGCCCACCACACTATAAACATTTATGATGAACTGACGGTGAAATTCAGGTACGCCCTCCAGCTCCTCACGCCGGCATCCATCCTTGCAGGGCTCGCAGGGCGCACGAGCATCGAGGCAGAGGACATTGGCGAGATGGGCGAGTTGTTCCTCGACGCAAAGACGAGCGCAGGCATGATTGGGGAAGGTGGCGGGTTTTTGGGCGGTGGTGGTGGGCGGTAGCTATACGTATTCCCGTACTGGCGAATTTTGCTTTGATTTCTTGTACCTTAATCGTCGAACGCACTCAATCCAATGGAATATCTTTCTCGATGGAGTGTAACGATTGTAATCACTAACATCGAACTATAGTGGTGAGTGGGGCGATAAATGATGGTCTACTTTTAGGGATCTATATGGCTAATATACAGTATCTGCAAGCTAGTATACACATTGATTAGTACACACAAAAAGTCGGCTCATGACAAGACCTGAGAGTGGTCGATGAGGATCCCGCTAATGCGGTTGTACACCGCCTCGGGATAGCACCTCGCCTGCAGTCTCTCAAGGAGCGCGGTGGCATTGTCTCGGTTGCCCGAGCCCAACTCTGCGCGCACCATCACCTCCCATGTTGACGGCTGGGGAAGAGTCAGTAGACCATCAACGCAAGACATAACGAGACTCACCTCGCGATACACGGGCTCCATCGGGTCAACAACAGGCGACGTCGAGGGCTCGTGCGGCGCATGGTTGTTGAACGCGGCGATCCCGCTCGGGGGGTCGACGAGGCTCTCAAAGATCGCGCGGGCCTGGGCCATGTCGCCGACGTCCGCGTAACCCTTGATCAGGAAGTTGGCAATGTACGCGGTCATGTGCACGCCCTCGCTGTGCATGAGCGAGATGTACTCTGGCATGAGGTCCGTGCGGCGGTGGGCGACGAGCGTGTTGATCATCGCCTCAAAGACGAGGGCGTCGCGCGGCGGTGCGCGAGGGAAGGAAGGGATGGACGCAAACACGGCGATGGCCTTGTCGAGATCCTTTTGCACGCAGCCGTACGCGTTGATCAGCGACGCAAAGTGGTTGCCCTGGATCTCGACCGCAGGGTCGGTGCGCAGCGCCTCCCAGATCTGCTCCATCGTCTCGATTTCGACCGGTTCGATGCGCCCGTAGGCGTCCATGAGTAGCTGCACGAATCGTCAGTTAGCGCAATAAAACAAAATAAAAGGACGCACCTTGTACGTGTATGCAGTGGGCGGAATATTCGCGGCGCGAAGCTGGTTGTAATAAAACAGCGCACGGTCGCGGTTCGGCTTGGTCGTCGTGTAGAGTTGCATCATGGTGTTGAACGGGGGAACACGCGGGCGGTATCCGGGCGACGCCACCATCTCCGCAAACAGGGTCTCCGCCGCGTGGATGTCGCCCACGCGCGCGCACGCGCCAATGACCGCGCCGTAGGTGATCGAGCTCGGCTTGGCCACGCCGCCCGCCTTCATCTGCTCAAACAGCTCAAGCGCATAGTCGGCCTTGCGCGCCTTTGCGAGCTTGGAGATGATGTTGTTGTAGAGATACTGATTCGGGACGACGCGGTGTACCTGCGCCTCCTGGAACAGCGCGAGCGCGTTGCTCGTATCGTCCGTGGTGTCCTTGACATACAAGATGAGCGCGCCATACGCGTCCGCGGTCGGCGCACCACCGAGCTCGAGGATGCGCATGCGGTGCACATGCGCCGCCTCGAGGTCGCCCGCGTGTGCGAGCGAGATGATCATGCTGTTCTCGATGGCGAACCACGCGGTGCTCTGCGCGTGCTTGTCCGCCTCGAGCGCGCGCAAAAGCACCTGCGCGGCCGTGTACACGTCGCGCACCGCGTCGAGCATGCTCTGGCGCCCGAGCGCCTGGATGAGCTTGCCGAGGATGTACGCGGTGGGCGTGTGCTGGCGCGTGAGCCCCTCGCGGAACAAGTTGTACGCCGTCTTGGCGCTGGCCACGGGCGACGCGCCGGGGCGCATGATCGTCTCCTCGATCGACTTGCTGAGCATCTTGTCGATGTACACGCGCTGCTGCTGCACGGGCGGGTCCAGCATCGCCAGATCCACCTCCATCGCCTCTGCCGCGGGGCCCTCGCCCTCGGACGCCGCCGCCGCGTCCGCAAGCGCCTCGATCGCCGGGCCCTCGAGCACACCCTCGAACCCAAGCCGCTCAAACAGCTCGCGCAGCTCGTCCGTCCCGTGCTTCACAAACACGCTCTTGACCACCTGGCGCACCAAGCGCGGGGGCATATCCGCGAGCTGCACACCCAGCCCGCTCATATCCTCGAGCAACGACACGAGCCCGCGGAACGTGTACGTCTCCGGGCGGTGCGAGGGCACGATCTCCTGCCCGACCGCCGCCGCGAGCAGAAACGCCCAGTCGCGCTCGTCCATGTCCTTCGGGAGCCCGTTCGTCCCGGGCACCTCCGCGTACGCCTGCAGCACGCGCACGGCATGCGCGGGCTCGACGGGCACGCCGTGCTCCTGCGATAAGCGCGCGAGCTGGCGCGCAATCCCATACGGCACCTTCGCGTGGCTCTCGTACACGAGCGCGCTGAGCGCCGTGAGCGGGTGCTCCGCGACCGCGCGCACCGCGCCCGACACGCCATTGACAATCTCGACCGCCTCCTGCAGCATCCCGCGCCTTACGAAATCCTCCCACAGCGGGCGCACGAGCCGCGGGACGTCCATGCGCGGGCCCATGACGTGCGTGACGAGGAACGCGCCCGTCTCGGCGGCCTTGGCGTCGTCGAGCTCGGGGAGGCGCTGCGCGTTGGCGAGGTACACGAGCTCGCGGTCGGCGTCGCGCACGCGCAGGCCGTCCTTGACCGCGCACTCGGTGAGGACGAGGAACATGCGGTTGAGGTCGTCGACGCGGCCCGCGAGGGCGAGCGCGTCGAGCATCTGCGCCCAGGCGACGGCATCGGGGCGGAGGACCGCGAGCGCGGCCTCGTAAGGGCCGCGGGGGCGCTCCGTCTGGGCGAGCAGGCGCTCGAACCACGCGAGGGCGGTGTCGAGCTCGCCGGACTGGATAAAGCCCGCGACGGTGACGGTGTACGTGGAGGACGCGGGGCGGGGGACGTCGGCGGGGCCAAAGGCGGCGGGGGCGGTGGAGGCCATCATGCGTTCAAGAAGCTCGACGCCGCGCTCGGGGGCGCCCGCACGAAAGTGGGCCTCGATCATCTGGTTGTAGACCTGGATGTGCTGGCGGCGCGGGCCGTTGGGGTCGTCGTACGCGGCGGTCCAGTCGATGGCGCCCTCGGAGGATCGCGTGACAAAGTCGTTGAAGATGAGTTCTGGTATCCATCAGTATCAGGTATAAAATGAAAACCAGAACCACCCACCCGCTTCGTTTATCCCGTTGGGGCTCGCATAGGCCCGAATCATGTGCTTGTAGACGGCGGCGACGGGCTTGAGGTCGGTGCGCGCCTCGAGCGCCGTGAGGATGTGGATCGCGGCGTCGACCTGCTCGTGGTTGGCGCACGAGCGGAGGAGCGCGACATACAAATACAACGGGATCTTGGAGCTGCCGTCGCTGGTATTGACCGTCTCAAAGAGCTTTATCGCCGACTGGAACGTGTTCTCCGCGCGCAATTGGGCGATACGCTGGACGTCCGTAGTGCTAGCGGTGCCGCGGCGGGCGCGGGCCTCGAGCGCGGTGATGGTGGTGAAGATCTCGTGGTCGCGGTCGGTAATAGCGGTAATAAGCTCAAAGTACGTGCGCAAGTTCGGAAGGAGCGAGTGGCGGAGCATAGCGTTGTAGGTCTGCATGAGCATGACGAGGGGCTCGCCGGGGCGGCGGCTCTCGCGGAGGGCTTCGAGGGCGCAGTTGTACTCGCGGACGGAGGGGTTTTTTACGTGGTCGACGAGGTCGCGGACGGCCTGGGCGACGAGACCGGGGTCGCCAGTGCTCCTGGCTTTCCGGATGGCATTAAAGGCGGGAGAGTTCAAGGGCGGGGGCACGACTGATTGCGGTGTAGCGGGATCGGTTGCAGACAAGGGCGGAGTGGCTGGGCGGGGAGTGACGGGCCGTGACCGGGGTGGTGGTGGTGGTGGTGGTGCCGCTGCTGTCTCTTCCGGAGAGATACCAGAGCTGGCGGTCGAGTTTCTCCTTATCTGATTGAACGGCTCCGGTGATGCCGCTACTGAATTGCGACGGACGGGACTATAAGGAGGAGGGGGTGGGTCCTCGACAACGACAGAAGAAGTACTGAGGGCTGCAAAGGCATGTTTTGAGCGGGCATGGAGCTGTACGGTTTTCAAGACGCCAAGTTCTTGCGGGGGTGGTTGGGCGCTCAGACTGTGGCTGCGAGGACGGGTACGACGAGGAGGGGTATGAAGGGAGACCCGTCTCTGTGGAAAATCGTCCGAGTCGTCTGTCTGGCCCAGAGAGGGGTCCTGGGAGGTGATCGCGTTGGCCTGGGTGACTGCGCGACCAGCACCGCTGTAGCCCGTATGAAAGCGACTCCCCGTGTATTTTTGACCGCCGGGACCAGGACCATTGCTGCTGCTGCCACTGCCGCTGCCGTTGCTGCTGGGTGCGTTCCAGGGCCCGAGAGTTGTTGGACCGGGAGAGGAGGAGGAGTGGAAGACAGTCCTGATAGTGTGGGACTGGTTCTGGACTGCGACGGCTGCACGGGATGTGCTGTGCAGAATCTGCGTCGCGACCTTGGGCAGCATAATTGCTACTCCACCGTCCCGCGTCGAGCCCTAATAATCACGAAACAGAGAGGCGACGAATCTACACGGCAGAACCAAAAAAATCTGTCAACCGTGTAAATTCGGATCATTTCGGGTCACATTACGTCTTATCTCCCGATCCACAACCACAACCATTCTTCTCTGCATGTATCTTAGACTACAACCATCTCGTTCAGACTCTCCTTCGACTAGCTTGACGCCCTTTCACCATTGCAGAATATCTAACACTACCCCAATTCTCAACTGCACCACGTCAACCCATCTCGTCAGCTCGAGTCACACGTCCACCCACTCTCCGATATTCGCCTGTCCTCGGCGGGTTGTCCCTGGATACACATTCACAGCGTCTTTCTTTGGTCGCCGGCTGTCCAATTGTCTCTCTTCCTGTGTAATGACCAACCACCTGCTGCTTCTTTGGTGAAATATAGTTCCACACCGAGAAAACTAGTGGCTCTGTCGTTCGCTTTTTTTCCCTCCGTCGATATCGTCTTACCATTGGAATGCTCAAGAACCGTACCAAAATTGGGAAGCTCAGAGCTGTGCTGCTTCTCTGAATTACCGTCAAGCGCGGGCAAGATTGGCAACGCTTTTCCCGAAATACAAAACTCTTTCCTGTACATGCTCAATGCTTACCTTGCCCCGAGCATTATACTTCAACACCGGATGGCCCAGTCGTCATTGCTGCTCTCCCTCGAAGAGCTAGTCTCTCTCTCTTCAACTTTGCACTCATTGTTGAATTAACAACCGGACCCTGTGTTCCTGGCCGCGACGCCTGACCGTTCATTTCTTGTCCATTTGACCGTGATATCTATCACCGCTCGACTTGGAGCTGTACTTTACGGCTACATTTCTATGCACATAGCTGTAGATACACGACACTGGTAGTTGGCATTTGTTCGCACTGGCCTTTGTACGCACCTCAGGCGTTCGCAACACCCTCTCCTATATCATCGCAGTTCCGTACCCGGCGGCTTTTAATTATTGGATTCTTCCCCACTCGATGTATACCTTGTATTTTTGCTGTACTTTATTTCAACGCGAATATTCGCCGCCGGCAAATCACGCGCCTTTCCCACGTCACTCATCCCCGCTTTCGTGTCTCCGCCGTGCGCGACGTGCAGGAAATGTCGATGAACCTCTCCCTCTACAGCATCAACGCCTTTCTCATCCTCGACACGGAGGGGAGCCGTGTGCTCGCGAAATACTACCGCCCGAAAAGCCACCCGCTCGGCGAGTCGAAGCAGTTTCTGACGCTCAAGGAGCAAAAGGCGTTCGAGAAGGGGTTATGGCAAAAGACCAAGAAGCCTGGAGGTGGGTGCGCGTACCCTGCGCGTCTTCGAAAAAGATTGAATGCCAACACGGTGCTTCAGGTGATATCATTCTATACGACGGCCACCTGGCGGTGTACAAACACTCGCTGGACCTCATCCTCTACTTCATCGCGGGCCCGTCGGAGAACGAGCTGATGCTCTCGACCGCGCTGAACAACTTTGTCGACGCGCTCACGCTGCTCATGCGCAACCAAATCGAGAAGCGCGGCGTGCTAGAGAACCTCGACCTCGTGCTGCTGTGTCTCGACGAAACCATCGACGACGGGTGCGTGCGCATTCACCATTAATTGCCCCTCTAACACGGACCCCAGTATCATCGTCGACACGGACCCCGCTGCCATCGCCTCGCGCGTGAGCCGGCCACGGCCAGACACGACGGAAATCATCATCAACGAGCAGACGATCATGAGTGCGTACCAGACGGTCAAGGAGAAGATGGCGCAGAGGATAGGCCAGCTGTAGCACTAGAATTTATTATATTTTTTCTGCGGAAAATAAAACATGGCTTACTCTCAACCACATTCACGGGTATCGGTGCTCTCGACCTCCTCGCAGTCGTCGGTGGAGCACCTCTCCCCCGCAGCGTCCTCGACGCGATTCTCGCTCCCCTCGACGCCGAACCCACAGCAAGCTCGCCCCGCCGGCGGCGTGCGGCCCAACATCTACGACCGCAACCTCAACAAGACCCGCATAACAGAAGTCTCCGCCGCCGCCTTCACCTTCCTCTTCTCCGAGATGGTCCAGTACACCCAGAAGCGCGTCAGCGGCATAAACGACCTCGAGCGCCGCCTCAACACCCTTGGCTACCGCATCGGCACCCGCGTCCTCGAGCTCATGGTCTGGCGCGCCGAGGCCCAGTCCAAGGCCCCCAAGCGCGAGATCCGCTTCCTCCCCGCCCTCATGAGCATCCACACCCAAGTCTGGCGCGCCGTCTTTGGCAAGCCCGCCGACGCCATCGAGAAGAGCGTCGACAACGCAGACGAGTACATGATCATCGACAACGACCCCCTCATCGAGCGATACATCTCCGTCCCCAAGGACATGAGCCAACTCAGCTGCTCCTCCTTCACTGCAGGCATCGTCGAGGCCGTTCTCGATGGTTTAGGATTCGTGAGTTTGTCCTTGATTCATTCAACCGCATCCTCTCACTCTGCTCAGCCTGCGCGCGTCACCGCACATAACACCCCAAAAACACAGTTTCCCTCATGTACCACCATCCTCATCAAGCTAGAAAAGTCTGTGTTGGAGCGCGAAGAGGTGCTGAAATAATGTATATGTATTTTTTTTTCGCCTGTAGTTATATTAAGTCTACCACCACTCCGCCGCTAAAACAGTCCCAGTAAATCCTCCTGCGGCTGCTGGGTCTGTGTCGGCGGTGGCGCAAACGCCGGGGCCGATACTGGCGGCGACTGCACGGGCGCGGACGGCAGCCCTCCAAATGCGCTCCCCCCAAACGCGCTCATTGGGCTCCCGCCCATCCCGCCCATCCCCATATTCGCCCCTCCAAAAATCGACACGAGGTCGTCGAGCGGGTTCTCCGACAGACCCGTGACGAGGTTGCGTGCTGCGGGTTGCGCAAGTACCTCCGTCGCCGCGAGCCCCGATGGCGCATCGGTCGCAAGCTCGTCGCCAAAGTCGCTGTGCACTGTGTTTTAGTTGGATATTGTGCCCAAGTCAGAATGAGGCTCACAGCAGATTCTCCGCCTGTTGACCGTGCGCGACGGTCTGCAGCGCCTTCTGCGTGGAGAACGCGTCGCTGCGATTTCATCAGATTCAGTATACGGCGACGACAATAAACTCACTCCGCCTCGCCGGCCTTGCGCACCGAGTCGGCGCCAACGCGTCCCCGCCCAACGAACGTCTCCTCGGGCTTGTGGTACACGCTCGCGAGACTCGAGATCTCGCCGAGCAGCTCCTCGAGAAGCCCCGGCGCAACCGTCGTCCGCGGAATCGAGATCGGCGGTCGATGCGCCAGCACAACGGCCTGCGTTGGGTTAGCATCCCTCCAAATATTTATGCCGACGCACACACCTTCGCCGCTCCAGGGTCCGTCGACAGCAGCCGCCAGTAGATGTACGCTCGGTCGCGCACGTCGGGCGAGTCGCAGTTTGTCGCCGTGTTGAGCACACGCTGCACGACACCCTGCGCCGAGTCGGGCTTTTTCAGAAAGAGCTTCACGACGGCCGTGAGCGTCTGTAGCTGCACCGAGTACGCCTCGTCGACGAACGAGTCGACGAAAATGCCGAGCAGCTCGTCCGCGTTGTCGATCGTACCCGCATACTCGCCGATGATCCAAATGAGCGACGCCTTGGCCTCCGGCTCGTCTAGCTCGTCGAGATTTGCGCACAGTGTTGGAATTACGCCCTCGTAAGTGGATGGGTATTTGCGGAAGATGTCCTGCAGCGGAATTGAGCATCGGTGGAATAATGATATGTCATAACAGACCTTCATCACAACCACGGCCTCTTGCACGACGTAGCTGACCCGCGTCGCGATGAGGTCCAAGAGAACATTCACGCACCGCTCAGCCGCCGCGTCGATCTTGACCGCCGTCTGGCCGATCGCCTTGATGCTCTTGCGCACAAAGTCGACGTCCACCTCGGACGCGTACCTGCGACAATCAGAGGGATGAAACAGTGCCGGACGCTGACTCACTCCTTCAGCTCGCTGAGCAGCGCATCAACGTTTCCCTCGGAGGCGAGGCGAACCATGATGTCGAGTTTCTCAATCTTGACGTACAGCGGGTCGTTGTACTTGCAGAAAAACACGCGCATCTCATTTGCAAGGATCTCCGGGCGCTTCTGCAGCAAGAGGTTGATGTTCCGCAGCGCGACCCACTGCACCTCGGGCGGGGAGGAGAGCAGTGTCACCAATGGCGGTGCCATCTTCCGTATGAGCTGCTTGATGAGCTCCTCGCGCCGCACGCCGCGGATGTGGATCATGATCACCTGCGAAAATGAGCCACGGTTGAAACAACGGGCAGGATCGAGGCGCTACCTTGACAGCGGCAAGGACGACGCTACCGTTGACGTGCTGGAACTGCGGCACGACACGCTCGCAGATGTGGTCACTCTCCTTCTCGTCTTGCGCGATATAGCGCGCGAGCGCGTTCAATATCGCGACACGCCCCCACTCTGAGCACTCGTTGAGCGCTATCAGGAGCTTGTTCAGGATTGAGGTTGAGATGACAAAGAGGGCGGGGTTGGGTTCGGAGGTAGATGGCAGTGCCGAAGCGGCGATGTGGATATCCGTCAGCGCTGCGACGGTGTTAGCCACGACCTATAATCATCAGCGGCGCAATGTTAAGGGCGTTATATAATACTCACCATAGGATTGCTGTCCGCAATCATATCGTGCAGCTGGTCCAGGAACCCATTCTCCAAAACGAGCTCCGGCTTGAGATCGTACAGTTTCGCAACACACAGCGCAGCCGTCTTGCGCACATACGGGTTCTCGTCTCGTAGGCACTTTTGCAGCGGGTCGCACAGGTAGTCGATGATCTTTTCCGCGCGCAGGACGCCCATGGTGCGGATGGCAAGCGCGCGCACCAGGGGATTCGGGTCGTCGGTGTCCTTGACGAAGGTATTTACTGCGAGGATGACGAGCTCCGGTTGGGTCTTTGCGTAGTTCATGAGATATAGGTATACGAGTTTCTTGAGCTCCAGATCATCGGTTTGCATGTTCTTGAGGACATCCGGGAACAGCCCACTGACATCTGTGCGCGTTATAGTGTGGGCGCGTGCAAGTATTGAACGGCCCTACCTTTCCCAACGGTCATGGAGGCAATGGTTCGTTTAATCGCATCCTTGCGCTTCTCGGGGTAGCCACTATTGAGGTCGACTGAGAGCTCGTAGTTTTCACCCTTGCGCGGGGCGCGGCTCATCGTGGTCTAAGCGCGAATCGGTCACAACGTCACAGAGTCACTCTTCTGCCTAGATCTTTCGAAGACGTTTCCTCCCTTCCTCGTATACAAAATGAATGTATTCAAAAAGAGAGAGAGAGATTATCCACCGTTCGTAGT
The DNA here is from genome assembly GCA_029289565.1 of Mycena galericulata. Lineage (NCBI taxonomy): Eukaryota > Fungi > Basidiomycota > Agaricomycetes > Agaricales > Mycenaceae > Mycena > Mycena galericulata. The sequence goes on from JARKIA010000254.1 coordinate 48,947, forward strand.
AGTAGCTATATATATGCATCGAAGAAGGAAATGTCAATGTCCACATCTACTGCTCGCCCGTGAGTAGATCCACGACGCGGTCCCTTGCCTCCTCGACCAGTACGTCCTCGAACACCTCGCTGCTCCCTAGCGTGCACCGGAGAGCCTGTGCGTCTTGGGACTGGGCAGACACAGCCCCAAACACCCGTCGGTACAGCACAATCGCGCTGAGCAACTTCTCCACGTCGCCCTCCACGCCCTCATCGTCCACGTCCGCGTCCGCGTCAAGCTCACCGCCCCCAAGGACCCGTCCGACCCGTGTAGCCAACAGCCCGACGCGCCCGCCAAGCGCACGGGCGGAATTGAGAGCGCGCTCCCGCTCTTCCGTGTCGGCTTCCGTCTTCTCCGAAGCGAAGACTGTTTCTGAAAACGCGCGGGCAGAAACGGTGCGCAGGCGCTCGCGCGCGACGCCTTCCTCCAATACGCTCAGCACGCCTTTGTCAGCGGGGGATGTGGGGAGCCGCGCGGCAGCCTCGTCCACACCAAGGCCGAGGTTTGCGTCCCAGAGGTGCGCGGCGAGGCGCGCGCCGAGGAATGGGACGGGCCGTAGGAGGAGCGCGAGGAGGCGGCGGTCGTCGACCGGAGAAGATGTTGTGGTGGTGCGGTATAAGCGCACGGCGGTGCGGAGTCGGGTCGAGAGCGGCGTTGACGCTGCGGTGATACTTGAGTTCCAGAGCAAGTAAGAGGAGAGAAGAAAGCTCACCGTTGAGAATGCACGCTTCCGCGGCGGCATGATGTGGAGCCGCTGGTACGGCAGAGGGCGTCGCGGGCTCGTCGTCGTCGCCGCTTGTGCTCGACAGGGAAAGTTCAGTGTCCGCGTCCGTGTCATCGTCTTCCGAGGTGGGCGTCGGCGGGGCCGCGGGCGTTTTATCTACGACCACCACCGTCGCCACCGCAGGGACCTTCGTGCCGCGCAGACGGGAGTAGACGCTTTTCCCAAGCGGGAGTAGCACGCTGGCAAGAACCGCGACGCTGACCAGGAGATGGAACATCTGCAGCATCCCCATGCCCTCGACGGCCACGGGCACCCTCGTGAGGACGTGGCCCTCATGCGCATGGTGCACAGGTGCAACGCTCACGTTGCCCGTGTTCGCAAAGAACGAAAACAGAGCAAACGCGCCTAAGAGGTACTGCCGCTGCGGCACCTCCTGCTGCGCCTGCATCGGGACGGAGGTCGAGAGCGCGGGGATGGACGCAGATGTGGGCAGGGGTACAACCTTGCGCGGGCGGCCGCGTTTCTTCTTCTCGCCGTCCGCGGCAGGCGCTGGGGCCTTGCGCTCCGGCTTAGGCTTGGGCTCGGTCTTGGGCTTTTTACGCTTGCGGCCCACCCCTTCTTCGTCGCTATCGTCATCCTCCTCGTCCCCATCCTCTTCCGGCGCCGCGTGGTTGTCGCTCAGCTCGTCCGTCTCGGGGCCCCCAAAGCGTGCGGCCCATTCGCGCTCCCACTCCCGCAGCAACTCGCGCCCGCCAACCAGCCCCCCGAGCAAAGTCTTGAGCCCCGCGAGCTCGCGCGCGAGGCGGGCCTCGCGGTTCTTGAGCACGCGAATGTACTCGACGGCCTTGCCGAGGACGTTCGCCTTGGAGCACTTGCGTGCGACTTTGACACCGTCAACGAAGCCGCGAGCGTCGATGATATCCTCTGGGCCGTCGTCGTCGATGGTGTCGCCGGCCTTGAGTGCAGCGGCACGGTCAACAACACGGAGGGCGGGGACGGCCTGCCGGAGAGATTGGATGCGGGCATTTAGGTTGGTACGGTAGCGGCGCTCGATGGTCGTGTGGCTAGTTTTCGGGCGTGTTTGGGGGGCCGCTGTGGCCTTCGCGAGTACCGGAGGCGGCACGGGAGTGGTGGTGAAGGCGGGCGGTGGGGATGCAGGTGTAGGGGGCTGTACCTGTACCTGCTGCTGCTGCTGATGCTGTTCGGCATGCTGCTGCTGCTTCTGGTCCTGGTTTATTTGCACGGCAAGTACCACGCCGGCAGTTTTCCGGACGCGACTGGCGAGTTCCGTCGCCGGATCCTCGTCAAATTCGGAAGCAGGAGGCGAGTAGGCCGCCAAAGGAGAGAATGACCCGGAAGTTGAACCGCTTTCGGAGGAGCTCGCGCTCATATGGGACGATTCGAAGGTAAACTGGAATGGGTCCGGTGCAGCGTAGGTGTAGTTGAGCGCAATGGGCTCGATACCAACGGAAGGGTCAAAGGACATGTCCATGATATTGAAATCCATGTTGAAGTCCATCTTGTTGTCCTCTACTGGGGGCCACATGCTAGAAAGGGAGTTCCAATCTGGGGGGGTGCTAGCCGAGTCTGTGTCGGTATCTGCGCCATCGTGCTGGGAATGGTTGTGGAGGAGGAGGTTCAAAGGGTCGCTGGGATCGAGGCCAAGGTCTTGCGACATGAGTGTAGAGGAAGAAGATGATTCTGAGCTCATATTCGTCGTGGAAAGGAATCAGGCCACCTTGAGAGAATATTCAGTGGCTGTGCGATAACGCAATCTTATCTCGCTTTACCTCATTTTAATCTCAACCAGAACGCCTCAAGAGCCTCAGTAGTGAAAACAATCATTCAAAGGAAGGCGCGTACCATTGTGCGTTTTTTAGCGGTTCTCGGAACAAACACTCCCAAGAAAATGCCCCACATCCTGTAACAGCACCTTACCGACTCTCCGCGAGATGATCTCCTGCAAATATTCTTAACTGTGGCTAGAAAACTCAACGTTCAACGTTTACTGAGGCAGTTCTGTCGAACCTCCGTGCAATGTATTGATTGCCGCTTCTGGCCCCTTGTCGACTGCGACCTTCGATCACCCCTCTCTTTTCTTCCTCGATGTCCCTCGAAGACGCCCTCCAAGCTCGAGAGCGACGATTGTGCGTTGATTACGCCAACGAGACGGCGATACTTCCGGTGTTTTGCGATGCTTCGATATCATTTCCGTCGACTCTCGCCTTCGTAGCGTGTCATGTCCTTACCGCCCTGGCCAAAGCCAACGAGGAAACTGTATGGCACGTTTACGGGGACATCATTTCGAGCTGGGCGGGTCCCGTCAGCCCTGACGCGCGCAGAACGTTGCAGGCGGAGCGCGAATGGGTCCAGCAATTTCGAAGTGATAGGAGCGTCGGCGACGAACTATCACAAACTGTCGCCCGTATCAGAGCAGCTTTAGCAGCCACGGACATCGTTCTTGTCAGAGACGAAGACCTCTCGGACTTCGTTGTGTACACCTGCGGTGAGTTGCCGGAGGAGAAGATGAAGGACGAGATAGACTTCATCAAGCACACTCTCGCATTTCATCACCGCTCTGACAAAGGCGAGAACACAATCTATGTCCCGTCCTATCTCCCCATTGTCGAATCTTATATTTACGACAAATTTATCTCCCCCGAGTCCTTCGACGCTAACATGGCGGCGGCCGTGGTAAGCATGGGGAAGGCAATGGTGCACGAAAGCAGGCAACTTGTGGGGACCCTTGTGAGTGTCTCCTTTCTTCTTTATGTTGGCCTCCCTTCCTTCAATGTATACAGCTTCATGGTGCAACATACCGTACCCCGACCCTGGTTCAGGGAAGCTTCCCGAGCCCAATTCCGGCCGGAGGAGCTCAAGAACGCCACGAAGAGCCAAGCGGTGCAAGCGGCGACTACTATGAAGTCACCCGGTACGGCGCCGCCCTAACACCTGCCTTGGGTGTGTATATCCTCCTCTATCGAGTAGTAAATATCAGTGGCTAATTGGCCTTTTAGTCTGCCCACAAGATGGTGGGAAACCAGACAAAACAACGTTTGTTATCACAGGTCGGATGTCGGCCAACTCACCACTACGCTTCCTACGCCCATACCACATCACCTACCTCGCCAAAACGGTCCGGGACGGCTCCTTCATAGAAACCCGGCGTTTTTTCATAAACGAGCATACCCAGCCTGTCCTTGGATATGTTCTAGAGGTCGACGAAGTGTTCAAAAAACCAGCTTCGGATCATCCTCTCTCACCGCAGCCACAATCATCAACACGCCGGTCAATGACGGCTCGGCATTCCGGGCCATACGTGCCCCAGGCTGTTCACGGAACCCCGGTCGAATCAATACGGACTCTAGAGGATCTGCGGAGAGTTGGGTACACCAACTACCCGGGGGTGTTGGGAGCAGGTAGATACAAATCCAAGAAATCTGTGTAGTGCAGCAACAGTTGCGATGAAATTTTCATCTTGTCTCTACTTGCTATTTATCTCGCTCATTCCCCATCACGTCAATCCAGCGCATTTTCAATGCGTATGAAAATAGAGCACCCGATGCGACGCATCTAGCTCGGCCACATCAATCTAATTCCCCAAGCTCTTGTAGTTGATAATGATGTCCGCCTCGGCGAGAGACTTGCGAACTCGTGCGACATGCTCTCAAATCCCTTGATCGGCGCAATGGTGGGTAACATGATGTGCGTGTGCTCCATTTCGCATTGCGTCGGAGAGCTGCTTTACCGTCGTTTCATGAAACCGTTCACAAGTTGTGCACGTATGTGTATCGCGTCGACTGAACAAATGCTGAAAGTATTCGATTGGCGACTAGCAATGTTACCTGGTCCGCACTGATTAACGCCGGATGAGAGATTCATTCCGGGTCCAGGACGCATCCTAGTCGACAAGAAAAACACGGGCATACAACGCTCGTCCAAACGCTTATTATAGCAAATTTTGGGCGCTATTGAAAATCCAGGATGAGATAATAATTCGTACAACAGCAAAATCGTACGGTACTTAAAGACAAGAAAAACGGCGACTTCCAGCGTTGTCGCGCTGATTAGCTGACAGAATCGTATTCTGCGAATATAATGAAAAAGAAAGTAAGATAGCGCCCTAGTCGACCTTCTTCTCCTTCTTCTCGAGCACCTCAACCCACTTGCGAGGGAACCACCCCTCCCTGCCCTCGCGCGTGCGCCCCTTCCACCACTCCTCTGTATGCTCGAGCTGCACGCGCGGGTCGACCTCGCTGCCGGTGCGCGGATCGAGCTTCGCCATGATCGCGACGATCTCATTCTCCTTGAGCGCGAGCTCAGACGGGGTGCTCGGCGTAAACGGGTAAAGCGCGCGCGCAAACGTGAGCGCGGCAGGGTCGAGCGGGGGAAGCGGCTGGCCGGGGAGGAGCGGCTGCTGGCCCGTCGTGCGCGCGCGCTCGTTGAGGATCTGGATGAGCTTGGTCATCGCGTAGGGGATGCCGAAGATGGCGAGGAGGAAGATGATGAGCGGCTTCTTGCTGGGTTTGGGGCCCGGGGCTGCCTGGGGGTGCGGGCCGTGCACGGGGCGGCCGTTGACGAACTCACGGAACTCGCCCTGAATGCCGGGGCGCGGGGTGGTGCCCAAGAGAAGACCGCGGAGCCAGCGCATGAGGCCGAAGAGGCCAAGGACACTGCCGAGGGCATTGCGGAGGTGGCCGAACTGGTCGATGACGCCGACCATGGCGAAGAAGCTCGAGTGGGTGGCCATGAAGGTGCTCTCGAGCATCTGGGCGACGCCAGAGAAGGTCTGGACGATGGAGTGGAGGAGGGTGAAGGTGTGCTGGGTGGTTGACTCGAGGGTCTGAGTGAGCGACGGGATGGGCATCCCGTTGGCGTCAAGGGGCATGCCGGGGACGCCAGGCATCCCCATCCCCATGCCCATTCCCATCCCGCCGTACGGGGACATACCCATCCCCATCGACGAGTACGGGCTCATCCCGTAACCGCCGCCGTAGCTGCCCATGCCCATGCCCCCGCCATACCCGCCATACGTGCCACCATAGGATGAGCCCAGGCCACCATACCCGCCGTACGCACCGCCGAGACGTGAATAAGGCGATGCGCCGTACGAGGAGGTAGCACCATACGGGCTGATCGCGGAGGAGAGAGGAGGGGCGTTAAAGGACGCTGGACGGTCAGGAATTGTTGGTTGTTGTTGTGCTGAGGAAGACGATGGCGAGGGGAGCGTCGGCGCAGCCGTTGCAGCAACAGCAGCGCCGCCGTTGCGCTCCCATGGCTTGGGAGGCGAGCCCATCGTAGACGGAGGAGGAAACAGGAAATGATTAACATTATGTAATCTCGCATCGGCGTTTGAACAGGCCGGAAAATAGTACATACAGGCAGTCAAACAGTACAGTAAACTAACAGTGCGTGCAGAGCAGAAGAGAATAAATAAAATAACCTATCACTCGTCCTGTGCCTCCTTCTCGTGCTTTTTCTTCATCGCGCTCACTGGGTGGGGTGTTGAGTAGTCGAAAATAAAGGAAAGAGAAGAGAACAACACACCATCGCGCGAGATCTGCCCCGAAGACATCCACCCCTCAGGAAACGCTGCGACAATCTGGGCGGACTCGATCAGCATACCTATGTTAACAGAGAAAGCACACTCACCCGCTGATAAAGCGACTTTCTCAAGCCCTGCTCGCTCACTTGCAGCACCGAGCCCTCAAGCTGACTAGTGTCCCCGTCAGCAAAACAACAAGCTAAAAACAAAAACCACCCACTTCTTCTCATTCTCAAGCCGACAAATCTCGTTACTGAGCAGGACAAGCTCCCACACGGCGCTCTTCATCGCGTCCGTCATGCGATACTTTTTCAGCGGCGGGCCATGATGCGCACCGCCCTTCCCGGGGCCCTCCTTGTCGTCCTTCCCGTTCGCCTTGTCCTTGTCCTTGTCATCGCCGGCGGACGAGAGCCCCGCCGACCCAACGCGCACCTCGGGGTCCTCCGTCCCATGCCGCGTCGGCCCCGTCGACCCCTCTACGCTCGGCTCCCCGTCCCCGTTGGACGCCGCCTTTTCCTTCCGCTTCTCCTCTGCGTGCGCGCGGCTGTAAGTCATGGACGGGAAACCCAAAGCCAGACGCACCATAATTCTGCAGACTGCGCTCCCACTCCTCCTGCGCCTTCGGGAAGCCGTCAGCGGCGAGCATCCGCAGCGTCTCGAGCAGCTCGTCCTGCCGCTGGTTCAGCAGCGCCGTGTGGTCGGCGAAGATCGTCCGCTTTATCAGTTTCTGTTCTGCGTCAACGGGTGCCCCAATAAATCGAAGAAAAACACACCGTCATGGTGAACCGATTATACGGAAAGATATTGGGCATGAGGTTGAAAAAGTTGTCGTCGTATTCGTCGAGCGTGATGGCCTGAAGTGCAAGTGCGGCGAGCAGCGGCTTGAGGTTTGGCGGGAACTTGGACTTTGTTTCCCAGGTCTCTGCGCATACGGAAACTCACTCAGCCCTGCGTCAAGGAAAGGAAAGGAAAATCACGCACCGGCAGCGATAGCCTTCTTCATATTCTCGATGCTCAACTGCAAATCCGGATGGAAACTCGCGATATCGACCGTCTTGCGCTTTTTCGCGCCCTCCCCCCCTCCGCCGTTGACCGCCGCCCCCGTACGCTTCCGCTTCTTGCCCACCTCGTCGTCCCCCCCGTCCACATCTTCGTCGGCGCCCTCGCCCTCTTCGTGTTTGTGCTCCCCGTTCACGCCATTCACCGCGACGCGCTCCTTCCACTTGCCCTTCATGCGATTCACGCCCTCCGCGATCGCCGCAGCGTCGCCCCCGTCCGCGCGCTCCTTCCCCTTGACGCTCGCCCGTCGCGCCGCGCCCCCGCCGAACAAATCCATCTTGCTGTCCTCGTCCTCGTCCTCGAGCGGGATCGGCGACTCCTTCGTGCCGAGCGCCTTGCCCTTCGCCTTGGACGGCGGCGCGCTCTTGGACGTCGCTGCACCCGTCGCGGACTTGGCCTTCTTGAGCGCCGCAGCCGACGCGGGCTTCAGCGCCGAGGTCGACGCCGTAGGCAGCGTGAGTGACAATGCCGGGCCCGCCTTTTTCTTTGACTTTGGCTTTTTGGGCGATCTGTGCCAGTACGAATAAGTAGATGAATGCAAGGCGTGAACGCGGCGTACTTGTCCCGCACAAGCGCGACCTCGCCGCTGCTGACGTAGAACCCCTTCTGCTTCGTCTGTGCAAAGTACGTCCGCTCGTCGATCGCGAGCTCCGAGTCGTCGATGAACGGGTCAGTCACGTCGTAGTACTCCCCCGCGCCCTTGGACTTTTTGGCAGCCTTTTTGGGTTTGGGTTTCTTGGGCTTTGGTTTCTGTCGGGTAATAAATGAGTGAAAGGGGTGATGGGGGGATCGACGCGCGCCGCACCCCGTCTGCGTCCATCTCCACGTCCCCGTCTGCGTCTTTCGCGTCCTTTGCCTTTTCACCGTCACCGGCCTCGCTCCCGTCCTCGCCCTCGCTGCTGCTCCCCTCGTCCGCATACTTCTTCCCCCCAAGCTCACCCCACACGAACCCCGCTGCGCGCGCCTTGCCCTTGACGTCCACCTCGTAGTTGTCCGGCCCACCGAGACGAATCTCGAGCCGGATGGTCTGCATCGGCGGGGGCGGTGCCGGCGGGGGCGGCGGAGGGGGCGCGTGGTGGGATTTGGGCTTTTTCGGGGCCGGGGTGGGCTTGGGGGGGGAGGCAGAGGCTGAGGTGGGCGGGGCGCTGAGTGGGGAGGTGGGGGCGGGGGCGGGGTCGACGAGGACGGGGAGGCGGATGGCGGCGGGGTTGGCGGTGTCGTCGACGACGATGGCCGTCGGCGCGTCGGGGGTGGGGGGCTTGGTGTCGTCTGGGTCGGCCTCGTCGTCGGGGATGAGGTCCTTGTCGACGTCGTCCTCGGACGCGTCGTCGGACGAATTTTCCGAATCGGAGGGGTCGTCGTCGGGCTCCTCGGCGTCGGCGACGTCGGGGCCGTCCACGGGGTCGGCGTCGTCGTCGTCGTTGGTGGTTGGCGGGGGTGGCTGCTCGTCGTTGACATCGGGAGGGTGGTCGTCGTCGTTGTCGTCGTTGTCGGGGCCATTGTCGTCGTCGTCGTCGTCGTCGGCGAGCTCAGGCTTGGAGGGGCTGCCATACTCGTCGAGGTCGTCGAGGACGCTTCTGGCGCGGGAGGAGGGCGCGGGGCTCACGTGGGCCGGGGACGCTGGAGAGTTATGTCCCCCCTCCACCATTTCCACATCAGAATCCATCCGTTCCTCTCTATTTTTTTTGGCCAGTACAGGGCCCCGAGCCAGGCAGTAGACTATGAACCGCTAGAGAGGGCGTCAAAGGGCTAGGATACCTTTTGGGAGGCGGAGAACCTCGAGTTTTTTGGCAAAGTTCCAGGTTGTGATGTGGCAGATTTGCGTCTCCTCTTCTGGCGTGCCTGCGTTGCGCCGGCGGAACATCACAGACCGGAGGCTTCCTTATCCGGTAATATTCACTGCGCACAGCCTCAAAAACCGGAATCAAGGTAAATGTTCGAGTACATATGTCCAGCTTCTTGGACAAACGCTACAAATTGAAGAGACATCATGGGGCGAGCCCGACTTTGTCCTATGTTCGCTTTCATAGGCCCGTGGCATAAGTATATGTGCGGAATATCCTCTTTCCAGGTCGTCTCGTTGTCTTCGCTTCTTTCCAATGTCTTTATCAACCTGCCATTGACCACGAGAATGTCGCGTTGAAGACAATAAAGTTACATCTGGAACGGTAATACAAGGGCAAAACGAGATGAAAGCGCGGCAAGTCAAATTGGTGGTAGAATCCAGTCGCAGAGCTAAACCTCTAGGCTGTGAGTCATTCAGATTCTAACCTAAACATAAATCCAAACAAAATTACCTGTATTGCGTTTTCTTTTCAAGGATCCAAAGTCGCAGGTCCTACATGGAATTAACCCTTCCTCGAGCAGAGCCGGGGGCATATCGACCTGAGAGAATCGAAATGGAAACGGCGGAAGCAGCTCCCGCCGGCCGAGGAGATTGTGCACCACGCTCGGTTGGGGGATATCCGTCCGACAAATGACAGAGGGTCGCAGGAAATCGATGCTGGACGGCGCCAGCTCGCGCGCCGTGCCGCTCAGGAAGAACCTTCTCTTCCCCGGAGCCGGTGATATCGCGTTGCGACGTCGTACGCGCCGCGCTCAGCTTGTCCGCGTTTGTCTCCAAGCACTATCCCTGCGACTTCCATCTACCTGAGTGTGTATGTATGAGTCGAGCACCAATGAGAAGGATGGCAGCGCACCATTGCCATTCTTCCGCGCTCAATTGAGCGCCGAGGCCGTGCCATTCCATTTCTATCTCTCCCCTTGATCCATCTGTGTCCGGAACATCGTCCCGTTATCATCGAGCCGGCCGCAACGTCGTGCGCGCACTCGACTCATGTGGCACAGCTTAGAAGCAGTGGTCTCCTGCAACTGAGGAGATCGCTGTCTCCTCGTTCCGGCAGGCCACGCCGAGGAAGAGTTGACCGTTTGGGACCGCCAAGAGCAGCGGGATGCAGAGAAGAAGAGGGGAGGAAACCGCTCCCGGTGCGTCGCGCCTGCTCGAGTGTTTCCAGCTCAGGCCGATGTCGACAAAACACTCGATGGCGGGGCGGGAGGCGTACGGCAACGATATCGTGCGCAACAGCACCATATCGCCCGCCTGCGGCCTTTGAGGGGCACAAAAAGGCCGGTCGCCGCCCAGTAGGAAAGATCGCAGATCCATTCTGAAGCAAGCGGAGGGACGGGCGAGCTCAGTGCAGCTCGGTGCTCGGGAGTCGGAAGTCAAGAGTCATCGGTCCTCGGACGCTCCGAGTCCAAGGGCCGCGGTACTGAAGCCTCAGGCGTGCGCACTGCGGGCAGTGATATGAACTCCCTTTGCGACTGTCTCTGTGTGGCCATATGTATGGGTTTGGGTACGTTGGCGTGGACACAGACGATTTTGATCGGAGCGATGGCAAAGTTCTTGCTTGCTAGTTCTTCGTGCGCCGCAGCCTCGGGCGCAGAGGGCATCCACGTCGACCGCCTTGTGTCTCGAAGAAAGTCGACACGGGGGCTTTGTTAGTTCGTGGACAATATAGGAAGAGATCTCGCATGCCAAGGCCGCAAGCACATTTCAATCCCTCCGCCACTCCTCCCTTTCAAATGGAATATTGGATTTCACGCGTGCAGGCATCGTGCGCTCGCGAGTTTCCATATGCGTGCAGCACGCGGGACGCACGTAGTCCGAAAGGCAGGGAGGACATAGCCGGAGGACACGGGCTTCAAGGAGCGAGCAGCTCCTCCGCATTCTCAAATTCGACGACGACTGCGCACCACGGTTATCGTCCTGCGGGCACCGAAATGCAAAAGAGATTCCGGATGAATTCGCTGACAGGCTGTATGTCGGCGTTATCAATATTGATGCGCATCACAGCCACTGTTCCCACGGTTGAAAACTGCAGAGGTACTTCTTAATTCTTGATCCAAGACTTGGGAAAGTAGTACCACTTCTTCTCAACTACATGAAAGACCTCTACAAATATTTTTGAGACCTTCAGCACGGATTTGACGCAAGTAGATCAGTTGCTCCGCTGAGAAGGGGGTCCAGGCTCTGCCCATAGGGAAATTACCGCAGAACACGCGTAATCCATACTCCTTAACATGGACACAGATCCCTCGGAACGAACGGCATGAGTACCATTCCGGATACAAATTCTTCAACTATTTACAGTACATGACTCAATTAACTTGATTGAACCAGACCATCGTAAACCACACAGACTGACAGCTGCTCAGTGTGTAATGCGGATTATTGGAAATGGGGGAGTACACTAAATCAGGCCGGGATCCTGCTGTGGTGTTGGGACAGAGCGCCCAGAGATCAGAACGGTTGTTGGCAGCAACAACAAGTGGTCCAATTCTCCCTGTTACTGGACTGATCTGCAAAGAACCGTCAGAGGCCTCCAGTTATAGGTTAACTCAAATCGAAGCTTACCTGCGCACAAAAGACATTGTTCTCGACGCTGAAGAGTTGGCGAGCAACAGGGGATTCTCCGGTGGTTACGTTGAAAAATTCCACAAATTCAGCATCTGGATAAAGACTGGACAGTACATAGAGATCCCCATTCTGGACATCGCCCTCGACCTCGCATGATGGTCCACAAGTATCAGTGGTGAGAAGAAAAGCATGTGTGCCATCAACGCCGACATCAATGAGATTCAAGCGTGTTTGGGTAGCAGGAGTGCTTTTCGTGACCGCTACAGGCGAAAAGTCTTCACTGCTGGTAACAACACAGACACTTGTGTTCGGAGGTGCTGCAGAAGTGTCCAAGTAGACTTGGAGACGGTCTGGTCCACCACAGGTTTCAGTCGAATTTCCCGTGCAGACCATTTGTGTGCATTGACTGTCTGCAAACTGGTCTGTGCCTTGTAGGAACGAGTCACACCCTTTTGCAATAAATGAGGTTTATCATTGATAGTATATCAGATTATTGGGACGTACAACATTCGCTTCCGAATTCAAGGCCTGCCAGTGCAAAACCTGCAGTTTCACAAGCCGAGGTACAAGCTTCTGCTGTCATACCGCCTGTGACAAATTTCTGGTGCTGAAGTTGCCGGAAAGGATCATCTCTGCCAGAGGCACACGTGTGAGCATCACAGCTGGCAAGAAAACAGTCCTCACATAAAGCAACCTTGATATGTCCATGGTCCAACACTACTTGGAGTGACTGTTTGAGCCAAGATCTGGGTAACAGCAGCGAGTACTAGGAAAGGGGCCCAACTAGACATTTTGACTCACTATAAGGCGGACTGCATGGTTCGTATTTATACGAATCGCGGTGAAGCTGTGGCACGCGGCAGCGGTCTAGTGATGTTCTGGCTTTGGCTTGGCTAACACCTCCAAAAATAAAAGGCAAGCCAAGCGCCGGCTTTGGTTTGACAGCCATCAGGCCATGCCAGTGGCTTGTACCTGACACATTTTTGGCTTTGGCCTGACGAAATCTCAGGCCAGGCCAAGGCCAGCCTGGACCAAACCCAAGAAATTAGAAAAGCCAAACTTGAAGCCTTCAAAAAGCTAAAATGCCATGGCTTTTTGGCTTGAGGCCAAAGCCAGAACATCACTACGAGTCGGAAGCACTGATATGCTGTCGAAGTGCCTTTCTGACGCCCCAGACAGATAGATTGTCAGGCGTCAGGCCTAGCTAGCCCAGTGAAAAAGCTGTCTCGGCCGGTATCGGCCTGTCTCAGTATGTCTCGCGCGGCCTAAGAATTTCACGTCTTTCAAATCCCAGGCCAGTCGATACCAGACGAGGTATGCTTGTGCCCCAGCAAAAATGGGTTTTGTCTCGCCCTGCATCGGAAGGTATTGAAAAAAATAGTATTGCTAGAAATAAATGATACGCAGATCTAGCGACGTACATACCGAGGTATTCTCGAGCGCCAACCGATTCCGGCTGGAAGGATACTGATCTAGGAAGACCAGCGATCAAATCAGCAATTGAAGCATTCGGATAATTTAGAACATACCTGTGCTGGCTGTATACTGAGTTTCACCCTCTCCCGGGCCACTAGTACGGCACCTCTGCTAAGATCTTCATACAAAACTCAGTTGCCCTTTTGCAAGGAGGCGCGTCCGGCGCGAACACGGAAGCTCGAGGTACCGCCCGATTCTCGGGTCACTTGCGGAACCGCAGCGTCGGAATTTGTATGGTACGAGGATTTTGCGCGGAGATGCGGAGATGCGGGCAGAAATAAATGCTTCAGACAAGCGCTCGTCGCGTTGAAAGGTGGTTCAGCTAGCGACGAGGCGGAAAACTGTGGGCGTACAGGCCCCTCCCGCCACCACAAAGTACAAAGTACAGGTACCGCCACCGTAGCAGCCGCTTGGACCTCCGGCGAAGCGGCAGCAGTCAGTCTTGACACAGAGGTTGTGTACGCTTAAGGCCGCTGATGGCACGGGCTCCAATGCCCAATGAAGGCCCTTGTTTCCGTCCTCAGAGTCGGAGGCGCCGCCCCAACTGCGGTTCTCTTTTGGGCCCGTGTAAGGGTTAAGTCGCGAGAATATGGGACACGCAGCGCAGTAGTCATGGAACTGCTCCGAGAAAAGATGCTCACACCCGTGATCAAATACGCGATGAGGTCGTGGTCGAGCCTCATGGACTTCCACAGAAAAGAAACAATCCTGCAATGGAATCAGAACAGGAAAACACGGAACATTGAGCGACGAAAAAATTCACGAATCTATACCCTTCTGGATCTTTATATGTGAAGGGTGGGTCGAATGCAATTCTAGCGAAATTCGATTTAGGGCTGCAATCGGCTAACGGACCTGGGGACGAAAATGTTGCCTCCCGGGGTGTCCCAGGGCCTCAAACAGGTCCCAAATGGCAATCATGGTTTCAGATGAGCGCCGAATATTATAAGGCCGTCTTCAAGATTGACGCAGGGTGGCCGCCGCATAGGTGGAATGTACCAAACACATCAAGAACGTTTCGACCAGAGAAGAATATGCGATAGACGGTCACAAAAGCCAGGATTATCCCGAGCTTCCTCTTATTTCCAAAGCGCCGCGAAAACAGTTTGGGAATACACCAGAGCTCTGGTTAATGTTCAATTTGGTCCTCGTTGGTTCGTGAAAAGGCGTGCACGTGTTATGTAAGCATCAACAACTGTGGCCACCCGGTCAGACTCTTTCACTACTCTTTCTTGTTCAAATCGAAATGATTACCGCCGACATATATAATTATGCTACTTCTACCAGGTCTCTCTTTCATCCCCAACCACCAAGCAGTCCACTGCATCCCGACAAGTCCACTCGCTATGAACGACCTTTTCGTCTCCCCATACCGATGCCTCTGGCTTGACGCTCCAAGGTCCCCATGATACGGATTCTGTCGATCCCTCGGCACCATTCATGATCTCCCCGCCGTCAAAGCAGCGATCCGCCGACTGACGAATCTCGCGCACTGTATCCAAAGCGACCAGAGTACTAGTCTTGAAGCTTGAAGCTTGAAGCCCTCCCGTGCCTCCGTTTCCTCGACTTGCGCTGGCTTCCAACGGATGCCGCGACGGCCGTGTTTCCGGATTCGTAAAGCTTCCCCACCTTAGAATAGAAGGCCTCCGCATCTCTGGGACCCTCGCCTCTATCTACGCGCTCCTTCCTCTCGTCTCCTCCCGCGACCTCCTCTCCGTGGGACTCATAGCCAAGGACTTCCAATCCCAGCACATCGAGCCCGCCCTCTTCGCCCTAGGGTACCAGTCCTCCAATACGTCTCAGTTCATCCAGCAGCAAGCTCAATGTCGCCGTATTCACCATCATCAGCCCCTCGTATCTATCGCCCCTTCCTGAACAGGCTCACAAGCTCGGCGCAACCCACCTGGAAAACATCCGGTGTCGATTGCTCTCATCCCGCCTTGCATCCCGCTTGGACGAGAGTGACATCATCTGGACCCCCCATCGCGGCGGCAGCTTCAAGTGCAAGAAGCGATCCGGAGGGCCGCGCGCATCGTGGTGGCCGCACCGCTGCCCTGGCGCTCGCGAAAACGCCGGCGATACTGTCTCCCGATTGAGTTCAAGTGTCGACTCGCGGAGCCGTTGTGCGCAGCGTCGGACATGGGCACGACGCGGCAACCGCTGAGCATTTCAAGCGTACATGGAGGCAGAGCTCGGAGCGCTGTGGGCCGATGCGTGGTCCGCGCGATAGCAGGGCTGCATCGCCGTGCCACATTGCGTACGTTTCGATGAGCGATGCCTGTGGAGCGATACTTGTGGTATGTAACCCAACTCTGTTATCATTCCCAAAAAGAAGCGAATCGTGTTTCCAGGCTGGTGAAACATACATATTTGTGCGGAGGTGGCTACTGCTAGGGTTTCCCAGAGTAGCAATTTCGAGCCGATTTCGTGTCGATTTCGATTCAGGTTTCGAGCTCGATTTCATCGTGACCTGACGTTACGGATTTATCGGCCCAATACCCCACCGTTGTACGCCCTGTCCCGTCTGTAATGGAGCCTTGAGCTTCTTGAAGTGCCGTATCATCAACCTGGATAGACTGAGCTGATCCATTTCCGTCAAGTCTTGGAGCATCGTTAGGTTGGTGGTACATGCTGCCTCGCCGTCCTCTCCCTTGAAGGTAGATCGTATGGTCGCATACTGTGCTCGCGCTGCCTCGTATGCAAAGCGCGCTGCTCGAAGATCCATCCTTGCTGCGCATATATGACCCAGGCTCTCTAACTGGTGGGCAATTTGAAGGGGGTCACCCATCTCCTGGGCTAGCAACAGTGATCGTTCAACCATTCCCAGGGTTTCATCGTCGTAAATTGCCAACTCCATGAGATAGCAGGGCATGATATCCAAGATGCCACCAGTGAGGGCGACACAGCCGACCGGTTCGGCCATTGCCAATGCCTCCCTGGCGGTAGCGATTGCTGTTGTGTAGTCTCCTTTGGCGGCACAAATCTTCGCCAGGAGAACTAGGCACTCCGCCGTGCTCGCCGGACATTCCAACTCCTCGAATATTGCCTTTACAACAGGCAGCATCTCAAGAGCTTCGTCCAGGCAATGTGACCACCAAAGAAAACTAGAAACATCGAGCAAACCACAAGCGACCTCGTATCTATCGGTCCCGTCGGAGGTGAGATAGGTGTGTGCCTCCTCCACAAGCAAACCGACTTCGTGAGGTGGCTTGCCCATGAACTCCCAGGCTTTCGACAGCTGCATTGCACATTTGCCTGCACGGACAAGATCTGCTCTGGAGGACGACTTTTTGAAATATCGGCGTGCATCCTCGAAATGCTGACAGGCCTCTTCATAACGGCTGAGCCGAGTCAAAATTTCGCCCAAACATTTGTGTGCTTCGGCCACGCAACGATCATCCTGGATTATGCTGGCGACCTCCAGAGCATGCAGGACAACTGCGGTGCTAGGTTTTGTCCCCGACTGATAGAGTCCGAAAGCAATAAGAGCGTCGAGGGCATTTGCACGTATATCATCGGGCTTTATTTGCATCAGGAGACCCTGAATGTTGGTTTCTTCGTCCGCTAACTCCTGCAGATCCTGTTTGAATGTTGCGTCGTCGGGGATGGATTTGTGTTCGAGAACAAATTTGTAACAGGCATCTTGCACCTGTTGTCGCACTTCGGCGGGTATCCGATTTTGCTGAGCCATGTACGCTTGGATTGTGGGGCGAAGAAAGATACGGGAGCTCCCGAGATCAGTTCCATCCTCCTGTTCAACGAGTGCGGCTGTGCGCAGTGCAGCCACAGCGGCGGAATGTGAGCTCAGGGTAGGCGCCCACCAACGCAGGTTCTCGCCAGTGGTACCGGCTGGGAGCATGGATAGGATGGCAAGGAGTTTAAACGCTTCGGGATTGGATTCCACTCGTTTCACCGATAGGCTGATCCTATGATCCATGGCGGAGTTCATCTCCGTTCCTGCCTTCCTCCATTCCTCCAACAGATCTTTTGGGGTTGCCCGTGAATGCTTTCCATCAGCTGCCATGAGTGTAATAGCCAGAGGGATGTGGCCAACAGCCGTCAAGAGCTCGTCGAGTTTGGGTGCATTAGCTGCGCCCGGATAGAAGCGCTCGAAAGTGTTCCGGGCCGCGACAGCATCCAAGGGAAGCAGTGGGCGGTGTTGCCATTCAACACTGTCTTCAGCGGGCGGGAATTGGGAAGCCATGGTAACGATGAGGGCAATATGTGGTAGTTCGCTTAAACGAACAAGGATATCACTGATTTTGTCCTGGCTCTCGCCAGAAAGCCAAGGGGTTTCGAAGTTATCGAGAAGTATAAGCCGCCGCTCCTTTGAAGAGTTAAGCTCTTCAATAAGAGGATCAAGAGTGTTGTACGACTCTGCTGTGATGCGAAGCTGGGTGTAGAGGATGCGGCGTAGAAGATCGGCCGTTGTTGCCTCCACGCAAGGAACCCAGAACCGATAATTAGGGAAGAGATCCTTCACGGCGGGACTATGAACAGTGGCGAGCGCGACACTTGTCTTCCCCATTCCTCCCACCCCCGTGACGCACACTCGGGAAGTATGTTCACGGGTAAGATGGGAAATTATGTCATCGACAACACTCTCGCGCCCGTAGAATATTCGGTGGGCCGGAGGCATGTCTTGTCTGGGGAGAGTCTGCGGTGCATTGTGTGGTTGGCTGGTACTCCTGACAGCACGCTCGATTCTATCGACCTTGTTGTCAATGTTGGAAAGCTGCACTCTTGCGTCGGAAAGCTGAGCCGATACGTCGGAGTACTTTGACTTGATTTTGTCGAGAAGTTCCTCCACGTGGAGTTGATGGGACATCTGCGAGGATATTGGTACGGATACCACGCGGGAACAAATATACACTAACCATAAACTGTTCCATCGCCTCATTGACGTGAGTTAAACACCTGTCAACTCTTTCCTTGTTCATGTCGCGGAAGAATATGAGAAGCCATTTTCTTTGTTGTTTAATTTGATTAAGCTCCTTTATGATACTGTTCAGAATGCTAGCCGTGACTATCAGTACCGTGTGTCGAAGCAGAGATACAAAAGCTACGCACGATTGTAGAGTTTTTATGTTGCCTTGAAGGTCCTCATCAGCGCTCGCGCCGACCGGAACCTTGTCGATTATTATAAGCGTGAGGTTGTACACTCGGTCCTGAAGGTCTTTCACTTTCACTTCGACGGCGGTCGCTTCCTACTCATGAGACTGGGCATTTGTAAATTGCGTCAATATGAGACAAGTACCTCGCAGGCGTCAATGACGGCGATCGCGACTTTCATGAATTCGCCCAGGAGCGGCACCGGGATGAAACCGGACAGGTCCGCCAGGGTCGAGGCGAGGGCCTTACCCCCTTTTAAAGCGTACATTTCAGTTGTGGGCACGACGCCGTCGTCGTCTGAAGCACGCTGAGATGAGATAAGATGTGTGAATCCTTAGCAGTGGAATAGACCATACCTGACTGGTTCCTGCCTGCGTGCGCGTCTTGGATCCGCTGCTCAGCCCGAAACGACACCACGAGAAACAGTTGGCCATTCGTGAGGGAAGCGGCCAGCAAAATGCAAGCAGGAATATAGAAGAAGTGGATTATTAGGACGTCGCAGCGTCGCAGTATCGTAGTCTTTGGGCGTTGTTAGTGGTGAGTGAAGAAGAGAGGTTACAGCAGTCTCGCAAGATTCAACGTATGTCATGGTTAAATATACCTTGAGTACAAGGTTACAAGGACGTCCGCTTTCGCGCTTACACAACGCCAGAGCAAGCGAGCGTACCAGTGACTGAGCGCTTAGATCGGAAACAAAAGAGGCCCTCGTGAGTGCGAGACTTCCATCGTTTAATTTTTTTCCTGGGTTGAAGTTGGTGCAGGCTGCACCGCGATCCTGCAGCAGTGGTTCGTCAGCGGCCACGCCGGAGGACAAGAGCATCTGACGTCGTAGTTACTTCCTATTGATCGGGGGCGGAATCGGAGCTACAAGTGCTTCCGAACTTGAGCATTGTCGTACCCACAAGTGTCCATGCCTGTCCACACTCTCGTTATCTTACCGCCACAGAGAACAATGACACCTTGGACGGAGAAAATTAGGAAAATCCGAAAAGATCGGAGAAGATATATACGTCCACATGTGCCCATATGGACCTCCCGACGGTTGGCCGTATAACGACAGACAGAGGAATTCTGCGAGACGCTCCAGTACTGTCTGAATGTGCGTCGAACGTCGAGGGCACAACTAGTTGTGCGCATGAAGAATCTCGGAAGGAG
The DNA here is from genome assembly GCA_029289565.1 of Mycena galericulata. Classification (NCBI taxonomy): domain Eukaryota; kingdom Fungi; phylum Basidiomycota; class Agaricomycetes; order Agaricales; family Mycenaceae; genus Mycena; species Mycena galericulata. Next base: position 68,465 of record JARKIA010000254.1, read on the forward strand.
CTCGAAAATTTTTGACGGCCACAGCCGCCGCCGCCACACACCCAAGGCGACTAGACCCCAAATGTGAACAAGGCCACAAAAGCCGGGATTATCCGAAGCCTCCTCTTATTTCCAAAGCGCGGCGAAAACAGGTTGACCATACACCAGAGCTATGGTTAATTTTCACAAACAGAATAGTTTGTGCTATGGAGACCGAAAATGTCGCCAAATTGCATAACCCGTTTTGGGTCCATTTAGGTCTGGACCATATTACAAATCTTCGGAGTCTGAAGCCTTTCTCGTCGTCCAGCAGTCTGAAATCTGAGCGTTGGAGCAATTCGTTTTAGTTCCAAGATCTTGAGTCCTTCATCCACTGCTATTATGGGTACCGAGAATGTCGCCAAAGAGCTTATGTAGGTCGTAGGATTTGAGTTTGCGAATTTTTTCAATAATTTCAACGGAGCTGCCGTTCAGGCCGTGTCCCATCAAAATATGTTCGTGCCCGCCAAAAAAATGTGATCGCCGTCGGCAAAGGTGATCTGTTCCCATAGGAGGCACAAACTAAGGCCTAAGCCCTAAGGTCACACACCGTTGACGATCCAGGGCTCGCCACATGGGCACCAACTTGAAAATCAAGATGATCGTCAAAGGACGAGAACCTGCTTAGAACTGGAAATCTAAACTGGGACTTAGAAGTTAGTACTTAGGATTTGACGTTCCGAGTCTGCTATGAAAATGAAGGATCTATAAAATATCAGAGCCCTTAAAGATAATTCTGTTTGTGACCCGCCGCCCGCCGGCCTACCACCTTCATGCTATGGAGACCGAGAATGTCGCGAAAGAGCTTATGTAATCTGCACAGTAGTCTCGTACGGCAGACGTTTGGTAAACGCACAGTCCGATTAGGCCCCATCGGGGCATTACATTATCAATCTTCGGAGACTGAAGGCCGATGGCTCATTGAGACTTCCTTTTGCGCGGGCACTTGTATAGAATCTCAGGAATGAGTTGAAACTCAACTTGAAACTTAGAGTACTATGAGGTCGTAGGATTGGAGTCTGCCAATTTTTTCAATAATTTTAACGGAGTTGCCGCTCAGGCCGTGTCCCAGCAAACTATGTTCGTGCCCGCCAAAAAAATCTGATCGCCGTCGGCAAAGGTGATCTGTTTCCGGAGGAGGCACAAACTAAGGTCGCACACCCTTGATGATACGGGGCTCGCCACACGGGCACCAAAATTTCTTCAACCTTGAAAATCAAAGATAATCCTGAAAGGACGAGAACCTGCTTATAAACTAGTACTTAGAAGTTAGTACTTAGGATTGGGCGTTCTGAGTCTGCTATGAAAATGAAGATCTGCTCCTAATAAAATATCAGAGCCCTTAAAAATTAATTCTGTTTGTGACCCGCCGCTCGCCGGCCTACCACCTTCATTCAGATTGGTCCTTGTTGGTTTTCGGGAAGGTGGACACGCGTTATGTAAGCATAAAGCTTTCCAAGATCGACTGTGGCAACACTTCGAGTTCGAAGATGTAAACAAGATTGACTCTTGTCGGTAGATCTCAGGCTCAGGCTTGCAAAATTTGCACTGGAATGGTATACAATACAATTGTAGTCATTCCACACCTTCTGACTGGAGCGGACCGAAAACGATTAGGCTACAACAAGCGCATCTATATCCAGCTACGTAGATACAAAGTCTAGAGTAAAATATATCCTATTTGATACTGACTGTCTATGTTCGGCCCTTGGGCGCCGTTTTACTGAACAACTTAGCCTTCTCAATCGCCGCATTACTCTGCTTAACCAGGTTCTTCTTATAGTCGATGATGCTGATGTCCGCCTTGGTGAGATTCTTGATCGTGCGGTCCGCGACCTCCCACAGCTCCTCCGCGACTTGCGAAATGAGCCGGAAGTCGTGCGACACGATGACGACGCCGCCCTCGAACTCCTTGATCGCCCGGGCAAGCGCGTCGATCGACTCCATGTCCAAGTGATTTGTCGGCTCATCGAGCAGGAGGATGTGCGGGTGCTCCATCGCAAGCTGCGCGAACACGACACGGTTCCGCAGGCCGTCCGAGAGCTGCTTGATCGGCGACGTCTGGTGCGCGCCGGACAGCCCGAAGCGCCCCAGCTGCGACCGCCAACCCTGAATGTCGATTTCAGGGAACCGTTGGCTGAACAACTGCTGAAAATATTCGATCGGCGATTGGTCGTACGGCAGCTGATCCGCACTGTGTTGTGAGTACTTGGCCAGCTTCAGCGCCGCCTGAAACCGCAATCAAAAACTCGCTCAATAACGGGACAACGAAGGAACCTACGTGTTTTGATATGGTCCCGGCGGACGGTTGTAGCGCGCCAGTGATCAGGTGCAGGAGTGTGGATTTGCCCGTCCCGTTCGCACCTAGAATAGCTATCCGTGCGTCCATGCTGCGACTTGTCAGCACTCGGGTTGGAATTCTAACGCCGCGACTTACTCGATACCGAAACTCAGATTCTCATACAGATAATCCTTCTTCTCCCCCGAGTATGAGAAGGCGACCGAGTCGAACGCGATGATGGGTGGCGGTAGCTTGCGCACGTCCTCAAAGTTGAAGCGCAGCGGCTTTCCCACCTCGATCTTCTCGATCAGACCCGCAGCCTCCATCTTGTCGATGATCTTTTGTTTCGACTTGGCCTGTCGCACCAGGTTGGCGTACGTCCCCGCAGACGCGATGAATCTATCCGAATCAGCACAAGTAAAGGCATTAGAATAAGGAACCCACTTTTTAATGTGCTGGATCTCGTCCTGCTGTTTCTGATACGCCTTCATCTGGTTCACCTCGTTCTCCTGCTTCGTCCGCACGTAGGTCGAGTAGTTGCCCGTGTAGTATACCATCTTCTTCTTTGGCGTCAGATCCATAATGTTGGTGCATACGCTGTCCATGAAATCCTGGGAGTGGCTGGTAATGACGAGGATATGGTTGTATGTGCTGAGGTACGCCTCGAGCCAGACGACGGCGCCGAGATCCAAGTGATTCGTCGGCTCATCGAGCAGCAGTAGATGGGGCTTGACGAAGAGTGCACGGGCAAGGGCGACACGCATACGCCATCCACCACTCATGTCTTTGGTCGGCTTCTTCATCATCGTCGGTGTGAAGCCGAGACCATGCAGGATGCTGCCGGCCTTGACTTCGAATGTTGAGGGGTCCATCTCCTCGAGCAGCTCGTACGCGGCTTCGAGCGCGAGATCGTCGACATCATCTGCTATAGACAATTGCTCGATGTGGGCTTCGAGCTTCGCTACCTTGGCCTTCGCGGAAGCCACAATGAAGTCTACAGCGTTTACCTCTGACGGCTCCGCCTCGCCAGAGACCAAGTAGATATCGATGTGCTGCGGGATATCAATGTCGCGCGCCGCAATCGACTGCAGGAATGTTGACTGCAGAGTGATCAGCCATCCATCTTGACACGTTCTTTACGAATAAAAACAAACAAACCTTCCCCGAGCCGTTCTCACCCAGCAATCCATACCGCTGGCCGTAGTTCAGTGCGATCTCCGCGCCCTCTATCAGTAGTCGGCCGTGGAAAGACAGTGTGTAAGAGTCGATCTTGATATCGCGCGCCTTGACATCCGATACTAGCACTCCGCTTGCACTCCTACGCCATTCAATTCATTCGGAGTGAGCGGAGCTCACAACCGGGCTAACGGACTTACCGATCGGTGGCAATATTGAGCTTGGCCATGCTCGTGAGGTCCTCCGTGCTGTTGGCAGCGCTCAGGCTGGTGAGCGGGGTGTTGGCGCTGCTGCCATTGCGCGAGCCTGTCGTCGGGGTGCCCGATGTAGATCCCTCGCCGCCGGCGTTCTTCTTTGCAGCCTTTTCTGCGAGCCGCTTTTGCTTGGACGCTGAAGGAGGCATCGGAGTGGTGGTACAGCCGAGAGCGAAAAATTATTTGACGGAGTTTGAAACCACAAGAAACGTGATCACTCCACCAGCCTCGGACCGATGAAAAATTCGAAAAATATTCAAACTCGCCTCTACGGAAGCTACGTGCACAGATAATATCTACGAGACTCAGAATGTACAAAGGAAGAGGTACAGGTCGTGGCCGAAATGGCACGAATCAGTCATTAGGGTAGCGGAGCCGGGGCTGAAAACACGGAGTCACGGACGGACATTTAGCATTCCGGATATCCGCTCTACTGGCGTTAAAATACATGGAGTGATATAAACCATGCCATCTCCACATTTACCACTCTAGGTCGTTATACACGATCGCATCCCAGGCGGCCGTGTCAGTTTGCCACGCACGAGCAGGTAGTTCCTCGAAGTCAGTGAAGTTGCTCAACGAGATATATCCCTTTTATTGAGACGAATAAGTATTGAATCATTTAGAGAGAGGTGACAATATGTTTACCTTGATCCATTGGACATCGGAATAGTACACGAAGACTTCGCGCTTCCTGAAACCAAGTCAGGCAACAGGAACAAAATAATCGCTTTAGAACGCACTCAAGTGGCCAAGGCTCTACGAATCGGCCCCCATTTATAAGGGATTCGTTGTTAAGCCAAGCGACATATTGCCGGAATAAGGCTGTCCAGCCAGGCCAGTTAGCCAATATAATTAAGGGAGGTTACTTTGACTCGCCTTCTGCCGGGGCTGTGCCGAATAGGCCTCCGAAGTTCCACTTTCCGTCGTCGTACTCTTCTTGCATCCGTTCTTGTGTCGGAAGGTGTGCCGTTCCCTCCCAGACTTTGGCAAAAAGATAAGACTGATATCTTCCTATCGTCCATGGCCGAACTAATATAACATGGTTAGGACGCGTTCGTTGCGTTTAGAGCGGACGAACCGTTAGTGTACACCAAAGTAGGATCAGGGATCCAATGCCCGGTCCAATGTAAGTCGGTGGGCCGTCCGCCGACCGTACTGGTGTTCAAGTTCACTATGAACAGCTTATTGGGTCGATATTGAAACTCACTAGTTGGGGAAAAATGTATTTGAATGCAGGAATCCTGTCGCAAGGATGACCTTGGAGCAGTTAGCATCACACATTCGACGTCGATCACACGGATATGAACTCACCTCGTCGATACCCTCAAGGACGGTCCCATTCACGAGATGAATCTTGCCTGCCTGGATTCCCTGATCGTATTCATCAAGCGGCTCGAAGTGTCCGATCTCAGGCACAAATTCGGTCCCATCGGGGAAACGAAGCAAACTACGCAGTTGGAATGGGTGCAGAACCTTGTGGGGCTGAAAGTGGGTCAGTGATTTATATCGACTTCCAAGGCAAAATAAACTGACTCTAATGCTCGCGATAACTCTCCCAGCATAGGGCTTGATGTCTCGGGCGATTTCAGAAGCAGAAACAGAGGCCCCGACGATAAGGATAGTCTTTGCAACGTCAAAAACGACCAGGACATGAAAACGCAGACATACCTTGTTTTGATAGCCCTCTGGCCGTCGGTAGGACTGCGAATGATATATACTGTGCCGTCCTTCTTCGGTCACCTTGCTCCACTCAACGATGCCTTTGATATTCGGTACGTGGGGAGAAGCATAAGGACCCGTGGCAACGATAACAGCGTCAAATTCTTCAGTCCACCACTGGGCCTTGATTTCGTTCGTTGCAGGAAGGCGTTCTAATTTGCGGAGAGTGAGTCTCCAGGTTTGAGTAGAATCTATTTTCTCTAATTTGTCAACGCGGGTCGAGTACGACGTGACTTGTGGCTCGGTGGAGCGTGTGGGGTAATCGTTGGAGTTCAGATTGTGGAGAGACGCGTAGGCACGGACATGGCGTTGAATAACGTGGTTGGACAGGATCCACGGCTACAGTATATTGCTGAGCCAGGAGATGAAAATATTCAAGTCAAGTTTGCTTACTGTGTCGGGTGTATAAGGGACGTCAGGAAGCTCAGTGATAACCTTGACCAAAATACCGTTCATGTGAAATTTAGTGAAAAATTTCGCATGCTTACAGCCGGTGAATTGGTGAAAAGATTATCCCAGAGGGGCCGGGGCTGCCAATGTTCCTTCCATCTGTCATCAAGACTGACCCCATCTTCACCCTCCTTGTAGTAGTGCGTCGCCGGCAGATCACCCGGGATGTATGCAGTCTCGTTTGTTAGCTTGTCCCTAATATAGTTAGGACCGAATGGATCACTAGACTCGAAAGACGCACGGGTAGGCCTCGCGGAGAGGCGTTTCGTCAGTGTAGAACCAGTTTCCTCCGGGCGACGGCGCACGATCAAACAGACGAACGGTGAAGTTATGTTCGATGAGTTTCGCTGCTGCTTGCAGTCCTGCAGGCCCTGCACCGATCACGGCGACACGCTTGACAGGGTGGTGAAAGACATGTTCATGGTGGCTTGAAGTCTGAGACGAGAGCGGGATCTGTTGCCAGTCGGCGGTGGCCAAAAGCGCAGTGGCAAGAAGGAAGAGTATAGATCTCATCTTGGCGCGTTGATTACCAGGACGCTAGTTTTAAATATGGTACTTGGACCGGTAACATCACACCAAAACGGCGTCAAAGCACGCGATACTTTGCCGATCCACCAACATGAAAACGGCCAGTAGCACTCGGGGACATTACCAAGCCCAGTTATTCGAGGGCTTACAACGCAGCTTCGAGTCGGATGAGTCGTCGCAAATGAGGTCAACGCCTCAGTCAAAAGTGATCGGTGTTGTCTACGGTCCCCCGAACCAAACACCTCCAATGGACTAATCAGGAAATTCTTGCAATGGGCCAATCATTTTCGTATCCGGACACTTCCGCGGGTGAAATCTCTGAATGTTTTGGGTCGTCTATCGCATGAAAGCAAGCCCTTTTATGTCAATGTACGCGAGGTTTAAACGCAAGGGTCCCTGCATCGGGCGTTACGTTTCAGGCATAAGTCCTTAGTCGGCTGTACCTCTGGAAAGTACGAAAGTTGTTATCATCCCGACAGCCTGAGACCTACGGAGTACCATGGTCGGTCTTATGTCAGAAGTTGTCCGATTCCCTCCCAACCAAACACCTCCGACAGACAAATTAGTATTTGGATCGGGGACCAGGTGCCAAGGCCCTCGACGCATATATTCTAGTGGTCCTACACCTTATCCAGTTAGCGTCCGTGGCGCTATCGTTACGTAGTCGTCTTGATCTTCATGTGCACACTCTTCGCGCGCGTTAGCTGGTCGTAACCTATGAAGCCTCCCAGTCAACAGCCGCAGAGTAAGCACAAGTGTGAAGCGGTACCAAATTTACTGAGGCTAATTCCACGCCCGCTGTTCTTCACGCCCGTCCAAGCAAGCGCGGGATCCAGATAATCGCATCTGCGTCCCGCATGTCAATCTCGATAGCACGTCTATACGAACTGTTGCATACCTATTCAAAAACACTGTTCCGCACTGAAGCTTCTCTTCGAGGGCGAAAAACGCTTCCTCGGACTCGGGGTGCGCTTCCGCGTTGGTCCAAATGGAGGCAGTCAGCCCGTATGGTGAGTCGTTCATCAGTTTGACGGCTTCCTCGTCCGAGGCAACCTGCCAGGGATAAACTAACAGGAAACGAACAGTCAATGAAAGGAAAGACCTTTTGAATGCCGACGATGGGGCCAAATGTTTCTTCCTGGGCACGCGGTCAACACACGACAATTAAAGGGTCGGTGAACGCACCGTCATGACCTCCATCGCTGCTCAACCACATTAGTACTGGATGGGCGAATACTGGTGTTAGCACGTACTGTGATTGACATCGACCAGAACCTGCGGCGCAACGTACCCAGTGTTGCTGCTTCACGTGAATGCTGGAACACCTGAAAAAAAGTAAAACTCACGGTTTTGCGATAGGGAAAAGTTCAGCGGGGACGAGTGCCTTGGCGCCTGCCGCCACTGCGTCCGCGACTTGCTTGCGGATGCGTTCGGCGCTGGCCAGACTGACCACAGGCCCAAGGGTCGTATCTTCGCGTGTCGGATCACCGAGTTTGTACCCCTCCGGAGACGTAAGCTACCTGAATCGAAAGAAGAGCTGCGATCTACCTTGACGATTTCGACGAACTTGGCGACAAAATTGTCGTACAGTGCATCGTGAACATAGATACGCTAGTAGATTGTGAACGCCTGACTTACAACCAAGTAATAGGAAATTACCTCGACGGCACAGCAACTTTGCCCGGAGTTGAAGAGAGCGCCGTCCACGAGCTCTGCAACGGTATAATCCAGATTTGCGTCGGCGCGCACATAGGCCGGATCTTTGCCACCAAGCTGTAAGAGATGAGGCCATGGTTAAAAAGATTGAGGCGGCAAACCTCGAGAGCGACGCCCTTGAATCCCGGGGCATTGGCCGCAGCCTGCTCGACTGCACGTCCACCAGCGACGCTCCCAGTGAACGAAATAAAATCGACGAGAGGGTGCTGAATGGCATGCTTTATGAGCTCGGGAGTAAGGTGCAGTGGGATGATAGCATCTTTGGGAACACCAGCGCGGTGGAGAGCCTACTCCGTTGATTAATTGAGCACAAAGACAGCCAAAGGACCTACAAGCGAGAATCGTTCAGCCGACAAGGGGGTCTGAGGAGACGGCTTGAGGAGAACAGCGTTGCCTGCAATGAGTGCAGGAAGCACGGAGTTCACAGAAACGAGATACGGGAAGCTACAGAAGATGTAAGGCCCGGATGATGGACCGATCTGGGAGAGACTAACTTCCACGGCGCAATAACGAGAACGACGCCGAGCGGTACGCGCTTGATGAACCGACGGAAACCCGGCTTGTCAGTATTCTCGAGAGTAACATCGGCGAGAGATGAGGCAGCGATAGAGAGCATGTACGCGGCGCGGTCTAGAAAGCCGCGAACCTCACCAGCGTTCTGGGAGACAGGACTATGCGAAAGTGAGGCGAAGCCCTCGAAGATGAACAGTAACATACTGACCGCCCCATTTGCGTGGCAATCTCGAGAGGGACCTCGTCGCTCATCTTGGTGAATTCATCGATGAACTTGTATCCTATCGCGATTCTCTCGGCAAGGGGTACTGCAGCCCATGTTTTCTGTGCCGCGGCAGCGCGCGTGATCGTGGCATCGAGCTCTTCACTGCTGGGATAGATTCTCTGAACGAGAGGTTTCTGATCAATCGGGCTAATGGTTATTTGTGCGGCCATCGAAGTCGAGAGCAGGAACCGAAGACGAAAAAGGAAATGAATCCTGGATCACGTGGAAGATATACGCGTCTCCTCCTTCTACCATGGCCTCCGTTTTCTCGCCCCCAGGCTTCGATTTCTCAAACCAAATACGGTACCTGAGGCTCCAGAATTGCGCCCCGTCGTTTAACACTCGCTAGGAATAACTTTATCGCAGAAAAGGGCCTACCGCTGCCCAAAGCCACGAGCACGGGCACAACCATTGTCGGCTGCCTCTTCGAGGATGGTATTGTGCTCGGCGCAGATACACGAGCCACGGAGGGACCTATTGTTGCGGACAAGAACTGCGAGAAAGTGCGCGTCGCGCGCAGCAGATTGGCCTCTAATTAATCTCGTCCTGTACACAGATCCATTATATCACCGAGTCTATCCGCTGCTGTGGAGCAGGAACCGCCGCCGACACGGAATTTACCACGGCACTCATCTCGTCGAACATGGAGCTGCACGGCCTGACGACGGGGCGCAAGCCGCGCGTCGTGACCGCGATGACCATGCTCAAGCAGATGCTGTTCCGGTGCGTATCTGCCGCGTACATATGCGGACACTCCCTTATTCTCTCACAGGTACCAAGGTCATGTCGGTGCCGCGCTGGTACTGGGGGGCGTGGATGCCACGGGACCGCACCTTTTTACCATCCACCCGCACGGCTCGACTGACAAGCTGCCGTATGTGACTATGGGCTCTGGCAGTCTCGCCGCCATGGCTGTCTTCGAGAGCGGGTGGAAGCCAAATATGTCTGTGCGTATCGTGGCCTCTTTTTTCTTTTGAACATCTCGATTTACGGTGATCCGTAGCGAGAAGCGGCGCTGCAGCTCGTGAAAGACGCCATCGCCGCCGGAATCTTCAACGATCTCGGGTCTGGCTCCAACATCGACGCGTGCATCATCACCGCGTCCCACACCGAGATGCTGCGCAACGTCGAGATGCCCAACGTGCGCGTGCAGAAGGAGCGCCAGTACGGCTTCCGCCGCGGGACCACCGCATGGAAGACAGAGAACATCCGCAGCCTCATCGTCAGCGAGGAAATCACTCTTCTCGGCGGCGGCGGAGACGAGATGGACACGACGTAGCACAGCAGACAGAATTAATTCCAATCGTTTTTCCATTGAGAAAACAACATTAAGTTAAAGGTATAGCACTACATAAAGAAAGAGGTAAAGAAAAGCGATACTAGATGCTGAAGAACGGTTGCTCGTTTTGCTGTTGCTGCTGCCGTGCAAATGGATTGTTTGGCGTCCCAGTTTGCTGCGCCACAATCGCGCGCCCGGCGGCGGTGTGCCCATATCTGTGCAAGATGAGTGGTAGAAGATGACAAATTCGAATACTACCCACCTTAGCGCACCGGTGTTCCCGAACGTGTCCATTCCGTCGTCGCGGTTGGCAAGGAGGCTCGCGAGGCGCTGGTTCTCCCCGTCGTTCACCTTGACCTTGAACCGCGAATTCGGGTTCTGCTGCTCGTCCTGCCGGGGGCTTGGGCTGGGGTTTTGTTGGAAAGACGGCTGAGGCGAGCCCCCGTTGTCGTAGGTCCCGGGGAGGTTGAACACAGGCGGCTGCTGCTGAGGCGAGAACGAGGGCATCGGTGGGGGTGGCTGTTGCTGCTGCGTAAGCGCGAAGGGGTTATTGGACCTGCGCGGGGTGAGGGGCGGACGGAGAAGATGGGAGAGACGAACCCGAAGCCAGTGGCCTGGGGGATGAGCTGCTGTTGCTGCTGCTGCTGGAGCATTTGCTGTTGACGCATCCACTCCTCCTGCTGCTGTTGCTGCTGCAGCATCTGCTGTTGGCGCATCCATTCCTCCTGTTGTTGTTGTTGGAGGAAGGCTTGCTGTTGCTGCTGGCGCATGTATTCTGCCTGTGGTCATCATCAGAACGGGCCACAAAGATGACACGGGTGGGCGTGCGGACCTCCATCTCCGCCTGCTGCTGGTACGGGTTAAACGACGTAAACTGCGGCTGAATGGAGGTGAACTGCGGCTGGAGCTGCTGGAGCTGCTGCTGCTGTGGCGGTGCATCGAGGAATGGGAACGGGTTGTTGCTCACGGGGGGCGGGCTACGCGAGATTAGCTGATAGAAAGGAAGAAGAGGATAAAACCCACAGCTGGTTCTGGTCGTCGAATAGCGATTTAGCGTTGCTCTCCTCGACGCCACGCCGTCTCCGTTCCTCCTCCTCCTCGCTCAACTTGATCGCTTTAGCGAGGTCCTTCTCCTCTGCCGTGAGCTGCTCCTGGTGCAGACTCCGCTTGCTCTCCTCGATTGCGCGGCGCATCTCGTCGTCGTCCCGGGGAGCGCCAGCTCCGCCGGCCCTGCGCCGGCCGTTCTCGTCTGCGCCCCGGGCGGCCTCATCGAATTCACCATCCTCGCCGGCGCCCTTGACCATACGCTCCCGCATGCTCGCGCGCGCACGGCGCTCAGTGCGCAGGCGGCCTTCATCCTGCAGAAGACTAGTGATGTCTTTGGCCTTGGCGCGTACATTGCCACCCTGGTCCTTGCCGTCCTCGTCGACGTACTGGAACTCCTTCAGTGTCTTGATGACATAGAGGTTGTCCTTGAAGTAGATGATCACGTTCTCCGAGCCCTGGTGCAGTAGATAGTCGAGCAGGGTGAGACTCTGGAAGCGGGGCTCGGTAAAGTTTCCGGTGAAGCGGGAGTCGGCGCACCTTGAACACATGGCGCCAGTTCTTACCCTTGTCGTTGAGACGCTTGTCGAGCATCTCCATGATCTCTACAAAGTCGCCCTGGTTGTAAGTCATCTGTGCGATCTCGTTCATCTGGGTGCCGCTGGGCCCCCAGGGATCGTTTGAAGTTGCATTTCGGACCTTGGCCTGGGTGTCCGAGTAACCCTTTGTGTAGTTTTTGACCGTTCGGACGGTGTCCTTCGCAAAATGCTGCATCGAGGTGAGGACTGACTGCGGGCGAGTTTGGATCGGCGGGCCTTGCCAAACACGGCCGCTGCCAATCCCGCTCCATTTGTGAACTAGCCGTCCATGGCCAGAAATTTCGACAGAAATCGACGGCAAGGCTTTATAAAAGATCCCCCTACCATTGTTCATGCAGAGGACTCCCAACCCAACGAATCCATAGACAAGCGACGAGCAGTCCCGGCCTTGGTTGTTCCACACCGGACGCTGCAGCACCCGGATGTGAAATCCGCATTTCGCCCATGGAACAGAGGGCGGGGCAGAGGTGGAGGCTCGAGAGGTGCAGTCCCGGGGCGCTGGAACGGTCCCCCTAGGTCTGCCGATGGTTCCAGGCATGAGCATTGGCACCCATCTGCTGCTCGCGGCTCTGGTTTAGTAAAGCCGCAGAATCGCCCTGGGTCAAATGCTCATTCAATCCCCGTCCCCAAAGACGCGTCGAAAATGCTTCATATGGCCCATCTACCTAGTATCTCCCGCGTTTCAGAGGCCTCGTCTAATATCCACACTGCGTCCCCCTTGCTAAATCGAGCGCACCATACTACTCCCCCTGAACAAACTACTGCACGCGATCTCAATTCTCCTCCCCCGAACAAGCGCCGACGGTTAGATGAGCCTGTAATCAAGACTGAAGAGCTCCCAGTAATTATACAACCACGCCCACCAACCCCGAGTACCAGGAGCCCAACTACGGCTGTTCCTCGCGGCACAACCCCCCCTCCTACTCCCGTCCACGTCAAACATGAGCCTCGCACACCTTCACCTCCCCCAGCCGACCCTCCCCGCCGCACCGCCACGTCCGGCTCCAAGCGGTACTTCCCCGTCCCGCCCGACTGCACACGCCGAAATCCCGAATTCCAAGACAACCGACGTAAATGGGCGCGCCGCGAATGCGTTATTTTGCGAGACCTCGGCCTGCACATAGAAAAATTCTTCTTCAGGTACGCGTCGCCGCGCTTTAACCTCAGGCCCTTGCTCAGCGCACTCCAGAGACGACGGGATGGTTATCGAGTGGTTCGTTTACGGGCGCATTGCACCAGTTTGACATCCCTAATTTCTGGCGAGCAGGACAAGCGCTGAACCCGTCTGGTTTGATACCCTTCGCCCAGTGCGCGCGCGACCTCGCGCACCTCCGCCCGTGACACATGAAATTATCGACGTGGACGAAGAGTCATCGGACGCGCCTTCACAGCCCATAGCACCTCCTGCTCCCCGCCCTCCTTCTCCCTCGGTCTCCGTTATTTCTGTACCCTCGTCTCCGATACCCGTACCCTCTCCACCTAATCCCCCAGGCGAAGATGTCGACATTCCTACCCAATCCGAGCCTCTCACCCCCGAGGAACAGCAGGCACAGCTGCAACAGCTCAGCCTCGACTTTATCCAGAAGTGCGTGCATTGCCCTCCCGCCAATTATTGCTCACTTCGCTCAAGGTATATCCTGATGTTCGACAGCGACCGCTCCTCGCTCGCCAGTGCGTACTCGGAGGACGCCATCTTCTCGTTCCGGGACAACAACTTTGCCTGCCCCACGCACTTCACCTTCCAGCGTGCGCGCCCCGCACAGTCTAGTACGTCGTCTCCGCCCGTCTCGTATCACTTCATCCTCGTTTCTGACCGACCGCTATCTTAATTCTACAGATAATTCTACAGAGAGCAGTAGCGGAAACAGCATGCCGAAGCTCCCGGCGCTCCAGAACTACCGCTTCTCGCCGCACGGCGGCATGATCGAGCTCGACTTCGACACGGTGGCGCTCGAGCCCCAGCTGGACGCGCCGGCGAAAGTCATGCTCAGCGTGCACGGGCAGCTCGTCGACCCCGACCAGCGCACCATCGGCATCGACCAGAGCTTCGTGTTGCAGCGGGACGAGCGTGGAGCGTATGTCTCTTTCCCCACTTCTGTACATACGCGCCGTTTCTCACACGTCGTTGCCAGGAAGGGCGATGACGCATGGCCGCTCGTCGCTATCTCGCACCAGATGGTCGTGCGCGATACGCCGTGGGTGCATTGGAAGGGCAGTCTCGATGGGTTGATACATCGGATCGATACCTAAACGCTACTCCAGGACATGAATTGTAGAATTTCTTTTTTTGTGTTTCTATGTAATTGAATTGATACAACCGTGCCCGACATCGTATCTCGTTACGACTCGGGGACTGGCTGGGGAGGTGAGTTCGCCGGTGTTCTGAGCTCCGGCTCTTCCTCGCCGTCGGACGCAGGTTGCGGTATTCCACCGTCGCATGCCTCGATACCTGGGGTCTGCCCCTCACCTGCCTGCCCGCTTTGAAAGATTGGCTTTCGAATCTTTAGCGTTGATATCATTTCAAACGAGTGGAGCCTACACACCTGGAGCAAACCAGCCCTCTTGAGCTGCTCAAGCGCGAGCTGCCGTTGTTCTTCATGCTTGACCGCGTCCAGTTCAGATTGCACCTTTTCAAACCGCTCGGTCATCCCCAGCAATTGTGTAGCCCCTGGCCCACCTAACGAGGCAAAGTACTTCAGTTGCTCCGCTATGGGCTCATCGCTTTCGCCGTCGTCGGAGAAATCGTGGTCGTCATCAAAAAAGTCGTCAGCTTCGCCGTCGTCGGGGTTGGCCGCATCTGTGTAATAAGAGTATACGTCAATGGCATTGTATGTTGGTCGCTTGCGGACGCACCGTCAAGCCCGCCTCTGGTCTTCGCACCCCCAGCACCCAGCCCCGTGCCAGTACCCCCAGCACCCGGCGCTGTACCCGAGGCGCCTCCACTCCCAGCTGGGCCCCCAAAACCCAGACCCCAGCTCGGGTTGCACTCCTCAAACTCGAGTTGAGCGATGTAGGCCTCTATGACCTTGAGCTGGAAGCTCTCAATTGAGAACGAGCGGTGCGGGTAATAGACCTAGAGCCAGTATATTCATATGGAAATTTGATTTTAGAGATAATAGCAAAACTGACCAGACTTTCGGCCGAGAATCGGCAGTCAGCCTGCAATATCAGGTAACCATCGAGGCGGCGATGGTTTGAAGGATCCACGAAGCGCACTGTGTTGTACCGGGGACAGGCTTGGTGACGGTCCGGTATTGCATCAAGGCCTGAGGTTTCGAGAGCCAATATTCTATTCTTCTCGCGTGCTTCCAAGACAGAAAAAAAAACGGACCTCTCCTCTGCAGACTTTCCGCATGAGGCGACAGGCCAGACGTGTAGTTCGCCATCGGCGATGTCTCGAGCTAGCCAGTAGTGCGGTCTACGACGAGTCTGGCCGGATGCTGCAGAGTTCGACGCATCCGATTCGACACTAGGTTTTGACCCCGCTGGTTTGGCCCGCGCGAGAGCCGCGACAACGGCAGGTGCCCGATACTTGAGATCGTTCGGGTCTTCACGATGGCGGACGCCCGGCACATAAAGGATGGCAGGTAAAATAATGGGTGTCGTATGCCATGATACAGTGTGAGATGATCCGTCCGACGAAAGCGACCCACGAGAGGAGGGCAGCCGGAAGAAGGTTGGAGCGGAAGAGGCCGGTCTTCCATCAGCAGGAGTCGAAAGAGCCGTTACGACCGACGGCGAGGGGGAACTGGTCGCTGTGGAATTCGAAGGTAGTACCGGTGTCGTAGAGGCAGGAGCCGGTTCAGGCGGCCGGGAGGGCGTCGAACGGTTGTTTGTTTTACTTTTTTCGTCAGCGAGGCCCTTGTCGATGACGGCCGGGGGCAGGATTTCGTTGCCTATCCAGGCACCGTGGGGGGCTTCGAGAGACGGCCTTCCTGGGACTCGGACATGGTGGAAAGGAGTCAAATGGTCCGATCACCTTGACAGGTTGTGCTGCGCTACATTACACGACGCTTCGTGTTACAAGTGGTCAGCCAATGGACAATAGAGGCAGGAGCCGCACAAGCACTTTGAAAACAGCTGCAACTTGGGTTGACAGTGAGGTGAAAGCAATGCTAAGGACACCCACATGAGCGGCAAAGAATTCAAGCTTCAAGCCCCAAGTCTGGGCCTCATTTTTAAACAGGACAGCCGCCCAGTTCGTTGCAAAAGTGGAGGCAGCACTGTATTCTTGCCAAACGACTTCCTGGAACTGGAAACCCAGTCTGTATACCCAGCCATGGGAACTTTGGCAAAGAGGACATCGGCTGGCCAGTAAAGAGTTTATATTATGTTGAAAGGGTCCCCAGTGTGTCCATTCATGGGAAGGAATAGGCTCAATGGCTCTGCAATAGAAACAGAATACAAACTCTTTACTGACCAACTGATGGCCTCCTTGCCGAAGTTCCCACGGCTGGGTGCGTTTCTTTCTTTGATCACAGGTTGAACACCGTTCTGCCTCCATTTTTGCAACAAACTGGGGGCTACACAATCCACCTGCGACTGACCTTAGCTGTGTCTTCAGGTATGTCCCTCGGGAGACATACACGTTCCAGCCGCCTGTGCATCCGCGACGCTCTGCAAAACTGTCAAGCATTGTGGTTATGAAAATCAGAGCCCACAAGACACTGGTGCCCATTCAACACCTGCTGTTGGTGTGCTTGTCGATCTGCGGCTACTAATTTTTCCGCAACTTGAAGGAACTCGGCACCTGCCTGCGCTAGTGAGGAAGAAATAATTCCTCGAGCGCGTTAGAGTCAACTTCCCCGTAGGTCACTACATACAAGAACCATGTCGATCGTGTGGTTAATGTTAGTCGCTCACGCACCCCTGCTTCCCGCTCCGCTCCTTCCTGACCGGCAAGAAAAGAAATTTGGCCACAGTGACAAGATAACCGAACAACAACTATCGACGAGGTTGGACATCGGGACACGAAATTCAACACTGGCCGGCGCGACGGGGCACGTTGGGTGAGACTGTGACAGGAGGAGTTTGGATCGGATGGTCGACTGCTGGAGTTGGGGAGAGGGGGACGATGTTCCTTTTCCTTTCTGCTGGGAGGTCAAATAGGTTTAGCCATGCTGCCGCGATTCGGTTTGAAGCGTTGCGTCGCGAAGCTCTGCTCTGGTTCTTATTGCGTTAACTTGTCAATTTGCTGTTCAACCTTTCCCCGACGTGGAACACCGTCCAGAAAAGCTCTAAACTAAGCGATCGTTACCTAACAGGTCCCCTCAGAGTTCGAGAAAGCCTTAGGACTTTGCTTGAACGCAAAAGTACTAAAGACGATGCAAGTATTTGGTGGCGAGTCTCATCCTCTTCGCAGCTTTTCGTACTCTCACGTATCTTCTGTGATAACTGGCAGGCAGAACCCCTGCCGCTCTGGGGCACCCGACGACTTTGACTCGCGGTTTGTGTAAAGGCCGCCGACAAGCATCCAGATCAATCAGTATGGACGGGCTCGATAAGAGACACGAGGTTGGGGAATATAACAAGGGTATATAGAAGGCGGGATCCGTCGCCTTGCGTTTTTCTCGTCATAATCGGAAGCCCAATCTCGTCAGGCAGTCTGAAGAGAAGGGTCGAAGAATTCTGAGATCTCAACCTGCACAGATTTTTCCCGACTGAGCCGGAGGAGCTAGTCCTCTGGGGGTTCGCCTTCCTCGAAGTCAGAGCCCGGCGCAGTCTCCTGAAATCCGATAAGTCAACGTCGAGGTAAACCAACAACCAGACAAAATCACTTCAGCTGCGTCCGCCGGGATATCCACCTCCTCGGGAGACATAAGCGTGCCGTCAGCCTGCGCCTCCGCGACATTCTTCAACAACGTCAAGCATTACGGTCATGCCAAAAGATCAGAGCCTACACACCATGCGGTAATCAAGAAGACGTTGTTGGCCATCTAACGCCCGCAGGTAGCGCGCCCGGCGATCCTGCTCCTCCAATTGTTTCGCGACGCGAAGGAACTCGGCGCCTCCGGGTCCGCCTGCGCTGGCGAGGAAGTAGAGTTCCTCGAGCGTATCAGTCGACCTCCCCGTCGTTCACTACAAGAACCATGTCAATCTTGTGGTTAATGTGGGTTGCGCACGCACCCCTGATTTCCGCCCCGCTCCTTCCTGACCGCGAGCCCCTCAACTCCCTTGAGCCTCCGCCTCCGCCTCTTGGCCCCCCTCGTCCGCCTCCTCTGCCCGACCCTCCACCTTCCGCCCCCGATGAGTCCCCACCTTCCGCTCCCGCCGGGCCACCGCTTTCCTCGCTTTCCAAGATCTCATCATATTCCAGCACACTTAGATACCCGTTTATAGCTGACAATTTTAAAGGGTGAATTTTGGCAGATCGAGTTGGGTAATACGTCTAAAATCCGTCAGAGGGTGATGAGAATCAAACAGGGAAGTGATATTGACCAGGTTTTCTAACGGAAAAGAAGTTGAGCTGCAGTGACAAGATAACCATTCAATATCTGAGTGTCCTTGAGGTCGGACGTTGGGACAAGGAATTCGACAATCCGTCCGGCGGGGCACCACGGGTGAATATTCGGGACCGTTGCGTAGTCAGCTTCGGTGAGGGGGATAATCCTGTTTTTGATTTGCGGGCGTAAAAGGCTGAAAGTAGTAGCAGGATCCCGCCCGCATGACATTACGGGCCAAGCTAAAGCTTGCCCGTCTTCCGTCGTAAACACGACGTGAAAGTGCGGCTGCCGGTCGCTGGAACGGCTGCCAGAACCTGACTGCGAGGTTTCAGCGCCTCGGGCGCGCGCAATGGCACCAGCAAGTTCTGGCAATCGGTAACACAAGTCGTTTGGATCGCTAAATTGCTTGTTCACACCCGGGATGTAGAGGATGGCGGGGAGTTCGATCTCATTCCCCACCCACGGCACGGCTATCATACTGCTCCTCCCGCTCCTAGAGTTGGAAACAGAGGGTGGTAGGGGCACGAGCGGCGGGTTCCGCTCTTCGTTTGCATTTGTCCGTTTCCTTGCCGAAGAATCGAGTTGACCGACAAACATCAAGGACTGGCGGGGCGACGAGAGGGGGTGCTCATGGTGATCAAAAGCAAGTCAGTTTGTTAGCGTTTGCCCGATCGCGGAACCGCCAGTTCAGATTCGCAGCGTGCGTAGGCTCGATGCTGAGATTATAGAAATTGGTATACACGCCCCGTCGGTCCCGTGCGTCGTGTTCACGTAGTCTCGCGTGGTCCTTGCAAGGCGCGATAGAAAAGATACAGTCGGTTGTAGGACAAGGCACCTACGAGGATACCTGTCCAACAAGGGCAACTGTCGTTCTGAATTAGCATGTCTCTGGAAGGGCCTTCGACGAACATGGAGAGGGAGTCGCTAGTGGCGGACGCGGTGAGAACGTTTGCGACATGTAGCTGAGCAGAGCGGCAACGACGCACGTTGAATCCGAGTCCTAACGCAGGGAAGCCATGGGTTCGAACGGACACGCCAGTCGATTACTAGTGAATATTTCTGGGAAGGAGAGAACCACGCGGCGCTCAGGGACCGCGTGCATTCCACATTCACCGTAATTCGTGCCCTGAATGTCGCGCATTCATCCTGAGTATGCATATCGTGAATGCCGTACTAGTGTCACGAAAGCCAAGCATACACGGTACAACCCACGGCGGCTTCGACATTTTATCCTGTATGGAATTGGATTTTCGTGAATGTACATATTTCGAGTTTATACAAGGGCCTCAGACCCGGAGCACCGACGGAGCCAGTAAGATTTGCAGGACGCCCCCAAAACATTATTAGGAGCCGCATATCACATGAAGGAAAAACTTTGGGAAATCCTAGAACCGACGGAACACACGGTCCCGGTCCATTCCCCAACGAATTGAATGGAACCCCAATTCCTGGTCGAGGCGCGGCGACTCGAGGAAAAGACGCGACTAGAGCTGGCCAGTGGGAGTCCAAAAGGATTTAAAGGATGAATATTAGAAGCTAGACGCGCTGGGGAAGAGTGGACTCGGAATATACTAGTTACCTAATTGAACGCGTGTCGGAGTTTGAAATGAGCCTCCCCAAAGTTTTTGGGAACGTGATGACTTAAATTGGGGCAGGGCTCATTTCTCTCCACAACCCCCATGTCCTCCATCTACGGTCGCAAGAGCTCCCCAGTCTCGGACAAGCCTCCCGTCACCATCGACACCGTCGAGAACTATGTCTCCCACACCCTCAAAACCACCAAGCCTCTTCCCCCAATCACCTGGGATAACTTTCTGACCGAGCTCAACTGGCTCAATGTAGCTATCCTGACGCTTACCCCAGTCATGAGCATTATTGGCGCGTACCACACGAAGCTGCGGTGGGAGACGGCGCTCTTTGCTGTTTTCTATTACTACTACACAGGCCTTGGTGAGTGCATTGATCGCTGTTTCTTCTTTCAGGGTCGTTAATTTATATTTTCCCAGGTATAACAGCAGGTTACCATCGTCTGTGGGCGCACCGTAGCTACAATGCGGGCAAGTTCCTCCAGTACTTCCTCGCCATCTCCGGCGCCGGTGCCGTCGAGGGCTCAATCAAGTGGTGGTCCCGTGGCCACCGCGCCCACCACCGCTACACCGATACCGAGCTCGACCCGTACAACGCTGGCGAGGGCTTCTGGTACTCCCATATGGGGTGGATGCTTGTCAAGCCCCGTCGCAAGCCAGGTGTCGCCGACGTCAGCGACCTGTCTAAGAACGAGGTCGTTCGGTGGCAGCACAAGTACTACATCCAGCTCATTCTCCTCATGAGCTTCGTCGTCCCCACGGTCATCCCGTGGCTCCTCTGGGGCGACGCGCGCGGTGGCTACATCTACGCTGGCTTTGTGCGTCTGTGCTTCGTACACCACTCGACCTTCTGCGTCAACTCGCTTGCGCACTGGCTCGGCGAGTCGCCGTTTGACGACAAGCACACGCCGCGCGACCACCTCATCACCGCGCTCTGCACCATCGGCGAAGGCTACCACAACTTCCATCACCAGTTCCCCATGGACTACCGCAACGCGATCAAGTGGTATCAGTACGACCCGACGAAGTGGTTCATCTGGGTGTGCCAACAACTAGGCTTGGCTACGCACCTAAAGGTGCGCTTGTTCGCTTCCCCCAACGATCTGAAACTTACCGGTCCCGATAGGTCTTCCCCGACAACGAGGTCCGCAAGGGCCAGCTGACGATGGAGCTCAAGCGCCTGCGTGAGACTCAAGAGTCGCTCGCGTGGCCGTCGGACAGCAACGACCTCCCCGTCATCTCGTGGGAGTCCTACGTCGAGCAGTCTTCCAAGCGCCCGCTCATCCTCGTCTCTGGCTTCATTCACGATGTCGCCTCCTTCATCGAAGAGCACCCTGGTGGTGCGCACTACATCATCAAGTACATCGGCAAGGACGCCACCACCGCGTTCTTTGGCGGAGTGTACGACCACTCGAATGCCGCGCACAACGTTCGTCGCCGTCTCTGGTCTTTTTCCTAGCCCACTTTACTTACCATCTGCGCAGCTCCTCGCGATGAAGCGCGTTGGCGTCCTCCACGGCGGTATCCCGCTCGCGGTCGACGACAAGGTCATCCCGCCCTCGCAACGCCTCAAAATTGCACGCTACGCCGAGCTCAGCTCGCCCAACGCCAGCAGCACCGCGTACTCGGATCACGATGATAAGGAAGGGATGCTTGGGTGAGGGACGTGACATGAAACTAAAAATGACAATTATCTTGAGGTACGATACACACCCACGCGAACTACATAGAGGCGAGTGTGATGCATACAGTAATGAATTGGGGTGTTGTGAACAATGTAGAGTTACGCCAGATGGCTCCAATGAAATGTAATATGAACCGACGAGCAAATCTCGTCGCTCGCACTGCGCAATACGAGGGGTCGACGGCCCGTCCGGAAATTTGAGGTTATCCCCAGCTGAAAACACAAACCAAACAAGGATTTTTTTTGTGAGGGCGGCGTCCTGATTTCTCGAGCGCTTCAGCTTGAGCTGCGGACTGTGGGACTTGGTGATTTCGATTTAACTCGCATCCGCGTTTTCTCCCCATTTTTTTTTGGCGGGAACAGAACAAATTACATCGGACCATTGTCGGACCATGTATCACAGAAACAAAAGGGATTACACGGGTCGAATGTATTTATTGCTATAACTCGGCACGTTCCGAACGGAGACCGAGCTGAGCAATCCATTATCCCGAGTCCAATCCTGTGGACTTAGCTTCCATATCATGCTTCATGGGTATACTGAAATCGGAAATTGACCCCGCTGATGGGATCGACGCGACGTGTCATAAGGCCGTCAGTGGCGGTGACGCCGCCAATCACCGTGATGAACATGTCCCACGGTTCATCGACGTGGTTCAACTTGAACTAGAACTAGCCCTGTGTAAGAAAGTCCGTTGTGTAAGAAAGTCCATTATGAATAACAGTGTAAGGCTCTGTGGTAAACATCAGAGCAAAGTAACAGGTGCCGGAAAATGTGGTAGCGCCTCACTGGTGAGTGACGGCTCAGCAAAATACCTATAGCCGCTGTAAGCGGATCGAGCACGCTAACTGATTTTCATCATTAACGACGGCTCTGCGGCGCATATAATCATTACCATCTTTTAGTTGAGGAGCCTCAGAAACAGCGCGGAGAAATTGCCTATAAGTGTGGTTAAAGATCTTGTAATTTTCTAGCGGCCTGGTTGAATCAATAACATCACTCACACCACCAGATCTAATTCTTACACAGCGCTAGTGCTGCGCAAGCTAACAAGAAGCAAACTCAGCGAAATTTGGCCCCGTTGATGGGATCGACGCGATCTCGCGACGCGTCAGTGGCGGTGTTCTCGTCAATCACCGCGACGATCATGTCTCACGGTTCATCAGCGCCGCCAACGGTGGTTCAACTTGAACGGTTTTCGCTATAGCGCAGAACTCAGAGTCCCTGTAGTGTCCGAGAAGCCCATTTCACGTGAAGTCCAATTATCACATGCCAGTCTCACCATTCAATTCCATCAATATTTACATTCCCATCAGTTAGAAAGTGAATAAACCGTTTTTCTCGAACGTCAGCCACTTTTCGCACTATAAATTGGAAAGCACCCTCGGCTATTTCCCCATCGTCTCTTCCCTCCTCCTCCCATCTCTCTCTCCTCCCATTCTCCTCCCTCCACTATGTGCATCCCTCGAGTCGTTGGGCTGGTTGCATGTCGCGCTTGCCGTGGGCGACGCTGCTTCTCAGGCGCGTATCCTGTCGTCTACCCTGTCGCTGATACCTTGATCTAGTGGTATATTCTGGCTCTCTGTAGGCGCCACTGGTTCCAGCCGGGGGCTGTACTCTCAATGGGGGGCGGACGGACGCGGGTATCAACTGGGGAGAGCGCGTCGGCGGATTGAGGAGATTTATCCCTTTCCGTGCCACGCGCGTCATCAAGAACCTCCCTGTTGGAACGTTTTCGCTCACCCCTCGGGGGTATGGCTGGCTGTCGCTGCGCTGCCTGTTGTGTTAGTCTTTGCTCGTTGCGTCGTTATTGCCTCAAGCTCGCTGTCCCGTTGCGCTTGGGGCATCACCTCGTTAGCATCGAGCCTCACTTGGCATGTAAGCCTCGAGCAGCGACCATATAAGCCCCACCTTCAAGCGCGCTGTACTTTGTTCTACCTTTCTCTTGTGTTCTTCGCTCTCGAGCCTTGTTCTCATCGTCTTGGCTCAGGTATCTGCTTGTTCTCGTGTACTCAGGCATCACCGCGTTACATGTTTTCCTCTTGTTTCGAGCCAGCTGGCTGTACTTCTGGGGGGTGGGCGGACGCGGGTACCAACCAGGCAGAACCGTTGGCGGACATTTCCGTGCCACGCGCATCATCAAGAAGCTGCCTGTTGGAACGCTTTCGTTCGCCCCCCGGGAGTATGGTCGGCCGTCGTTGCGTTGCGTTGTCTGCTTGCGTTGTTCTTTCCCTAAACTCGCTGTATCTTTGCACTCGGGCATCACCGCGTCGGCCTCGAGCCTCACTTGGCGTGTAAGCCTCGAGCAGCACCGTGTAAGCCCCGCCTTCAAGTTCAAGATCGTTTATTTTTTTCTTGGTTTTATTCTCGCTGAGGTCTGTTCTTGTCGTCTTGTTGTTCGGGTCTTGAAGGTCGCTTTCTCTCGATGTTCTGTTCCTCTGTCGGCGCGCCACTGGTAGTCTCTATTTCTACTGCTTCAAACCGGCTGGCTGTACTTCTAGGGGTGGGCGGACGCGGCTACCAACCAGGCAGAGCCGTCGGCGAACATTTCCGTGCCACGCGCGTCATCAAGAAGCTGCCTGTTGGAACGCTTTCGTTCGCCCCTCGGGAGTATGGTCGGCCGTCGTTGCGTTGCGTTGTCTGCTTGTGTTGTTCTTTCCCCAAGCTCGCTGTCTTGTTGCACTCGACGGGCATCACCGCGTCGGCCTCGAGCCTCACTTGGCCTCGAGCAGCACCATGTAAGCCCCGCCTTCAAGTTCAAGTTTGCTTCTTTCTTCTTGGTTTTATTGTCGCTGTTCTTGTCGTCTTGTTGTTGGGGTCTTGTAGCCTGTCGCTTTCTCTCGATGCTCTGTTCCTCCGTCGGCGCGCCACTGGTAGTCTCTATTTCTGCTTCAAACCGGCTGGCTGTACTTCTAGGGGTGGGCGGACGCGGCTACCAACCAGGCAGAGCCGTCGGCGGACAGTTTCCGCGCCACGCGCGTCATCAAGAACCTGCCTGTTGGAACGTTTTCGCTCGCCCCTCGGGAGTATGGTCGGCCGTCGTTGCGTTGCGTTGCTTAGTTGCATTGTTCTTTCACTAAGCTCGCTCTCTCGTTGGACCGGGGCATCACCACGTCAGCCTTGAGCCTCGTTTGGCGTGTAAGCCTCGAGCAGCGACCGTGTAAGCCCCTTCTTCAAGTTTTTATTTTCTTTCTTTCCGTTCTTGTTTACTTCTTCTGGTCTCGCATACCCTACCTGCTTCTTGCACACCATCGCGTCAGCCTCGAGCCTCGCTCGGCTTTTTTCTGCGTAATTTTTCGGGTCAGGTCCTCAAGATATGTACAGTAGAGTTGCTCGTATGGAATACCGTCGGGAAGGGCTCCCAGGGTATTCCATATGACGATTATTCCAGAGCACATAAATTGAATAAAAATATTTTTAAGGAAAGAATTTGGTGCCTACTTCAAGAAGGATGTAATAGTTGTCAGAACCTTTGATTCCTCCACTTCCTGCGTGAGTGGAGAGCGAAATTTGTTAAGATGTCCAGCAACTGGCAGAGCCAGATCCAAATTGGCAACAACTTGTTTCTGGGAGAGGCTATGGTCCTCCATCTAATTGAAGACTTGGATCCAGTCATGGTACATAAAGGGCCTGACTGTCAAAACGAGCAACAGTGTGCAATCCATTTTTTGGTTTTGGACCAGGTTTGCCACGCGATTTTGAGGGTGAGGGAGGATTTTTGTCTCGGGCTCGGATAGTGCGAGATTTCTGAGGCTTAATAATGGCCATAGTGAGTGGGAAGAGTTCAGAATCAATTTTTTTGTGTACTGTGAGTGTATAGAGGCAGAACAATGCAATGCCACCCTCGGATATGTTGCTAAATATGGCTTGCCCAACCGAAATTACCGTTTCGAGCGACCCGGCCAATGGAATATCGGCCTCGCCCGGGTATTCCGTATTCCGGATGGCGATTTGTGGAATATTACCTTATCCCGACTGGGGATGGGCCCAAAAGTGATTCCATATGACATTTATTCCATATGACAATATTCCATGCGAGCAACTCTACTGTATTGACTCTTTGGCGAAACCACATAACGAAGACTCGGAGTGACACTATGCATCGCAGGATCCCTCCGTACCAAGAGCAGAGCAGGTACCTACTATACGTGAGACGAGAACGAGCCGAAGACCGGATTACTTACCTCCCGAGCAAGCACTGAAATCCACGCAGGACCCGATTCCGGCGCCTTCACCTGGTCCGAAGGCCTAAGGTAAGAGAGGTAAGAGTGTGAACGCCGATCGCGTAAGTACTCACAAGACCAGTGCAGCACACAGACGAACCGGGGCAGTCGTTGTCAGTCGTGCACGAAGACTGCCGAGCAGCGATTACTCGTCCGAGCCGCGCCAAACGACGCTCATTATTGATATCGGGTTGCGAGGCCACGAGTCCCGCGCCAGCCAGGGCGACGAGAATGGCAAGGTTGATATTGAAAAGCATGGGAAATTGAAATGAACTACACAGATGGTGTGAGTAGAGAGGACGAATATGAGGATAGGAAACACACGGGTGAAGCGAAAGCTTGAGGACCTAATCATATCGAAATGCCATCCCCCTCTTTATACTACCTAAGTACCTGTGCTCGTTCTCCGATTTTTGTTTGCGGGGATAGTGTCGTCAGCTGGCAGTGTGTTACCGTGGTATCTCTGGCGTCCTTGGAAGGCGGTCGGCGATACCTGGAACGATTCGGATTTGGATCCTACTACTTGGTGTATTTGGATCCAGAATTGAGAGTCTGAGGTTGCCAAGTGGTAGCAGGTGTTATGCGAGAAACGCAAGTAGGAAACGCGGTATCGTAGCGAAAGCATTATATCCGATTGGAGAAGATGTCACCACGGAGTGAGTCAGTTTGAACTCGGACGACTCGGAGGTCCGTTGGTCTCCAAGCGTAGAAACTGAAAATGGAGTCGCGAACGCTACGACAGCTCGTACAAACCCAGAAATTCAACCCCAAACCCCTCCTTCTGCTTGAATCCCAGATCTCTGGAAATTACGCAGGTGCCAGACCGGATGAAGGGCGAGCCTCTGCTTGGAAAGGAGCTCCGAGTCGGCTGGCCATGTGTCAGATCTAGACTGCGCGTACGTCTTGCCACAATCTTGTCAATAATTGGCCGCCCAATGCCAATACTTTTGAGGGATCGAGCAAGATTCCGGGAGCGAATGTCCTGAACAGAAGGGTGAAAGGACGAAGACCAACGTCGCCTAGAATCAGAGCGGGCCAATAGGTTCAACTTCGGAGGTGACTTGGGGCATCTTGGGTGTAATTGTGGTCTATTTGGCAACAGCATCCACCCTTTGCCCTTATACCAGCGCGTGGATGGAAATTTCTGTGCATCCGCGCCCAGCCAGAGGGATGCATCAAAACGACTTCGGTGCTCGACGTGGCGGGCGCAACAAGCAATGGATTGCAGGTGCTTCCGAGCAGTCTTCTCGCTCAGCGAGCTCGACTCCCGGTCCCTCCGACGCCGACAGACGTGACCGCGGTCGCGGTCGCGGTCGGGGCAATCCCAATCCACCAAGGCCAAATGGCGCTCATCTGCACTCCAAATCCCGTTCTAATAGCCCTCTGGTGCCACTCCAAGATCCTGTTCCTGCGCTTATGCAGGACGACCCGGTTCTGGAGACTCAGGATGAACGCGAAAAGTTCTACCAGGAGGTGTGTGTGTGTCTCTGGCCACTCTCTCTCGGAATCACCGTTATCTCCACCCAAACTCGTTCTCGTTTGGTGGCGGACGTGTATTGCCAGCCAACGCGACATTTTTCTAACATTCCCGTCAATTCCCGTTTTCAATAGCTCGTGAAGCAGCGCGAAGTTGAGCGCAAAACTGCGATAGCGCAGGGCAAGATGGATGATCCTCTTGTCCCTAAACGATTGGAAGACGCAATTTCCATTGTTGGTACTTGCATGGACATGTGTCCGCGCTTCGAGAGATATCGCAGGGAGAGGGAGAATAACCTGTTTGAGTGGGAGACGGTCAGTATACCTCACGTTCGTCTCAAATTCGCCTGCTTTATTTTGAACGCAGATTCCTGGCACGAAACGGGTCGACCATAAACGCGCCGTGAAGATGTATGAACGTGCTGCGGGTGATAAGACGTTGCCGTCCGACTTGCGGCCACCACTCGTTCTCAAGGTGGGATTCTCATAATCCACAGATCGACCACCTTACCTGTCGCGCAGAGAACACTTGACTACCTATTTCACGACCTCCTTCCTCGTGGCGGCTTCTCCCCTACCTTTAATTTTATCCGAGACCGCTCCCGCTCTGTGCGAAATGACTTTACAATGCAACATAACACTGGTCCACTGGCAATGGAGTGCCACGAACGATGCGCGCGCTTTCACATCCTCGCGCTGTACTTCCAACGCGACTGCGAGGGCTTTTCCGTGGCACTGGAGGAGCAACAACTAATGAACAGTGCGTGCCCTGTGTGTCGCCTGCGACTCTCATAACTTAACCTGGCTTTCCAGCCCTCCAATCACTCAAAGAATTCTATAACGATCAGCGTGCAACATACGAGTCGCCCGCGGAACTCGAAATGCGCATTTACCACCGTCTCATTCATATCCGTGACCAGGTCGAACGGCCGGAACCTGCCCCGCTTTCGCCACACGTTGCAGAACACCCCATGTACAAGCTCACCACAGCTTTCCGAGCGCACGTGCAGGAGAAAAGCAAGCCCATCTCAAAGACGTCACGGCTACGCGTTGACGCAGAGGGCATGCGTATTTTCGGGCAACTGGCTGGTGAGATGATGGGTGAAGGTGGGGGCGGAAAGGGCATGGTCTTCCTTGTGGCGTGCATTCTGGAGCGATTATTTGGGGAGGGCACCGTGGAAGGTATCGACGACATCAGGGGCGGGGCGAGTTTGGGGGACATTATCGATGGGACCACAGAGGCCGTGGAAGAAACCCAGGCTCGGGTTGAAGAGGTGGACGAGTTGGATGATGGCATGACGGACCAGGATAACATCGACATTGAGGAGATGGACGACCCAGCTGGCGAGGATCAAGTAATGCAGTCTCCTGCTCTAGCCTCGCCGCTGAAACCCAGCGCGTCCGGCTGGCTATCCGAAAACTTTGGCGCGGCTCCCCCCGCACCTACATTCGGTCCACCCGCAAACGCGCCTGTCGCATCCGCTTTCTCTAATCTTGGCGCCACCAGGAGTGTTTTTGGGACGACCTCCGCGTTTGGCCGCAAGTCAGTATTTGGAAATACCGGCCCCAGTCCGTTTGGGGCGATTCCGAATACAGTGACAGTGAACGGCCAAGAACGGACCAGCGAAAAAGGGTTTCCTACATCGTCCAATCCATTTGGGCCACCCAGTGATCCCCCACAGCAGTCGGAGGCGTCTTCGTCTGCCCCTCCCCCGAGGTCCAACGGATTCGCTGTCCCTCCCCGAGTTCAAAATAATCCTTTGTTCCCGGCTTCAACCACTACCAACTCACCGTCCCCGTTTCCTTCCAATCCTGCCTCGCCTCCTCCTCCCGCGGTCCCACCGCCGACCAATATATTCGCCCCCACTCCAAAGCCAGCGGCCATCGATTTTACTGACAAAGGTAAAGGTAGGGCCCCCGAGCCTTTCTCATGGAGTAGCACCCCTCCTTCCGCGTCGTCCCTAAATCCCCAAGCTCCGGAATTCAGACCTCCGCCAGCGTTCTTCCAGCCCCAGCCCCAACCCGTGCCGAAGCCTGTCTTCGGAGTAACTCCGATACCGATTTTCAATGGATTCCCCACCTCGCTTGCATCGCCCTCCACCTTTGACACGCCGCCCGCAACGAAACCGGCCCAGAAAAGGACACCACCTCTGGCCAAAATTGACACCTCCCCGCCTGTCGTTACTACCGCCACCACTGCGGGGCCATCCAGCCCCATGACGCCTGGGAACCCTCCCCCATTAGCCAAGGTCCAGCCTATATCGCTGCCTTCCACCCCTACCATCAGCGGACCCGTCATCCCTGCCTCGCTCCTCAATGCCACCGCAAGTCCGGGATCGCCGCTGCCCCAGCCGCAACAGCCGCAACCGAGCAAGGCCTCAAACCCGCTCATCGGTTTGCTCAAGAACAGCTTGCAGACGTCAGGCCTCGGCGGGCCCAGCGGGAGCAGCAGTGGGAACGGGATGCTGAGCCCACTGGTGCTCGCTAGCCCGTCCACGACGCCGTTGCGGCATAGCTTCTCGCCGGTAAAGCCCCAAGCGGTTGTCGCACCGCCGACGCCGATCAACGGTGATAGGAAAGGGAAGGGCAAGGAGATGGCGGAGGACGTCGATGCGGACGCGGACCTCGAGGCCAAGGCGCTGGCGTTTGAACGACGCGGGCTTGTGGTGCAGAGGTGTCTTGCGAAGTGGCAGAAGCGGACAACGGACCGCGCGGAGTGGGCCGAGGCGTGCCGGCAGAGCGAGAAATACTCGGAGAAAGTGAGGCGGGCGCGGGAGAGGGAGAAGGGCACGTTGAAGCGACCGAGTCCCAATGGTAAGGGCGTAGAGAACGACAGCAAGCGGATGAGATTGTTGAGGAATGGAGACGAACAGTCCGACGCAGATGTTTTCGCACTGTCTGCGCCGAGGAAACGCTCGAGCTTGCGGAGAAGGAAATACGAAGCTCCGCGGACGGACGAAGATTTGGCGAAGAGGTTCCAAGAGGTGTGTGTACTTATCTTTCCTCGGCATGCATTAGATTTATTGATTCTGCGCCAGAATAAGGAAGAACATGCGCGTCGCTGGGCGCAAGGGTCCTTTCTTCAGCTCATCCGGACGCTCCTCAAATCCAAGTCCGCAAAGCCTCCGTCGTCGGCACTCTGGCGTGTATGGTTGTCACTCAATCCCGAGAGCGACGCCACTGCAATATGGCTGGAATGCAAATTCGACGTCCCTGGTTCCGGAGGGCAATGGGAGACGGAAACAGTGTTTTCAATTCCCGTGATTCCAAAGCGTACTGCAGACATTCCTTCGGACGGATACCCCGGCATCATTGTCTTCGAGTGCACACCTTTGGAGGGCGTGGATGATGAATTAGAGCGGTGTGTCTCGTCTCTGAAAGTGTTTGCCTGGCATCTTATATTTCCTTCCTCAGCAAGTACCGCGTTCTCGACGATTGCTCTCGATTACGCGATATAATCAAAGCCCTCCCAGAGAAGCGCCACTTCGTGCCGTCGCTTTTACTCGTTGTATGGACTGCAGATGAACCTGCTGCATCATCCCATTCGCCCTCTCTTCCCGGAGATTTTTTGGATATGGTGGGCAGCGACCATCTGTTAACACATCGCCCAGTTCCTTATGATCGAGAATCTAGGTTAACAAACTGGTTGCGGACTCTGTAATTACCAGTTTCTGTGCCTTTGGTGTCACTGCTACTTCGATGGACCTCGACCGAAAGTTCGGTGAAGCAATAGGCGCACTGCAACTGGATGTCGTGGGCCAACTTGTTCAATCGCTGACCTTGCGAGGTGCGCCCTTTCAGTGCTCCCAATGTAATGCTCACTCGTCTTGTTCAGAGGTCTTCAAGTTATTCGACCCTGTATTCTATTCTTTCATCTCGGAATGGATGGAAAACTGCTCTTCCACCGGAGATTGTGAGCTCCCTCATCCTTCCTCCAGCTTGTGGTGCCGATCTGATTTGCGTCCCAGTTGACTGGACACTCTATTGTCGTCTACTCGGTGGTGCCGTCACGATCCTCAATAAAATCGCCTCTTTGTCAATGAGCCTGGTGGGGATTGAATTAACCGGGCCCGTTATACCGCCCTTTGCGCCGGACTGGAATGGGATGCGTGATAGCGAGTGGGTTTCCGAATCGCATCCTTAACCGTTATTCTGATCATGGACTCTGAAGATCCACGTTCGAGGCTGTAATACCTTGGCTTTCCGATGCGCGGCTCAACAGTCTCGCAGCCAGTGCTGTCGCGACGGATTTACAATCACATCGAGAGATTGGTCGAGGTCGGTATCTTTCCAATTGAATACATTTCCGGCTCATACGAATGAGCAGAATTCCCAACGTTGGCTTTTGTTGATCATCTGAGGGGTCTTGTGTTGTACCAGGCGGAGACCGGTCTACAGAGGGGCCAGACTTTCTTCGTCTGTACGAAGGATATTGCTCCGTCGCTCGAAAAACACAATGCGGCGGTGGAGCAGTCCCGGAGTGCTTTGACGCAAGCTCAGAGAATGAGTATGCGCCGGTCGCCGAGACGCCGCAGTCGCAGCCTGTCTGAAGATACGGAACTAAATGGGTATGTTCTCCTCTTGATCATTCGTGTCTTTCCTAATGCTTGCATTGAAGTTCGGCGTACTTCAAACGACGACGCCTTTCTTCGGCTTTCGAGAAATCCAATGTTACCAGCCCGTCGTCGAGCCCTCCGCAGGCCAATGGCCGCACCACACCGTCTCCCAGTAACAGTACTGTGTCTTTGGCTCAGACGGATTCATCTTCTGCACCGCGCGTCACTATCGCTATGCTGCGAGCGCTGACGAAGGATGTGAAGAACAAATACGGAAAGGCTGGAGGAACGGGACGATGATTGTCTCGACTGGAAATACTTTATCACATATAATATTCCGTAGTTTTTTGTAGCTCTACTCACCGTCCTGCTCTGAGCTCGCTTTTTGAGCTGATCTCGCTTATTATTTGCATGGCGATTTGCTTACGTGATCCTAGCCCGTGACCACACTTTTTTTCTCTCGCCGAGTCGCGCGCCGACGAGCCAATGTCCCGCTCTCTCTCTGCTCGCTGTCTCCACCGCACCGTCTTTTCCCTACCCCCATCATTACCCCCATCTCCTCCCCGACCCTCACCAGGTACTTCGTTTTGCAATCAAATATCGTCAAATAATTTGACCATATTTCAGGCTCGCGGCAGTATAGCTACGCCGCGCTCAAAACACGACCCCAGCCCGACCGTAATTATCCTAGGCGACAAGAAAATCCGCCTCCATATTCTCGGGCAGTTCCTCACGAGCCGGGCATCCGGTTGCACGAGTACTCTAGGGGACAATCGGAGGAACGGGAACCACCACTAAGTGACACGGGGCCTCGGCAAGTGTACGCGGAGGAGGAAGAGACTCCGTACTTCTCGCGGGATGGAGGGAGACGCGTGGATGAGCAGCAGATGAGAGGGGAGGGGAGTAGCAGTGAAATTCCGACAAACGACCATCGCCGTGTCAGTCGACCAGCAAGGGAGCACTCCACACGACGCGTTACTCCTGGGACGCCACCTTCTCGTCCAGCGAAGCCGGATGAGATTTTTTCGGGTCATTTAAACGGGCTATTCCCGCCTTTAAAATTCCCTCTCGAACTGGCGGCAAGGGTCTTGACGCACGCGAGTCATCCTGCTGCGTTCCACGGACATAACGCCCAATTCTCATTCATCGGTGCGCCGCCTCCTCCCTGCCTTCTGTGCGTGAAAAGCTGAATTGAAATACCACTATTGCAGGTCGAAGAGTGCTAGAATCTTACCTCCTCCTCCTCCTAGCATCATCGCCGCATCTAAAACCAACCCATGATTTGCAGGAGATCGTTTCGCGTGTCCTGAACACCTACTTTTTGGGTGAACACATTGGTTCCAAGTGGGGACTGGGGCGGGTAATGCGGTGGACACCGTCCATTGCCGCTTCGATGCTTATGAACGAGGCCCGGGTGGATAAGACGAAATTGCTGAAGGATGTCGGGTTGTACAAAGTGCAAGGCGACGCGGTCACCGCCGTCGTCGGGGGCATTTTCCAGCAGTTTGTGAGCCTCTTGATACTCGTCGTTTATTTTTGGTCATTGACCCTCCGATGTAGGGGGGCTCGGTGGCTCACCGTGTCTTCCACACGCGGTTACTGCCGCGGCTTCTAGCACCACACGGAGGCCTCCCTGCGTGTTTCCACGCAGACGCGCTCGAGGCGTGCAAGCGTCTAGGCGGTGCTCGTGGAGATTTGGTTTTGGAGTCTGTTGCCCCTGCCCGGCAGGAGCAAACACTTGAGGCTTTGCCGTCCCCTACACCTAATAGACAACCGCTTCAACACTGATTCGCATCTCCTTTGTGGAAGAAAAGTCTAGAGAGAGCTGGACATCGCCAAGAAGCCTACAATAGTAGTTCTTATATTATTATTGCATCCAGGGCTGTTTCCCGTCCGTCTGCTAAGACGGTCGAGTAAGTTGCTCGAGTAAACAATTTCCTTAAGTCAGGGGACGGCAATTCCCGGTAGCAATCATTCAAAAATGCGGTTTGGTGACTTGCCTTTTTCAACCATCTCCTTCAGCTTCTTTTGGCACTTGCTCGACGCCCGACCCGCTTCTCACCTCATGTTCTCTCACTCCTCTAGTCTTCTCAAAGGTCCTTTCCGGAGAAGACTTTCTACTGTCAAGTAGGGCGCCTTCCGCCTCATAATCAATCTGAGACACGCCTGGATAGCATTACGTCTGGTCAACGCCCACGGCGTCTGTGGGATATGCATCTGCCCGAAGTCTGTCCACAGCTCTAATTTCCAGCTCCTGTATGACGTGCATCCAAAGAACAGTTGGCGCTTTGTTCCACGGGGCCTTTCCCTCGTCCGACGCGACGAGACCAGACCGAATGAAACTGGGATTCCGGACGAAAATCTTCCAGAGCCGTGGACCTGCGACTGGCGGGCATGGGGACTCCTTCCGTCTTGGCTCAATGCCCCAGGCGGGCTTCAATGTCGTCTGATACACAAGTTCAATATCGGTCTATACGATAGTATGCGTCACTGCTATGTGGCACCACTTATGTTCCGCAGTACTCAATCTACGAGCGGTACGACGGTGTTCCATGCCCGCGGAACAAACGGGGCGTCTTTTTATCTCTACGATGAACCCTCCGACGGCGTGTATCGTTTCGAACACGACTTTCCGTTACAACGCGGCACAGCAGCAGAGTTCATGGAGACGGCCAACTGGAACAAGATGGAATACCTGGGCGCCTTAGGGGGGGCATCTTCCCTGATGGAGAGCCGACCTACTCCAGTTAAACTTGGAAGCGACAGCCGCAAATGGCTTCGTCTGCGAGACCTCGGACAATCTGAGGTGCGTCTTTTGTTTCAGTCCACATTTTTCTCAGACCGTCTTCCAGCACAACCTGTGGAAGTATGAACCACGAGTTCTGCGTGATGCATACGCACAACGGCGCGCTACAGTCAAGGCTGCGGGACATCGGTGTTTCTTCATTCCCGACACCCAACTTCCTGAACCCTGGACATGCAACTGGGAGGATTGGCACGGATGGGATTCGCGAATTCCTCTTTTTGAAGAGGTTGGGATGTCGTTCAACGTTCCGCGTCCACTCAACGCTATCATGTTTGACGACGAGACGACTTTGTTCGAATCTCGTGGCGTCTTCTATCTATTCTCCGTCCCCGGGACGTCAGAGTTTGCCCCGAAGATGTATCGCTTTGGCGGATGTTATTCGTCGGTGGAAGATTTTATTGAGAATGGTGATTGGAATGATATGAAACGACTGGAGCACAGTCCTCTGGGAGATCCTGGTGAGAACTTAGTAACTAACATATTTTCCTTTATCGATTGCGTCAATTTTCAGGCATATCGGTCAACAGTCATGACGCACCATCCGCCCGTGGGTCCGGTACTGGGTTCCGCACTGCCGCAAACCAGCCATAGTTGAGATATCATTGTTTGCTTTCCCTATTTTCTCACAGATGTGAGCCAGCCAAAAACGCACCCTCTGGGATATGGGACATTCAAAAGCGAGTTGCTGTAGCTCGTTAAGGAAAGCGCACTGATATCATGATAGGATTCTTGGGGTTATGAGGCCCGAATCTTCCGTCCTGAGGAGGCTGCGAATGTTAAAAAGGAGTTCCCAGAGTGGGGTTCTATCTCAGATGACCAGCTTCCGAAGCCTTGGTCATGTAACTGGGCCCGGTGGGGGGAGTGGTATGGTTTTCAAGACGATCTGGACGATGTGTACGGTATGGCTAACCTCCGGCCAGTCATGTTTATCCCATACATGTACGACCGGGGCCCGATGATATTGTCTCACGAAGGCATCTATTATCTGCTTGGCGAAACTGAGGACGCTACACTCATGCGGTTCGAGGGAACTTATGCCAGCGACCAGGATTTCGTGGAAAATGGAGACTGGAACAGGACGGAAACGGTGGAGCCTTTTCAATGGGAAGAAATCGAAGAAGTTGATCAAGATGTTGGGTCTGACAAGGGAAACGACGCTTTTGATAAAGGATGCAAATTATAGCGGACAATGGAGGAGACGCTTTTGACAACAAGAAGTATGTTCTACTAGTGGTCTCGATGGCATCAGGCACTCTAGAATTGAACCGCCATATTGCGAAGGTCTCTGCGGGGGCGAGATCCTCGAATCTATGTCGTACGCCATGCGCTGTACACATCTGGCAGTGAAACAACACTTTTGTCTTTCGCGTCTTGGCATGTTGGACTCTTGAACTTGAATCCATTGCCATGACCTGGTTTTGGACCAAATTATGGGCTTGTATTCCTATTGAGAGCTTTATTTGGTAAGTTGAATTTTCAATGGAGAATTCTTCCAGCGTCGACTCGGATAAGGGATTGACTGTAAACAGGAACTGTGGCTGTGCAGTCGTTTGATCATTCTGAAGCCATGCCACCACCACCTGGAATGCCAGACGGTTTAGAAGAAGTGCATAGTGGCGGATCCGGCGCCTCGTTCCCGACCGAAGAGATTCGATACTATACCAATGTTTTCCTCGTTCAAGACGACAAAATCTTGCTCGGGTACAAGAAACGGGGTTTGGGTATCCACAAGTCGATTTTTTGACTCTGGCATCGTTCTCAATGGAGCTCAATGTCAAACCAGATACAATGGATTCGGTAAATCTTCTTTTCACCTACTTTGGAAGACCTCTCAACCTCTGCTTAGGCGGTAAAGTTGAACCCAACGAATCTACCTTGGAAGCTGCGGCGCGTGAATTGCAGGTGCCAAGACCTGTTGAAGTTCAAATCCGTTTATTTGACTGTCATTATCAACACAAGGAAGAAGCTGGGATCAAAGCCCAACTGGAACATGCCGGCGTTTTGCTCTTCGTAGTCCCAGGGGACAAGTGGGCGCACATAGATGTCTTTCGCGCGGTGGAGTATAGCGGAACCATCACCGAGTGAGTACGACGGATGATTGCTTTTGAAGTAGTGCTGATTTCGCCTCAAGATCCGATGAAATGCGTCCGGAGTGGTTTGAGAAGACCGATGTCCCTTTCGACAACATGTGGGATGCGGACCGATATTGGCTGCCTCTTCTTTTGTCCCAAAGACGTTTTTCTGGCCGTGTAGATTTTGACCGACAAAGTGAAACATTTTACCTAAAAAAATGGTGGTTTGGAGTACATTCGACGACAGTTTCGCAGTAGGTGTGTATCTAAATCAACATGAGCCTCCATATCGCTCCGCTAACGCCTTCTCTAACAGTTCTAGGGCTAAATTTGCAGAGCCCCACGAGCTCTGGTAACCGTAGCCTCCGTGTCTATGGATATGCCGTCGGAATTTTACGATGCCGCAAAGAAAAAGAAAAAGAGCACCTACCCATAGTTGAAGACGACCGGAATCTTATTCTGGTCCCGGCCGTCAACCCATTCAACTTCTAGCCTAATTCCCCCTTTCCTCGCGGGGCGTAAACCGCATCCCGTTTCAATGATAATGGGCTCCAGGTCTTCCAGAGCCGGCTCTCGCTGACTGCGAATCTCAGGCGG
Source organism: Mycena galericulata (assembly GCA_029289565.1). Classification (NCBI taxonomy): domain Eukaryota; kingdom Fungi; phylum Basidiomycota; class Agaricomycetes; order Agaricales; family Mycenaceae; genus Mycena; species Mycena galericulata. Next base: position 105,754 of record JARKIA010000254.1, read on the forward strand.
AGCAAGCTCCGGGCAGAGAGCAAGACCTCTCGTCAAGATGTCTGATGTGGTCTCCGGCCTAGGAATAGGATACCTGGCGGATAAGTCGGTGAGATTTAAAGAAATGAACCGTGCGAGATTCGAACCAATCGTTCTCCACCTTGATGCCCCCCACAATGACCTGACAAAAATTCAGCGGACGTACAGATATATGAAGACGACTATACATCACCGCTTCTGCGTGGAATGATGTACGTCCAAAGACCACTTTTACTACTACTGGCTCTTCCGAACCTCACCCATGGAGCTCTTAGCAGTACCGTTTGTCCCCGGATTGGGTACATGTCTTTGTCTTCCACACCGCCGAGAGTTCGTGCCCCCAGTCCGACGCAGACGATGACTGCAGCGGGCGGGGAAAGACACTTGCGTCCATTGAATATCCCAGCGCCGCCCTCCACAACTTGCGCGATGTGCTGAACTGTTCCCCGAACTATTGATCCTCCGGAAGCAAGAAAGCGGGACAACAGGTAATTGAGGTACACCGGGCTGTCGATTGTAAGCGTAGTAAAAGATATTCCTTCAGCAACGTCTGGCGGCAAAGTGCTCGAAGGAAGGGCCTTGTGCTGAAAATGCGGTAATCAGCCGCTTTCTTTCACATGTTCCAAGGAACGCACATCTGGCATCGCCTTAAGGACCTCTGGGTTCGCGATTGGTTCTGCGAAATATTCGTCTTCGTGGATGCGTAAAAAGCACCCCTCTGCCGGCCCTCCCGGAGCAGATAGCTCCCACATCGTTTTGAACGTTTCCTGATCCATTTCTGTCGGCTTTAGTTATCCACGGAAACGCCACACAAAGTTGACAAAGACTCACTCTGCTGACGAGTGTCTGGTCCTGCGAGACTAACATGATGAGCGCCCTGAATAGGAGGCTTTAGTCGAAAAGAAGCCTGCCATGAAGGTACATACCGCCCAGTGGCTTGTATACTTGATGTTTTTGGGGTCGCTGGGCAGGATTTCCGCCACGATAGTGACTTGATACCCTCCTTTCTCTTGGACTCTCAGAGCAGTGGTGAGGCCAACAACGCCTATCCAAAGTTGATACATGTTGCCCATAGAAGGAAATCCAAGACCGCACCAGCACCGATTACTATCACTTGCTTGGGTTCGAGCATTCCTCGGATGAGGTCGTCGGGGAGTGTAAGATTGCTTTAGATAGCGGTGAGAGAAACTACAGAGGCTTTGCCGGCGGGGAACCGTCGGGGCTTATATGAGGGAGCCGAGCTTGTCTTTCGGACTCTTTCCTGGAACGAAATTCAAATTCTTATCAATCTTCAGTTACGGGCTTATGCTTGAGTATTCTCACCGAATGCAGAGGTATGAAGCACTCAAGAGTGTCTAGACAAATCAAAGCTTCGTCCTCGTCAGAAGTATTAAAAAGCGAAAAATAAATCCAAGTACAGTTCGGAAGTTCAGAGAGGGCGACTCACCTCAGTTTCCACAGGCAAGCAAGAAATGTAAAGCGCGAGGGGAGATGGTTCGAGGCTGCATATTGTATATATACGGGAATCGCACCATTCGGGAGCCAGGCAGAGCCGAGTCAACTCGAAGATCAGTACCAAGGGCGGTTCAAGTCCGCTTATTGCTTCTTGGCGTTCCCATCGGGTTCACTGCAAATCCATAGCCTCCAACGCCTGAACACCAGATTTGTAGGCCAATCAATCATACATACAGGAAAAGTTATAGAGTGGGATTCGAAATATTGCAAGTACATAATGGCCGTTGGACGGCACATACCCACGGTTGAATGTACACCTCGTGGTTTTATATATGCGGGAGTCGCATCATTCGGGAGCCAGGTTAGAGCTTCGGAGTTAAATCGAAGATCCGTACCAAAGACGGTTCAAGTCCGCCTACTGCTTTTTGGCGTTCCCATCGGGTTCACTGCAACTCCATAGGCCACCAATGCCTAAACACCAGATTTGTGGGCCAATCAACCAACAGGAGAAGTTACACAGCAGGATTCGAAATATCGCCAGTACGTAATGACCGTTGGACGGCAAAATACCCACGGTTGAATGTACACCTCATGTTACAACGAGAGCCAACGGCGATAAATGGATTCAGCCAATGGATTCGCTCCCGTCATCGCATATATTTGAGCCAGGTTGTATGCTGCTTCCTGTGCAATGGAAGGTGGAGATGATAACCGTTCGATTACAGTAAGCCCGGAACTCACCTTCGAATTCGTCCCTTCGACCGATCCAAGTTGCAGCACCTTTTCATAATGTGTGACTGCATGCGAGTACAGTCCTGTACCCTGAATGAGAAGGCCGCTTACTAAAAGGGAGCAGAAGCGCCACCTAGCTCGTGAAAAGCCCTGCCAAAGTTGAATTCCACCTCACCGATCCCACCTAGTGGTTCCAGACGAAGCCGACGATAATGCGTCAGAAAAGCCATTCCCTAGCAAAATTTTTATCTGTCTATGCTTTACAACAATAAGGTAATTTTGCACGAACTTGCGCTATGTTCGCACTAACTTGCGGTATGAATTGGGGGTGCTTATAGGATTGACGTTGTTGTTGCATCGCACGGCCAAGGGACGCGATTGCGAGGGATAAACAAAGTAAGGGGTCATCAGGACTAGACACGTAAGCACGAAGAAGATAAGCTATATTGAATTAATCAGCGGGGCGCACTGGGTGAATGAACTGACTTGCAAATTGCAGTGCGGTAGCTCCTTCCCAGAATACACATTTGAGCATAGAGCACCGTTAAAGTAGTGGTGCTTCTGTGCGTCGTGTCTGGGATAGAATGTGGCCCTTGGGTGACTTTGCCGTTCACGCCAACTTCTACTTCGTACGCATCCCCCGTTCGAGGAGTCGAGGTTGTGAATCGTTTATTGAGGCTACACCACCTAATCATTTTCGGGGATTCGGAAGCAATGCGGGAGAACTTCATTTCCCGTCCGACGACCTTCTGGAACGCATACTGGCGGAAAGCATCTGTAGCTCTCGTGCCCCCGTCGGCCAAAGCTGCCAAAAAAATCCGAAGAGGCTCATTATTGAACTGGTATACGAGCATCAATTTTTTGAATTGATCAACCGCCGCTGAAAAATGCTTTGAAGCTACTGCGCAAGCTAACTCGTCGGATCAACAAGGAACTGAACGATGTAAAACTTGTCGCTCACTTGCTATAGCAATACGAATCGAATCTTGCCGTTGGGAAGATCGGTAAGGGAGAGCACAACCTAATCAATTCCTCGTCCTGAGAGGCTTGATGATCGCTAAAGGGGAAGCCACTCACATATATGTTCAAGAATTCCGTGCGCTGTTTCCCAATCTCCCCGCTTCGAGAGTATGAAGGTGTACTATTTGTCACAAACTCAGAGATGATCGACAGTTATATCAGGTCGCGCGAACCTGGAAGATGATACGCAGCCACTCAGCGAAGTTCAGCCCTCGAAAAACATCCGTAGAGGTAGCTGCCTTATCAGTTACGCCGCAACCTGCGGAAATCGCAATGTGAATGGCGAAATCCGGACGTTATACAGTAGATACGCACCCAGTTCAAGCTGTAGTCGAGATGCCATTCGATCTTCGTCTTCTTCCCGACCTTTTCTGTGGGCAAGGTTTCTAGGAGGGAACATTCCGCGGTAGGAATCCTGAGAAAATGTGAGTAGAATGTGCCAAAACCCCGGAGGTCAACCGACAGCAGTGGAAAATAATTGTTTGGTCTTGCAAAAGTTTTCTATCATCTTCTGCGCATGAAACAGCCATTCAGCCTCCGATTCATCAGCTTTCTCTACCGATATCCTGGGCCAAATTTCCTTGACGATTTTAAAATCGTTCAGAGTCTCGTTTTCTATTGCCGCCTCTATCGCCTCTAGCTCTTGGGACGATATCCGAGGCGGGGTGCCATTTTTGGCAGATATGTTATTTTTCGGGGCGGGTCCGTTTTCAACAAATAGAGAGGCAGAAGGCGCTTGCTTTACGCTAGCGTCGGAATGACCGCGAAGTCGAGAAAAGTGGATTGCTGAATGAACGATAAGCAACTGGGGAGCGATCTCGAAACGGTACTCCCCTTCGAGGACCAACTGTAGGGCTTTCCGCGGCTGATTCGTGGTTTCGTAGATTTCGGCGAGGCGCATCTTCGCCTCATTATGTGTGGGATCCAGAAGACGAACTTGCGAACTTTTAGCCGGATCTCGGAAAAACGCGCCATCGGTTACATACCTTGTTCATAAAGCTTCGCGGCCTCTTGAAGTCCACCCAACATGCGGTAACACGCAGCCGTTTGGAATAGAACATATGCGTCGCAGGTCTAAAGAATATTCAGAAAGAGTGCTTGCACCGCCGAAAAACGTTCGTACACTCGCTTCAGTGCTCAGTGATATGTATAGCGGCTGTGCTTCCGCGTACATCTCGTCTTCAAAATAGGTATCCGCAAGTTCTAGGAATAGCGGGGCGTAGTCGAGTATATCCTCACACAGAATGGCCTTCACATGCACCTACCAAAGAGCACGAGTCAAGATAGAAAGTGAGAGACGGCACTACTTACCTTGGCTTCCTCTGCGTCTCCCAGTTTGATCCTGGCAATCGCAAGGCGATGACGGGAATTGGTGTCCAGCGGGAACATCCCCGGTCGTAGACCACTTGTGGTACACCTATCAAAGCCCGCCTCATCGAATTCGCGGTCATCATCGCACACGTCCCAGTATCGGTGTTCCCCGCGTCCCTGGAGCCATCTGACTCCCTGGCGTATGGTATCAATCGCCCGTCCATGATTTCCAGCAGTGTTGTATAGATCTGCTAGTACAAGGATCTCAAGGTGACCGAACCCGCCGCCGGGAACGACCCGATCGGTCGTCGGGTCGTGGACAAAACCAGAGGGATAAAGTTTTCGATAGTAATCGAATGCGCCCTCGAAAAGTGCGGTGCAGGTGGGGAGATCCGGAATTTCAACCAGGATGGGACGGATCTCCAACAGGACGGTTATATCATGTGGATATTGTTCGAGGATGGCGAGAAAGGCGACGCGCGCCTGGGGTAAATTATTTGTTAAACCTCTGGCGAAGAAATGACAACACTGACCGTTTTGAGATCTCCTACTTCCCTAGCCAACGACGCCCGATCCCACTGTGCGCTGACACTTCTGGGCTCAAGGGTGACCATTTTCCCCCAGCAATAGATAGCTTGTTGTTTATACCCCAGCTCTCTATCGGTATAAATCAACTTGCATGCAAGTAGGTGAAATAAAGTTGAAAAACCTAGACTGCCGGGCCAGCCGATCCCACTCTTCAGCGTCGTGCGTGAGATGCGCCGCCATGATGCGCAGTTTGAGAGCCTCCTTTTCTTCCTTCATGTCCTCGTAACACTGCGCGAGCACCAACCACGCGGACACTACACGAGGTTCAATCCGGATGACCTCCAGCATGATCCGTATTGCCTCGGTGTTGTTCCCGTCGACGTACGCCTGGTTCCCTGCGCCGATCAGGTACTTGACTTCGTGGGATAGCGGTATTATACACAGAGACTCGGCCTAATTTATTTGGAAGGGCAGACATGCATCGTTTAGGGCAACCACGTACCTTCTTCCTCCGGGCTTTGCCTACCCCAGTCGCTCGACGAAGCTCGTCTTTGAATTGCGCCCCATCAGCCGCGTCCTCGACAGGATTGAAGTCCCAATCCTTGGTGAGGAACGCGCCGGATCCTCTGGCGTCGGATCGGATATCGTCAACTAGGCGTCTAGCAACCATGTGGTTGGAAAATCAGCGAAACCAAGAAGGATCGAGAATACGTGCTGGAAGTCATCCTCGATTCGCGCTTGTGCATCAGGATCTAATTCAATATCTGGGTTCTCTTCACCGTGTATAGATTCGTCTGAACTTGTTGCCTCTTCGGAGTCGCTCGACCACTCGATGTCTGGATAGAGGGGTCTGAAATCTGCGCATTCAAGTCCACCCAATAGTGGAGCCCACCTGATCCTCCATCTTCCTCCTCGAAGGAAATCGGTGTGTCTCGATCTGCCATCCTAATAGAGCTAAGTTCGTTCTGCAATGGTCGGGGATATCGGCCTTGGTCCTCCGCGTTCAGGTTGCCCAAGGACATCGTGAAATTCAATAGGCGAAACTCTCGGACGATTAAAAGCTGATAAGGAAAACCAGCGCCTATGAATCTTTGTTGAACCGAGCAGCAAGGCCGTCTTAAAACCGCAAGTTGAAACATGCGGATAGCCATCAGCATTTGAACCTAACACGAGCACATAGGCTTGGGGCGCAAAGCAATTATCAGGCTGATGTCTATGCAACGGTAAATACACTTCTCTGTTCGTAACCTGCTTTGAAACGCCTCTGCATTCAAATACGTTTGAATTTTTCGTCCTGTCTAATCGTCATTATCCCAGTTCCCAGCTTGCTGTGGCACCTTCGGCCCTCCCGCTGGCTTGCTCATGATAATCGCGTCGACGCTGAGCACCGACACGGCCGCCTCGGTCGCGAGCTTGATCGCCCACGCCTTGGACGCGAGCGAGTCGTAGATCTTGTTCGCTGCAGCGTCTAGCGTTCCGTCCGTGTCGTTCTGCGCGGAAGATATCCTCATCAGCGGAAGCGTAAAGAAAAGAGAGGGAGGACCGACTTCGATATCGACTCCCCACGCCTCGCCGCCAGCAGACTCGTGCTTGGCCCACAGACGGCTGAGCACCTCGTTCCCCACCGAGCCGCCCATCGCGTTCTCCGCGAGTATCCGTGGCACGCACTCGAGCGCGCTCGCAAACCGCCGCACGCCATGTTGCGGCAGGCCCTTCAGCCCCGCACCATACGCCTCCACGCGCCGCGCGAGCTCAAGCTCAACCGCGCCCGCGCCAGGCACCATCCGCCCGTCCTTGATCAACCCCTTCAGCACGTTCACGCCGTCGTCGACCGCACGCTCGAGGTCGTCGAGCCGGTTCGCCGTCGCACCGCGCAGCACGATCGTCGCTGTGCGCGTCCGGTCGCCCTTGCTCTGCGGGTCGAAGCCTTCGTCGCCGTCGATGAGCTGCCGCAGTACCGTCACGCGGTCCCCGCCGACCTCGATCGTCTCAAAGACGTCGACGTAGCCCATCTCCTCCGGTGTCGGCGGGCCCATACGCGCGAGCGGCGTCGCGTTCACGACGCGGCAAAGCCGCCGCAGCTCAAATTTGGAAAGCACCTTGAGCACGGCGATGTTGTGTCGGTTCAGGTAGTGCAGCGTCAGGTCAGACATTGACGAGCCGCCAATGATGACAGAGACGCCCGATGCGGCAATTTGTGCGATTATCTGCGTAAGCCAGTGAATCGATGAGCGAAATAAAAAGAGTCGTATTTACCATCTCGAGATGTTTTTCCTCTCCCGTCGTGAAATTCAGCATCTCCTCCGCGTTCTTGATTAGTACCGTCCCCTTTGTTTCCGTCTGCGCGACGTCCAGAGCGGACGTGAAGACTGCCACTTTGGCTTTTTTGGCCTGCTTGACCGAACCTGCAACGTATCAGCCGAAGCCGCGATTCATGATCGCCCATCCGCACATACCCTCCGGTTCGCGGCCAAACACCATTCCCTGCACGACGCGGCTGGCCGCCAGGCTCCCGCCCATTATCTTAACGACACGAACGTTGTCCACGTTGAAGTTCCGCGGGTTCGTCGGCATGACCGCCAGCGCCGCCTCTGCAATCAGCGCCGCGAGCGGGTCCTCGAGCCCATATTGCTTCGACGCCAGTGCTGGCTTGAGCGCCGCGGCCAGCGTCGACGGCGTCATCGGTGTCGGGAGGTTGAACGTCGAGAGTGCTACCATCAAATATCAGCATATGCCCATCGATGAGCGCGCGCGTAGACGAACTTTCCAGCTCGGCCAGCGCCTTGGCGCACGCGAGCTCGTAGCCCGGGATGATGTCCGTCGGTTTGAGACCCATGATGAGGAGGTTCTCCGCCTTTTTGAGGAGCTCGCCACCGAGGATGATGACCATGTTCGTCGAGTCGCCCATCTCCGCCTCCTGCGCCTGCGAGGCCATCACGAGCAGTTTCGCCGCCGGGTGCACGACCTCGATCTCGCGGATGATCGTCGCCGCGTCCGAGGTCACAAACAGCTTCCCGAGGTGGTTTATTATCAGTTTATTCCGCCCTAGTTCGCTGGATTAGCAACGCGCGAGTCGGGTTTACGCAGCTTTACCGTTCGGGCCAAAACTTGTGCGGACAAGGTCAGAGAGCTCGACGACGGCCTGGATGTTGCGGAGGACGGCATCTTCAAGGCCTTGTAGGTGCTTGTATCCATCTTTGAAGATGGGGAGACTGTTATTTTGAGGCACCTTGAGGGACATGGTCGAGGAAGGAGAGACGCGTCTTGAAAATGATGGCACAGCCACTTGTCCTAACCTCAGTCGCGTTTTGCGAAATTCTTCGGATTTTGAAGCCAAGGATCGTCAGTCAATATGTGAATCGAAGCGGACGGGTTCGTCTCCCCGATTCACAGTCCGGCACTCTAGAGTCTATGTTTTTCATGTCTCATTTGGATAACATAAATCTCTTCCCATAAACATACAGCAACGGAGTCCTCGCGACGATATAGATATAAATGGAAAGCAATGGGAGACAGTATGCGGAGGCCCACTCTACCCAGTCGAACGAGCTTCCGAGCCGAGTCCACCAACCATTCCAAAAAAAGGGACGTGAATCCGGTATCTGCGGTCCATAGTAGTAGAGGCCGTGCAGCATATCCATTGTTTGGACTCCCGAGCCCTCATCCATCCTCTTCACCAACGAGTGGACCTCACATCGGTTTTGCAGGGAGCTGCGTCAGGAGCACGCCGTAGCGCTTTTTGATGGTGACCCGGTGCCGCGAGAACTTGTCGTCGGGCGAGAAGCGGGCTGCAGGCAAATGTCAAGGCTGGCAAGAAGGACCCAGGAGGACAAGACGCACCAGGGTGGGCAGATTTAGTTATGCGGCCAGACTCAGTGATTTTCTGTGGGACAGTCAGTCCAAGAGATGGAATTACCGGTGGATGAGACGCACTTTGAGCGTATATGTTCTGTTCCCCGCTTCGTCGGTCGTATACATGAGATGCATCTTCGCAAATGGAATGAATGGGACTCCCGGGAGGAATTTTTTGGAAGATCTGCACGTGATGGCTTCGCTGAATCCATTCGATCCAAACAGGACCAAACTCATTCTCGAATTTCATAGCGGATTTCAGTGCAACTTTCTCTCAGGCCTTGGCCAGGAAGGATGCATAGTACAAATATTTTCATTGTCCCGCCATAATTAGGTGAATAAGTACATGTATCTATGTACAGCGGTCAAAGGCTCAAGCTGGTCAAGTTATCCAAACTGTAAACATCCTCCCAGTGGGCCAGAATATTACAGCTTCTCAACAGGTGCATCTGCAGCAACGGGCGCACTCTCAGCTGCGGCGGCGGGAGCATCTCCCGCTGCACCAGCGGGCGCAACGTGCCTCTTGATCATTTCCTACGAAAAACAAAATTCAAACCAATGAGCATGCATATATCGCCATGGCCGCGGTCCATAAACGCACCGCCAGCTTCGTGGGGAACGCGCCGGGAGTCTCATCGAGCTTGTTCCCCTTCTGAAAGACCATGAACGAGGGCATCTGCGGCGCGCCAGATGATGAGCCTTAATGTTAATGATCAAGATGATATGCCGGGAGAGAACGCACGACACGGACAGCCGCCTCCATCATTGCGCGCTCGTTCTCCTCTGTGTCGAGCTTGTAGAACGTTATCCCGGCGTACTCCGGCGCGTTGGAAAACTTTTCGAAAATCGGCCCAATGATCTTGCAAGGGCCACACCACGGCGCCCAAAAGTCGATGACCACAGGCGTCTCGCTGTTGATCTACATTAGGAGAAATTCGGTTCAGCATGTGTCTGAACAATCCACGGAGTCCATTCCGACAAGACGAACCACTTTCGTGAACTCCTCAAAGTTTTCGATCGGCGTGACGGGCATGTTTGCGGGGTCTATCGGTGAGAGAGCAAGGGGAATGGGATATGAATACGGAGATGGTGAGAGCAGAGAGCAAAACAACGCGCTTTTTATTTGGCGGATTGGTGAGCCGGTCATGTGCACCATGTGATTGAATTGCGACATCTCTCCGACCGTGTCCGACGCGTTCCCCGAGCCCGCGTACGCGTCTGAGGCTGCATAATCACGTCGGTTCCCTTCTACACCGTCGTAGTCAAGCTTTCTTTGGCCAAGTCGTTTTTTGTTCGCGATCGGTAGAGTCTGGACACCAGGGAGGCTGAGCAGGCTGAACGATTGCTTTTCCCGTCTGTCTGGGCATTTTCGCTTCTCCCGGAATCCGGTTTCCTGCAGGCCCCCTGCGAAGGATTATCCGGAAACACTTTTTTAGGCCGAAATTCCACGAATTCCTTGTCCAAATTATGGGCAAAAATCGACCAGCCATGTTCGCTAAGTGGCTTTTTGAGGCCAGGATGCGCATTCCAGTATCCTCCCAGTCAAGTCTAGGCGTGAGTGGTATGTGCGATGACGTCGCAAACCAGTATTTTCTCACCTGCGAATATAGGAGCGAGAGAAGCGCAGGCGCGTGGTCCGCCACTGCCCAGCGGGAAGTGTCGCTGGGAAAAAATTATTATTTGAGCGGCCAACCCTTATCCGGAAAGTGACTTTTTGAGAGTGAATCTGTTAACAATGTTTTGCAGGAGCTTCACGCGGGCCTTTTCCTGCCTTCAATATTGAACGCCTCGCCGGGTATGATAATGTAGATCTCGCTTGGCTGAAGTGCAGAGAAGGCTCCTTCTCGATCTTCAGCTACCTACGTGCTTCACTTGCACGCGGAAGTTCTCGTGTTTCTTCGACTCCGGCATGAAGAGAATAAGATGCTCATGTACCGACGCCGAATACATCCTCCTCCTCCTCCTCTTCCTCCATCAGGCTGTTGGAGCAAATGACGATGGAGGAACGTGAACTCCTGATCAACCGTCTGCACCTTAACGAGGCATTGCTGTTGGCATCTCCCAATGGCGGATACTTCTTTTCTACCTCTGTTCCCTTTGTGTACACACCACGGGCAGAGTGGGGCTTCTTCTATATCTAAAGCGCGTCCGTTCGCTCTCTGAATTCACGGTCCAAATACTCACAAGATGCAACCTAAGCCCCCAGGAGTTGCGCAAGAACGCCAAACCCCAATTCTCACATGGGACGAAATGTCCGCTACCGTTCCCTTAGGAGAAGCGATCTCGGCCGAAGGAGGAGGTCTCGGTCTCGGACGTCAAGATTCCAGGGGCGCTGCCTCACTCGATTGTCTCGCACATAACGGAGAAAGTATCTATGCCCTCTCCCGCTGTCCCACCTTGCGTTCTTATCCATCCCTCAATCAGCCCCCGCTGGGGCGACCCGGGCCAACCACAAGCACCACGGAGAGCACAATGCCACAACGCGCGAAGAACATTCCCCGCAGGTGGCATCACAGCGCCCCCAAATCAAACGCGATGCGATGAAGTCGAACCTGAAGCTTTTCTTCAGCCTTGAGGTCCCAACCCAGCCGCTTCTCGATTTCGGATGCCAGACTGGCGTTCAAGCACGCGCCATAAGGTCAGATGAGTTAGATGCCTTCATTCATTGCCTTCGCGTGGATGGCCTTCCTTTACTTCCGGGACACACCATAGTGTGAGAGATAGCTTCCAATGGGTTAGATCGAGCCAATTAATCGTTATTCGTCGACTTCGCGGCTTATACCTTTGACGCCTGCATAATAAGCGACGGAAAAAAAATCATATCCAAGTGAGTATGTATGTATCACGGTGAGTAGTATCCATCATCTCTGCTCCGGCCGCGGTTCTACAGATCAGTCAGCACAGCCCAGTGCAGACAAGAGAAAGAAACTCACGACTCCACTGTACACTGAGAATCAAATTATCGTACCCTTTGCCGTTCACCTTTTCCATCGCCTTCTGTGCGACCGCGCGCTCCTCGAAGCTGACGAACGCAAAGCCCTTGCCCGCACCTGTGTCGCGGTCGCGGCCGACGTACACCCGCGCGACACGTCCGAAGATGCCGAACAGCTCGCGCAGGTCGCTCTCCTGCGTATCTTCCGAGATGTTCGTAACCCGCAGCGTCGGTAGGTCGTCGCGCCCGCCCGCGCCGCCGGGAGGCCCGGCCGTCCGCGTGCCTCCAGGTCCGCGCATAGAGGGAGGTACGTATTTCCCGCCAGAACCAGCGCCGAGTCCGAGCGACGGGCCAGCGGAGTCCCCACCCACTGCAGGTGTGTCGTCATCCGCGGCGGCGTCTACGGCGGCATGAGTTCAAGCGTTCAAGACGTTGAGATATGCTGGACATACCCATCTCCAGCCCTGCGAGGGCCTCCTTGTGCGGGCACTTGGCGGTGAAATGCTCGCCCTTGCACAACCGACAGATAACCTTGCCCGCGCCAGCCTTGGCCAGCTTCTTCTTCGTGTCTTCTTCGGGCGATGCCTCCGGTTCGGTTGCGTGCTACGTACCGTCGTAAGCCACCAACGTAGCACACATCGAGTGTATGATGCACCTTATTCCCCGCGCTGATCTTTAGGGTGACATTCTCGCCGACGGTGGTCGTCGCGCGGTCTGGGCCGCTTGCCTTGCCCTTCTCCTGCCCAAACTTGGCCCACTTCAGGCGCTCCGCAACGGTGTGGTCCACGACTGATTTTTGCAGCGTCCGCTTGCTCCGCCGGGTGATCTGTGATACACATAAGCACCATTCGGGGAGCGGGTGAGCTCGACAACATACCTTGACTTTCTTGCCCTCCTCATTCACGGTGTATTCGATCGTCGTCCGAATGCCGTTCTCGTCGACGAAATCCTCGTTCTTGGGATGCTCTTCACAAAAATTAGACAAGTGCTGGGCGGGAAACAAGGCATACGAACCGGCTTCGTCGACGTCGTCCGCCCACGACGTTTTTGGTACTTCTGCTTTCGGTACTCTATAGGGAATCAGACTCCGGAAAGAGTATGCAGGTATTAGGACTAACGGTACAGGCATTTTGTTGTCCGATGAGAGGCGCGTCGACCAAAGACTTTTGTAATTTGTTTGGCGATGCTGATTTTTCGGCTTGGTCGTGTTGATTTCGGAAGCCCAACCCTTTTGATCCTGCTCTGACTTGCCGTGACTCGTGCGCGTTCTTGGACTCCAGAAATATTCAACGGGACCTTTGTAAAACATTGGAAGAAGAGGTCTATTAGTGTCTTGATAGTATCGGCTCTCACATGTCCTACAAGTTGGATCAAGAGGCTGCGTGCTGAGCCGCTGGCGTTGAACTGTTGTTGGCACTGCACGGCCAGATGCACCACAGAGAAATTTTGTTTCTTTGTGCGAGCGCGTGTTGTTTTATTGGTTGGCAGAGATACAGTATGGGGAAAGATAATCTCCTAAGCCAGCATATAACAGTACAACATCATCCGTCCCTCGACTGTCCCTCATCAATCATCTCTCCTAGTTCTATGGTCTTGGTTCTACAGAACTCGGTAAGCATGATATCGGCTTGTCACAGGACAAAAAGACTTACGACTCCACTGGACACTCAGAATCAAATTATCGTACCCTTTGCCGTGCACCTTCTCCATCGCCTTCTGCGCGACCGCACGCTCTTCAAAGCTGACGAACGCAAAGCCCTTTCCCGCACCCGTCTCGCGGTCCCGGCCAACGTACACACGCGCGACACGTCCAAATATGCCGAAGAGCTCGCGCAGGTCGTTTTCCTGCGTGTCTTCCGAGAGGTTCGTGACTCGCAACGTCGGCAGATCATCGCGCCCTCCGCCACTGTTACCCGCTGGCGCGGCCGTCCGCGTCCCCCCCGGCCCGCGCAGCCAGGGGGGCACATATTTACCGCTAGAACCTGCGCCCGGACCGAGAGATAGGCCAGTGGAGTCGGCCCCAAGAGCAGGCGTGTCCTCGTCCGCGCCTGGGTCTACGGCAGCCGTAAGCTCGATGCAGAATTTGCCAACTGCTTGACCTACCTTTCTCCAGCCCCGCGAGTGCCTCCTTGTGCGGGCACTTGGCTGTGAAGTGCTCACCCTTGCACAGCCGACAAATGACCTTGCCGGCGCCGGCTTTAGCCAGCTTCTTCTTTGTGTCTTCTTCTGCGGTCGGATCCTGCTCAGTTCCATGCTGCACATACAGTACGCGCGTAAGCTTCAAGGGCCTCGTCCATCGGGGCGCCATCTCACCTTGTTCCCTGCGCTGATCTTGAGCGCGACATTTTCCCCAACGGTGGTCGTCGCGCGGTCCGGGCCGCTCGCCTTGCCCTTCTCCTGGCCGAACTTGGACCACTTCAGACGCTCCGCAACGGCGTGGTCCACCACCGACGTTTGAAGTGTCCGCTTGCTCCGCCGGGTGATCTGGGATTGTTACAACCAGCATTCAGGAGGCCAGGGATTAAACCCACCTTGACCTTTTTACCATCTTCGTTCACGGTGTACTCAATCGTCGTCCGGATCCCGTTCTCGTCGATAAATTCCTCGTTCTTTCGGCGCTCTGCTCAGACGGATTGGCGTCCAACGTTGGGTGGACAATGTGTGCACTTACCTGCTTCATCGACATCGTCCGCCCAGGACGTTTTTGGTGAGGATTTCGGTACTCTATCGTGGAATCAGCCATTTCAGCGCAAAGTATGCAGATGTCGGTACGAACGGTACAGGCATTTTGATTGTCGGGAGAGGAGTTGAGACTTTTATTGTAACATTGACTTCGGAAGCGCGACACTGCCACTGAGCGATCGTGGAGCTCTGACTCGACGGTCTTCAATAATTTCTGACACAGTTCGAAGTTTGGGGGCCGTGGTTGGCGAATCTGGCGATGGCGCGGTTCGCCAGCTGTATCTGTATCCAATTAGTTCAGTTACGGAGCCCCCCGATAAATGTGGATACCCAGGTTAGCAAGTGTGCAACGGATGGAGCCTTTGCCATTCGAAGAATCTAGTGACAATATTAATCACGAAAATCTTCCCGGGTCTAACAGTGATAGACTAGAAACACAATCTACGAATTTGAAGCATTTATATTTGACCAGTCCCTTGCGCCAAGTTTCAATTCTTCAAGTTCTACTCGATCGAATCTGAAGAATATCGACTATAAAGACTCCATTCAAGTGTTAGATCTGTTAGATGCTACCGAAAGCCCGTTAAATCTCACCCTCGCTACTCAAAATATCTCAGGCAAGCGAAGTTGAACCAAGCCGAGATACCCGAGCTGCTATTTCCAGCTTATGCGAGAAAATTTACCAGAAAGCTCACTCGACCTGCTCAAGTGACTGAACCATTGCAGGTAAACTATATACCCCAAAAGCGACTAACGGCTTCATAAACAGTGATTTTGAGTTAGATTATATGTAGTAATGTAGACTAGTGACCATGGACCGTGGACTGGAGATTCAGATAATAGTCGGAATATAGCGAATCCATCAGTGCAGATGTCTCCGAGTCCTCCTGGTCCAAAATTGTCATGTCAGCATCCAATGTCATTGCTTTCAACTTAGGTTTCTTCCAAGGCTCTCCGGTTTCTGTGGTTCCATCTATGATATCGCTCCAGCTCGCTCCACCCGTGATGTCGTCCAGTTCTTCCACAGATCCCTTCCCAAATACACTTTCCAGGATGCAAGCCACAAGAAATACCGTCCCCTTCCCACCTCCGCCGTCACTCATCATCTTCTCAACCAGCTCCCCAAAGATATGGATTCCTTCTGCATCGTAGCGGAGACGCGATTTTTTGGTGATGGGTTGGCTTTTCTGCTGTACGTACGCCCGGAACGCTGCGGTCAGTTCATATACGGGGTGTTCCGCGACATGGTGAGAAGATGGGGTCCGGTCCACCCCTGATCGTTCAACCTCACGGATATGAATGAGGCGATGGTAGACGCGCATCTCGAGCTCTGCGGGCGATTGGTATGTTGCACGCTGAGCGTTGTAGAATTCCTTGAGTGACTGGAGGGCTAGACGAGGAAGTTTCAAGGATGGAAACCGAAGACAAGGACACGCACTGGCTTTCAGTTGTTGTTCTTCCGAGGCAACAGAAAAGTCCTCCCGATCGCGCTCCAAGTGAAGCCCAAGGATATGGAATCGCGCGCACCGCTCATGGCACTGTATTGCGAGAGAACTAGTGTCATGCTGTATCATAAAGTCGGTTCGGACAGAGCGGGAGCGGTCTCGGATAAATTTGAAGGTAGCGGAGGAGTAACCACGAGGAAGGAGGTCATGAAATAGGTAGTCAAGTGTTCTCTGCGCGGCAGGTAAGGCAGTCGATCTGTGAAATAGGCGAATCCCACCTTGAGAACGAGTGGTGGCCGCAAGTCAGATGGCAACGTCTTGTCCCCTGAAGCACGTTCATACATCTTCACGGCGCGCTTATGGCCGACCAGTTTCGTGCCAGGAATCTGTGTTCGAAATGATGCATGCAAATTTGACACGAATGGTAAGTAAACTGACCATCTCGCACTCGAACAAATCATTTTCCATTTCCCTTCGATATCTCTCAAAGCGCGGGCACATTTCCATGCAAGTACCGACAATGGAAATTGCGTCTTCAAGTCGTTGGGGGGCGAGAGGATCATCCATCTTTCCCTGCGCTATCGCAGTTTTGCGCTCCACTTCGCGCTGCTTCACGAGCTAATTAAAAAAGTAAATCAATTGGGATAGATGTGTGTCGGACACGACACAAGTCCACCACCCTAGGAGGTTGGGTAGGGATCATAGTGGTCCTGCTAGTCACCTCCTGGTAGAACTTTTCGCGTTCCTCTGGAGTCTCGAGGATCGGGTCGTCTTGCATAAGAGACAAAGCTTCTGGATGTGTTCGCGAATTGGTATTAGTAGATTCAGAGCGCGAGGCAGCAACGGGTGACTGTGAAGGGATGTGTTGAGTCGCGATTCCCATTCGGGACGTATCACGCTTGATCGAACCTCAGAATGCGCGGGCCGGATATCTCCTCTCTTTTCCATCTTTATGTTTTCTTGCAAGTGTCCTTCGGGTCTGTTAAAAAATGTTGGTCGCACCTGGAGAACGCTCAGTACTGGGAAGTACGTCATCTTTTTCCTAGTAAATTTCAGTCCATCCATGACATACTAGGGCATCTGGCCAACTTCGACCACGGCGCTTCTGGGACATGCATCTTCCCAAGGTCGGTCAACAACTCTCTTTACTGATTCACCATGTAACGTACGTACATCAGACTACTTGGGATTATACGCCACGGGAAATCCCTGGCCCCGACATCAAGCCCACAGAAATCGGGATTCCCGATAAAAATCTCCCCGAACCGTGGACATGCGATTGGCGGGCATGGGGACTCTTACCGTCCTGGCGCTGTGCGCCGGGTGGGATTATGCATCGCCTGCGCCAGAGGAATATTATTCGCAGAGACAATACCACTCTGTGCGACATGACACCGCTCATGTTTCGCAGTACTCAGTCTACGAGCGGCACGACGGTGTTCCGTGCTCGCGGAGAAAAGGGAACAAGCTTTTATCTATATGATGAGCCCTCTGACAGCGTGTATCTCTTTGAACATGATTGCCCGTTGCAGGACGGGTCGGCACAGGAGTTCATAGAGACCGCAGACTGGAACAAGATGGCATACCTGGGTCCCTTGGGGGAGCCGTTCTCCTCTCTCGCTTTGGTTGGGGATCGACCCTCGCCAATCATACCACATGGAGGAGACAGTGAAAAACGCCTTCGTTTGCGAGACGTTGGAAAATCTGAGGTACGCTTCTTGTTCTGGCGCACAAAATCACTGGACTGGCCGTCCTTCAGCACACCCTGTGGAAGTATGAACCACGGATTTTTCGGGATACGTATGAACAACGCCGCTGTACCATTGAGGCTGCGGCACATCGGTGCTTCTCCATTCCCGACACCCGACTTCCTGAGCCCTGGACATGCAACTGGGCAGTTTGGCATGGATGGGATTTACATATCCCCCTTTTTCACACCGTTGGGAAGTGGTTTGGTATTCCACGTCCATTGAATGCCGTCATGTTTGACGGCTACACGACGCTATTCGAATCTCGTGGCGTCTTCTATTTGCACCAGGTCGTTCAGGGAATGGAGCTTTCACAGGAATTATTTCAATTTGGGGGCTATTACTCGTCGGTGGAAGATTTCCTCGAGAATGGCGATTGGAATGAGATGGAACGACTAGCGTACAATCCTCTGGCCGATGCTGCTCGTGAGCCTTAATAACTGTCCTTGTTGCTGTCCATACACTGTCTTGATTTCCAGGCACGACGCTGTACGAGTGTGAGGAACCCTCCGTCCGCACTTCCGGTGCCGGCTTCCCCATATCCGCAGACCAGCCACAGTTGAGATTCATTCTTCCCGCCATTTTCTGACATGAATGCGACTCCTCAGCCGGAAACGCACGCTCTGGGATATGGCACGTCCAAAGGTGAAATAATGCAGGCTGGGAAAAAAAACAGGTCGACTCACTATACGTAGGATTCCTGGAAATATGAGGCCCGCGTCTTGGGGCAACGAAGGCGGGATTCAGACGCGGCAGTCAAGCAGGCCCTCATCAAGTGGGGCTCCATCTCCGACGACCAACTACCAGAGCCCTGGTCATGTAATTGGGCGCGCTGGGGGTACGTCGAGGAATGGTTCGGTCTGCTACCATTTGAGCTCGGGCGTCAAGCAGATCTGCGCGAGCGGTATGGTGTCGCTGACCTCCTTCCAGTCATGTTTTTTCCATATCCCCAAGACCGGGGCCCCATGGTTTTATCTGCCGAAGGCATTTATTATCTATATAATCACGACATGGACGACTGGCTCATGCGTTTCGACGGGACGTACGCGAGTGACCAGGATTTCGTCGAAAATGGGGACTGGAATAGGATGCAATTGGTGGAGCCTTCGTGGCCATTCCAAGAAACCGACGAAGATGTGTGTGCGTCGGACAGTATGGTAGACAATTCTGCCTAGGAATACTTTCATTTGCGTGGCAGAGTGTGAGGTCGGTCCCGAATACGCATCATGTTAATGATGGAATTCAAATAGTTACAGTATATCCGCAACATAAAACTCGCCTCTCTCCATTGCACAAATATGGGCACCAGTTGAACCATTTTGATGAACCGTGGGAAGGCGACTGGTGGGGACACTGCCACTGATGTTCGCCGCGAAAAGATCGCCTTGTGCCTGGACAGCTTCGTTACTCGTGGTCATGATAAACACATGCGGAATCAACCAAAATATTAGTATCGACCAACTTCTCATATTTCCGATTAAGCTCCGTCTTCGGAATATGAGAGGTGGAAATCCCATTTTTAAAACAGCTATGGATTTTCCAGTCCATCGTCCCCATGCGTAGCAGGATTTGAGCAGGATACTCGGTCCTGTCACAATGTCCTCTTGTGTGCAGCATCCCTTCTCTTTCCTCGCCACTGGAAAACCCATCCAATCTGGTCCGCCAAGGTGACGTCCACTCCCAGTTCCTTCGCGAATGCCCAAACGACCCCTGGATTTTCCAAAAACTGCTTTCCAACGAAGACGACATCGGCTTTCTCCGTGTCTAGTACTTCCTGCGCAATAACTCCTGTGGTTATTTTGCCGACCGTGGAAACAATCAATCCGGCGGGATTTGATGCCTTTATCGCTGCGGATAAATGTGCTTGAAATGCTGGCCCACCTCTAAGCTTTTGGCGAGGGTGAATAAAACCAGACGAAACATCTAGGAGGTCGACACCGTGTGCCGCGAGAATCGGTGCTAATTTAATGGTGTCCTCCACACGCCACGAATGTTCGTCAGGCATCGATTCCTCCAGACAGTCCGTCGCAGAAATTCTGCACCGAAAAATCGATCAGAACCTGCATCGAACCAAATACAAATGAGGAAGCACCTACCGCAAGAAAAGCGGCATATCCTGCGGCATATTTTCTCTCATTGCCTTCGTCACCTCTAATGTAAGCCGAATGCGGTTCTCGAAACATCCTCCATACTGGTCTGTGCGTTTGTTGCTCACTGGACTCAGGAAGGAATGCAACAAGTAGCCATGTCCGGCATGGATCTCGAGGACATCGAACCCAACTTTCACCGCCCGCTTTGCAGCGATCGCAAACGCGCGCACGATATCATCTATCATATCCACAGTAAGTTCCTTTGGCATGGGATACCCAGGCGCATAACGGATCGCGGACGGAGCCCAGATATCTTGCGGCCATCCACCGGAAGCTTCTTGCGCAGTTGTTTCCTCCATGACCCACGGCGGCGTCGTCGAGCCTTTGCGTCCAGCATGCGACAGCTGGATCCCAATTTTCTGGCCTTGGTCGTGCGCAAAATCGACCATGGCGGCAAGGCCGTCAATATGGCAATCAGACCATAGGCCGACGTCTTGCGGTGTTATGCGACCCTCCGGTAAAACCGCAGTGGCCTCCATCATGGTCAACCCAGGACCGCGGCAGATGATCCCACCGACTAAAATGAAGACATATTAGCGTCCGCCCAGTATCGTCCCGTTGTGAAATATATTTACGGTGCGCAAAATGCCATGGTGTCAAGGATCCATCTCGTGCTGAATATTGACAAAGAGGGGATAGCTGGGGACATGAGAAAGGATCTCAGGACGAAGAAAAAACCCACGAATAGCCTATTTTGGAATTCCACCCCTCGGATACAGATCGGCTTGAACAGTGATGGAATACTCTTGTTGTCCTTTTCAGAATGAGTAGCGCATCCTGCTACGAGTTTTTTCGCTGGGGATTTTGAAGGCATGACGGTTAACGGGAGGGGCTTTGGACAGCGCTCCGTCCAGCAAGGCATCATATTTATGGGTCGCTTCAGCTTGTATATTTAGGACATCTCATGAAACCACCCGATTCTTGATTCTGCGCCACGCATGGCGCGGTTAGGTGCCCGGTCAAGTAATCCCGGACCTAAACAGTGTCATGCGACTTGCAGGAAGGAAGGATGGGACAGCCCATCTAGCGCCGCGAGCACAATTCGATGCAACCTCACTAAGAAAACAAAGATACGCGAAGACTGAGCCTCGAGTAGTTTTCACAAGCGGTCGAAAGCAGCAGTGGAAACAACGGCACCAAATCACGCCAACTCCAACCGCATGGCATCGTACCTGACCCGCGTCGGAGTCCCTGGAGCCAGACCTAGCACCACCCGGTTTGTTCCATTGAGCAGCCAGCTCCCAAGGAACGTCCACTCGTTCGCCACAGTAAAAGCAGCTGATCCCCGAGCGCTCGGGGCAGCTCGAGCCCACATTGCTCGGAATAACCAACTGCGACGCGTCCAATAGCAAGAGGCCGTTCATAGATGCAGCAAGGGGAAGGTCGAAAACGCGGCAGAAGAAAAGTTCTCGCTTCCCGTTGCCCCGGCCGGCTGAATCTTGAAGGTGGGCGGAGAATTCTCCGGAGGCGTTTGCGGCAGATCGAATTGGATCGTGGAGTTCACATTCTCCCGCTCGCTGCGAGTTGCGCGTAATTCTGGCCATCTTGTCAATTCCGGCCCAAAAAACATGCAAAGAGGAGACGCCCCCAGTCCGTAGCAACGTCACTTCGGCCGACAACGAAGTTGATACTGTACGGAAAATCGATCTCTACGGTACTGCATCGGGTGGAAGGTCTTGTTCCAGTGGGGCGCATAACCTTTCTGGCGTCCCGATCCGCCATAATTCAGTTCCTTCACGTCCTCGCATATCAACTACAAATCCTCCCGAAAGTAAAATAGCTTACCAGCACCCTGCTCTTCCCGCCTGACCCCGCACATCCTCCTTCACAGACGACCCGAAGACACCTGTAGAAACAATCAGTATGATGTACTGCACGCTGCCATATCCGCCTCACCCGTGGCGTATACAGCCAGCCGGTATCTGCTCTGTCCCATGGGTGCTCACATCCCCCAATACTGCAGTGCCGTGAGGTCGAGCACGTCGAACCCCGCGGCGCTCCAGACGGCGAAGGCATCGTCGACGGCACAGAGGAGACGCATCCCCGAGTCCGTTACGGCGCCGCACGGGGGACGGGAGGTATGAAACCGAGAACCAAGCGGACGATAAATCGGCGTACTTGGAAAGTCCGCTTCCACCTCGGCATCGGCGCGAAGCGTCGGAAGACTAGGACAGCTCTTGGCAACGAAGGAACGGGAAGGGAGGGACCACACCTGGCGTGCTGCCCTTTGTTGAAGTAGAGATGCTACGGTCCCCAGGTACGGACGGTCTTAGCCTTCGTTCCTGACGTTAGTCGTTGCGGCTCCTTGATGGCTGGAAACGAACTACTCATAAACGTGAGCCAAAAGTGGTCGGCAACAAAACACAAAACCGACGTAGTAGTAGATGTGCCAGATGTGGAAGAGGTCTAGGTCGCCTTCAGGCACTCCAATCATCTCATCGAGGAGTTGACCAAATAAGCTATCCTGGGAAGCTAACAAGAATGGTGGCTGTAAGCATGGCATGCTTGAAGTGCCAGCTGCGAAAACGACGGCGCCAGAAACCATCCAAGCCCTGTGCGCCATCCCAGGTTCCGTTTCCCGTACAAACCATGCGCCTGCCTCTTCCGGTCTGCCACAAAATAGTATTGAACTGGAAGACCCCGCGTATCTCGCGCACGGGGATACCGCCGCCTGCAAAGGGCGGCCCAACGGTCGAATTGCTGTAAAGCATGCGCGCAAAATTGTTCAGACCCGGGGAGGTCGGTGTATCGCGAACGAAATACCAGTGCTGAATTGTGTGGCCGATGGACAAGACCTATTGCATGAAAACGCTAGCGTAGGCCGTGCGTGTAGTATCTTCTCCTTGGAGGAGGGTAAAAGTGGCATTCCCGTAGGTCGCAATGTGGAATATGGTTGACGCCGGGACATAGTAGCTCACAGGGACACAGCGGCACTCGTAGTATCCACGGCCAGATGTATTGTACTGGAGAGATCCTGCCCGTGGTCCAGAACTTCATTTGTTTCGTCAATTCTACGACATGAGCGTCAGATATACCTAAAGCTGAAGTGAAAGTGAGATGCATACGTGAATGACAACCTGTCGTTGTGGATAGCAATGATCGTCGAATTTTCAGGGTTAGTAATGGCGCCGTTTAGCTAAATTAGACCAGCAAATCGAGTGAGAAATAGCAAGTGTTTCATCACGACTGTGTCTTCAGAACGATGTGGAGCTGCATTTGGTTTCGCACCCTATCCTATAACCAGTCCTGCGGACCTCAGCTAGACCACACCGAAGCGTCGGCGCATCAGGACTCGGGACCGCCGGGGAAACAAAGTGGAGTGAAGTGCTTAAGTTAGTACTATGCGCATGTGGCCGAGTTCGATTGACTTGGCACGGCGTGTTGTCGGCTTAACGAGGCACGAGAGGGTGTGAAGGTGAATCTAGAACAGAGCGACGATTATAAACAGAAAGAAGAATAAGAAGTCTAACAATTTCGTCGGCATCGGCCGTCTATGATCGAAGGAGCTATTAGTAGTATCAGCGTGCTTGCCATAGTCCTAGCAGGTTATACACACGCATATGAACACCGACCCCTCTTCCTATTCCTTTTCCTCGACGAAGAGCATTGGAGGCATTGGTTCTTTGCTAGTAAAGTAGATCCCGCGCAAAGCACCCTCCTCCAAATTTCGAGTCGAATCTTCAGAAAATTGCTATAGACGCTGGACTCCCCCTCCTACGGCAGCTTCCGCGAATGGGCCCTCCGCCTCCTCCAAAAAGGCCGCAGCCAGTAATCCTCCCGCCGTGCCCGCAAACCCAATGTCCGCGAGCTCACACGCGAGGCCGACACCATAGTCGCGCACGAGGAACTCGCGGCGGCAAAGAGGGAGTGGAAGCCCCGCGGGACGGCGTTGAAGTTGATGGAGGCGGCGAATTTGTTGCTGATTGAGGGGGGGGGGGGGGGGATTGGGATTGGGATTGGTGTGGGTCGATGTGAAGGGAAGTGTAAAGGGAGGGTCGCCAACGCCAAAGAAGAGCCCGACGACGCCTTCCTCCCCGGCAACAAAGCCCTCGAAACCTCCCACCGCCACCACATCCCCCCCGCATCCCCCCCCCTCCCCTTACGCGATCCCACGCGCTCCCAGGAGCGCTAAACACTTATCGGATATCAACAAATCAACTTAAGATACCACTTAGGCTCCCCTATGATTTGTAGAGCCTTGGCGAGAGGCTCCCACTCTTCTCTTGTGGATCGGTCCTCGGGGATGATGTCGTTCGTTTCAAAGAAAAACATGGTCTGAGGATTGGGCTTTCCGTGTTCATCCAGCGTATGTACGGGAGTGACACCACCCTCGAAGTCGTAGTGCCACGCAAAACGGCGGCCCGAGAGGAGGGCAGAGGTCCGCGCGTGCGGTTCTCCACGCATGTCGCGGCAGATGTCGGTGGGGTGGTGCTCAAGCAGCCATTGTGTGATAATTTCGCGCTGGAGATCGCCTATGATCCACCCGTGGCGGAGGTCGGGTCGCGGGAGGTCGGCGGAGTCGTACTTGAGCGGTAGCCTCTCTTGTTCGTGGATGTCCGCTACGATTTGACGCAGCTGGGAAGGCCGGAGGTCAGAGAGAAGTGAGACATGTAAGGAGAAGCAGACCTGCGTAGGATTGGACGGGAAGTCTGGATATATGGGCATTGTCGTTGACAAGACGCGTTGTTTACTTGACCTTGGTCTGCCAAACACCTGCGCATTGTTCACTTCCTTCAACTAAGTCTGGCAAACACTCAATCCCCCAGGATCCCCCCTCCACCACGTGAAGACCTCAACGCACAGGAGTCGATAGAGAAAGCCTCCCTCAGTACTACTTTATCCTCTCAAGCCTTGCCCATTTCGTCACGAGCTATTGCATTGGGAACTCATCCGTCTCGTCTTTCGTCTACTCAATTTCCAAATGGCTAAACCCAATGATGTTAGGCTTGCAAACAATCTATCCTTCGGCTGTTTCTGGGAGACTAGGGCCGTGCTTCCTCTTGTACCGCAAGCTAACTGGAGTTGAAGGCTCGTCCCCGCTGTTGCTGCCCTGCATCTGCCTCCGCGATCTCGCATTGCACATGGTCAACATTACAACAGTTGTGCTGAAGGTGCCCCTACCGGCGGTCGAGCCTGGGGCGAAGGGTGCCCCGCGTAGCGGAAAATGAGTGTGTTGTGTTCGGTCGAGTCATGATCGGTGCCTACAATGGCAGTGTATGTACTTGACCTGTCAAAGCCTTGTCAAGGTGAATCATAATAATCCTCCATAAATGCAGCGGTGAATGCACTCTGGCCTACCTTTTGCCACAATGACCCGCAACGCCGCCGATTACACGTTCTTTTGGTCGACAAACCATGTCAAGTGAGTGTTGAGTGGAACGAGCCTTGATCATTTTTGTTAAATCCATACAGCGGATGGGCATCTCAATGGTACAGAGCGCCCTTCACCGCAACCGTGAGCATAGACGGAGTGGACCAGGAAATCACGTTCTTGTCCAACGAACACTGGATGATGCTGGTTCGTCATCCACAAGTTAAAAAAATATTGCAAAGGAGCTGAGTCGGGCTAGCACAAAGCTTTGTTATTCTTAGACACGGCCGTCGCTCACGAGGTGCTCTCGATAGATGGTACTTCGAAGGCAGATATGGCGTACGTGAAGGCGCTAGGGCGCAAGGTACAGGGATTCAAGGAAGACGTGTGGGTGCAACACCGAGAGCGGATCGTCACCGAAGGTACTGTGCACAAATTCCGCCAGAATCCAGAGTTGAAAGAGAAACTATTCGCGACGAGGGATACGATGATTGTGGAGGCGAGCCCGTTCGATAAGATTTGGGGGATAGGGTGCGCCGAGGCGAATGCAATTTCGAGGCGTCAAGATAAGTGGGGACTAAACTTGCTCGGGAAGGCATTGGTTGAGGCGCGACGGGTTCTTAGAGAGGAAGAAGCCGCAAAAACGGGGCATTAGGTTTCATTGTACATTCGTTATCTTGATGAAGATAAATGAGCTGTTTCAGTAACTGTTGAATCCACTCGCCTCCTGGAGCGGCTCCGAGCTTGAGCAGCACTGAGCATCGAGTCAATGGTGTATGTACGGGAGCAAGTTATTTAAGAACTTGAAGATTCCTCAGCAATTGATGGACCGTTCGAACCGGGCTGACCACCCACTCTATTAGCCGGCGCCCACGTCTTGCTCACAAACCACCACAGAAACCTTACATTACTGGGAAATGATTCATCCTCGAGTTAATCTTGGAATGGGTCTCAAATCTGCTATCTGCTCGGATTCATATAAAGAGGGAACAAGGAATTGGAGTTTTCAGCATCCTCCTCCTCTTCCCTGACAAAGAATGGTTCAAGATCTCATCCGCGACTCGACAGTTGGGCAGATCATCAACTATATTTCCAATGGCCATCTCTTGCCCTACCCAGAGCAACGATCTGACTACGTGGTGCCAAAACACTTTCTTCTTCCCTCTTCCGAGTGGAAAGAGCACAACGGAGTGGCATCCGATGCTGCGACCCTATGCGGGGACTCTGAAAAAAACAAGGACGGCTCAAAGATCTCCTCTCGGCCTGACACAGAAATAAAGCGCGAGTCTACTCTTGTCGAGTCACAGCAGAAGCAGCTCGACGATGCTACTGCCGTACCAGACCCATATCTTGTGGGCTGGAATGGTGATTCAGACCCCGAGAATCCCAGGTCCGCTGTTTTCCATTCAATTCCCTGTACAAAACTCATCGTCTCGCAGAAATTGGTCTTTTGGAAAGCGAGCCTTCGTCGCATTCAACATCAGCTTCCTCACTTTCAGCATATACATCGGCTCCGCAATATATACGTCGTCTATACCAGGGCTGATGGCTGAATTCAACGTTTCGTTGACCACTGCTACGCTTGGCCTGACGCTCTATGTTCTAGGTATGTTAGAGACTTGGTCAATTTGATTCCTTTCTCATCGTTTAAACAGCGTACGGAATCGGGCCCATGTTCTTATCACCCCTGCAAGAACTTCCCATACTGGGCCGTAACCCCGTCTACGTGGCGACTCTCTTCCTTTTCGTCATCTTCCAGATTCCGATAGTCACCGCGAAGAACATGAGCACAGTCCTTGCTATGAGGTTCATGACGGGCTTCTTTGGAAGTCCTGCACTCGCTACTGGGGTGTGTATATTCCTCTGCTCGTCATATACGTGTCTGACCGTGCCGAAGGGAGCCTCTATGGGTGACATCTTTCCGGAATCCCAATTCCCCTACGTCCTCGGAATTTGGGCACTCGGCGCTCTCGCGGGGCCCATCACAGGGCCGGTCATTGGCGGGTTCGCAGCACAGGCCGAGTCCTGGCGCTGGCCCATGATGGAGCTCCTATGGATCACCTCCTTCGCTGTCGTGTTCTTGTCGCTCTTCTTACCTGAAACCTACGAGCCCACCATTCTGCTCCGACGTGCTCGGCGCCTGAGGAAGCTCACAGGCAACCCCGAGCTCCGGACGGCGGCGGAGCGTGACGACGAGTCGAAGAGTGCTAAGGAACTGATGTACGAATCCCTGGTGCGGCCTTTGGTTCTGGCGAAGGAGCCAGCGCTGGCCTTTGCCAACATCTATCTCGGCTTTGTCTGTACGTTGGTTTCTGCCTCGCCTGCACCGATACTAATAACTATTCAAGACGCCATCTTTTACCTCTGGTTCGAGGCCTTCCCGCTCGTCTTCAACGGGATCTACCACTTCAATGAAGGTGTCAGCGGCCTGCCCTTCCTCGCGTTCACCGTCTCCGGCTCCCTCACCGTGAGCTTCTCTTCCACTTTGAGTAACATCGTTGTAACATCCCACAGTACGCCGTCTACTGCCTGTACCAGAAATATCACATCGCGCCCCGCTACGCACGCGCTGCCGCCGCCGGAACCGAGGTCGCGCCTGAAATTCGCCTCGAGATAGGGCTCATGGCGAGCATCTTCATTCCCACCAGCGTCCTCATCTTCGGCTTCTCCTCGAAAGCGAGCGTGCCCTGGATCGTCCCCATCATCGGCGCGGCGCTTTACCTGCCCGGCATCTACCTTAACTTCCAAAGCATCCTCACGTACGTCACGTCTGCATATCCCGCGTACGCGGCGTCGGTGCTGGCTGGGAATGACTTTTTCCGGTCGGCGATTGCGAGCGTCTTCCCGTGCGTCTTATCCCTTATCTTATGTCTGCCTGCGAGCTAACGCGAGTGCGTAGCTTGTTTGGCCGCACGTTCTTCACAAACCTCGGCCTTGGGCCTGGTTCGGCGCTGCTTGCAGGAATTTCCTTCCTCTTGATGCCAGTATTTTGGGTGCGTCTGATCTTCTGTCCTACACTGGCCTCGGCTAATGCACTGTGTAGCTCTTGCTCAAATACGGACACGTCTTGCGCCAGAGATCTAAATACGCACATAGCCCATAGCGACCGTAGAACGCCAAGTTCCACCACGCTTTGCACGCCCCATCCGTACACGGTCACCGGGTCTCAAGTGCTGTCGGCCCCTTAGAGTTGATTGTGTCCACTGTATCTAGTCTCCCTGAGGCAGAGTAGCTCAATTCCTTCAAACCTTCGTGCCTCAGGATATCCTTGATCTACTGTATCCTGAGGTTGCGAAGGTTCGACGGTTGCATGGCTGCCTCTAGGAGACTAACTGTATCGTCTAGTGTTGTATTTCTAGGCTCCATATTAACGAGGGGCCGGCCCTGCCGTCTCTAACCTTGCTAGTGTAAACAAATTTGTTACTACCGTCGCATTCGAACGTCCATAACAAGAATTGAGTATTCTTTGGTCTCTTTGAAAACACCCAAAGGGCGAGGCGGGAGGTGTGTTGGGCAAATGGTTTTTGCAGATTGTGGATTATGGTGAGGGTAGAGATCCCTCGATATGCCCACTAACTTTAGGTAGTGGGTCCTGTAGAGCCCTATTTCAAGTACGCCTTTTTCCCACGGCAATCATGAACAAACAACCGTATTTCCCGTGCGGGTTCGAGTCCCGTAAGTTACCTTTTTTTTGCCATTTTAGGGAGTCATCAATTATTTTAGCCTGTCACCATGGGCTTCTGCGGAAGCAGACAGATGGCCATGGCTGGTGAGTTCATTTAGTTTCAGGAATTTTGACCCTCTGCTGTCTGCTGGTATTCCGACTCTGTCCACTCCGCCTTCAGGGTCTACTCCAGCGGCAATTACAACAACAAAATCAGAGTCTATGTATTCAGATTTCCAGCCACTTTGAACACACTTACATATCAGAGTGAGAAGTCTGTTATAGCCCTTGGCAGAATTTATGGCACAGCTGTTTTTTTTTCTCTGTCTGTGGTAGAACAGCAATTGCAAAATCTCAACAGTTCTCTCTGGAAATAGGCTCATTCAATTTGCGCTGCAATTCCGCAGGGCCCTGTGTATCATGACTTGTTCTAAGCATCTCAAAATAATTCACCAGCTCAATTTTCAGTGTTTTCCACTATCTGAACATGTTCCATAGTAGCTATAGTGCTCCGATTGGCTCAGATTTTTTAATACAATGTAATTGGAGGTATTTCAGAGGGCCTGAAGGCTGGGATAGTGATAGTAACTTGTCCTTCAAATATACAGCTCAATAGGGAAATTCACTTGTCAATGACAACCCTGTCAGAGTGTGTACCCTCTGCTGCGCAATCTCGACTTCAGATGATAAAATATGTATCTTCTTTTTTTTTGGGTGTGCTATACTCATCGCGAAACACCGTGTAGTGCTTGCCGGCTGGCACACAAACTTTGATTCGGAGTTTTGATCACTAGCTATGGGGGCGCAAAAATGGGGGCCTCTAGTTATAAACACAGCGCAGAGTTTTCTTCTTTCTTTCACCTTGGCAACTTTGCATGATGGTCTTTCACAGAGATTTAGCTCAATGTGACAATGTGTGCTTCAACCCAAATTTTTCTTTGTGGACATCGGAGTCCGAACATATTGATCCAATCACTAGTTAGTGGGCTCTGCCGCAAAGCGCGCTACACTTGTTATTTGGTCACCGGGGGATCACGGGATAAATGGGATAAAAACGGGACGAGTGTTGGTGAGTGTTTGTGTTTTACAGATTTCGGCTAATTGTGAGGAATAGAGAACCCCTAGTATTTGGTCGAGCTTGGCAGAGTCGGGTAGTATTTACATTTCGCAGATTTCGGGTGCAGAGTTTTCAGGGAGGGGGACCCTTGACTAGCAAGGTTATCCATAGAATGAATAGGATGTATGTAATCTCATTGTAAATACATATTTCTAGTTAGACAAACTTTTCGCTTCTGCTTGTCTTCTTGTCCAAGAAAGGCTTGTCCATCGCCCATGTCCTCCGCCTCGGTGGCACCCTGCATAGAAGATGGATGCCGGCGTGAGGGGCTGGAGTCACCGTTTACTACCGTGGCTTGGTTATAACTTCGCTCTCGAAATTTTTATAATAAAAGAAAATCATCTTGATATACATGGTCTGTGACCAAGAGAAAATGCAGCCTTCAGCACGATCAGGCGTTTAGAGCCCACATAAAAGGCCTGGGGACTATTTAGCATCACAGAACGCACTGTTCGGAAATTCACACACCCTTTGTCTTCAGGATCACGGCGCGGCACCCCAACGAGCAGGAATTCGACGTTGGTGACGACTTGGATGGCTCGCCAGTGCCTGTGCATCCCCATTACCTCCATCCTGGCGTCGACTTGATCTTCTGCGACCCAATAATGGTAAAAAACCTGCCGAACGAAAGTGACCTCGTCGACGACATTGATGAGCGTCCTCTGCTGGGTGGGCTTGATCTCCTGCAGCGCATACAAGATGTCGCGGGCCTGCAGAAGGGCCTCGTCGAGCCCAGGCTCCGGGAAGCTCGTCTCCCAGCGGAAGTCGCTGGGTCCTGTGCGGAAAATCTGCAGGACTTCGGCTGGGTTCATCTCGTCCTGCTCCGAGTCCGGCTGCTAGTCGGTGGAAATGTATAATGGTTCGCAGTGGTGGTTGGAAGCAAAAGATTGTGATCGGGGACCCCAAGCTCCTTTTTCACCCTGGTTCTGCTCCTCTCCTCGCAAATCTCACAGTATACTCTTCTCAAACTTTCTGTCTTCTCCTCAGCATTTTAGGCCTCCAGGGCGCTGTCTCACAGACTTTTTGATCCTTAAATTAACACATTTCGTGGTAGACGACACGGCTCCGAGCCAAAACCTCCGGATCCCTCGACTCTCCTTCATTAGTATCATGCTCATGCTATTGCTGGACATCTCTATTGCTTGCTTTCCCGCACTTCAAGCTTCAAGCTACGATAATGCGTCATCTCGCACTGTTCCAATCAGGTTCCAATCCAAGAAAAGCCTTGTTGCGTTTGGCGGTTTCGCGAGTTGATACAAGATGGTCTACAGGATTCAAATATCGGTTTTATAGATCAGCCATGGCGACGTCGTCCTCCACTTCGCCGTCCGCCACGACCTCGTCTCCGTCTGCAGCAGCGTCCTCCATCGCGTCCTCCACATCATCCGCGGACACGACCAACGCCGACGGTGTCTTCTTCTCCTTCACCGGCGTTGTGATGTCTTTCCCAAAGACCCGCATGCTCAGGGCGCTAGAAAGGAATGTATTTTTTGAATAAAGAAACAAAGTCAAGGGCATCAACGCCCACCTCTTTGCCTTCTTGTCGATCATGAGGGTCAGAGAGACGTTGGACTTCCAGATTGGGAGTACCACGTCGTGTGAGAGACTGGGAGAAGGAGAAAGATAGTTAGCACAAGAGGCCAGTGACAGAACGGGGGGGAACGAACGAGGCGCCGTTCAGTTCGCTCTGCGGGAATCGCACGACGTGACTGCCGGTTTCTATGAAGCACCGGTAAGGAACAAAGAACACGGAAAGGATGAGGACTACGCACCCCGATCCTGCATAATCGACTTGAACGGATCGGGGAACATGCTACAGAGCGGGTAGTGGCCGCCCACGAGGATTTGTAGGACTGCGATATCCCCATCTACGATCGTCGCCGGATCCGTGTACGGCAGCACGAGCGGGAGCGCCTCCCCGAGGACGCGGAATTGCGCGGCGACGCCGCGCCCCGCCTCCTGTTTCGTGAAGACCTTCGTCCCCGCAAAGGTAAGCCGGATGCGATTGTAGTCGTTGTGCGTCACGACCTCCTTGACGAGGTCGTTCGTGATGTAGAGTGAGCGCGCGGCATCGCCAGAAGGGTTGCGCACGAGCACATTGGAGGAGGGGAAGGTGGGCGTGAGGTGCAGGCGCGCGCTACGAAAAATAAATAATTCAATAACCGAGGGCTTAGGGAAGATGGCGACATACATGCAACCGGCAAGTGTGGCGTCGTCGGAAGGGAGGAAAGTGTAAGGGTGCTCTTTGAAGGAGCCCCCACCCTCACCTTTCTTCGCTTTGCCACCCTTGACGACGGCTAGGGTAGGTGCTTCGGGTTTGACGGCACCTTCCGTATTTTGAGGTGCGTCGCCTGCACCCTCGTCGGTTGATTCCTCAACCTTACCGGCGCCTGTCAGACCCTCGGCGTTGGTTGGCTCCTCAACATTAACCTCGCCATCGAGCCGGGGTTTCTTACTCTCCGGGCTCTCCGCCGATTCATCCTCATGATCCGCTTCCCGCTTCTTCTCTCTGCACACGCAAATTAGCCAGTTTTCATGAGTAGAGTAGATCGACTGCGACGCACCTCGGTGGCGGCGGCGCCTCTCCCGTGCGTTCGAGCACGGCGACGAAGAACCCGCCCGTGTCCTGAAGATGCGGGTAGATGCGTATGCTGCGGGGCGTCGTCAGTGCGAGGGAAAAGGGAGAGACTCGCCGTACCATCGCGGCAAATTGAGCGTCTCCACGTCCTCGGGTGGCCAGTGCCCGCGCGTCATCTTGCCCTTGACGATGTCGCCCTCGGCGCACGTACGCAGGAACGTGTCGTAGGTGTCGTACGTGGTAGTCAGCGAGCGGTCCGTCGGGCGCCAGGATGTGAGGCCCGAGCGCCGCTGCAGCGCGGGGAGCTTGGCAGAGACGTCGACGAGGTGGAATTCTGTTCAGCATTTTAGCGGGTAGCAGGGAGAGAGTGAAAGGACGACGGACCGGGGTTGGTTTTTAGGGCACAGGCGACGACGGCCTCGTTCTCGACGGGATTAAGGGAGCAGGTGGAGTAGACGATGCGGCCGTTGGGCGCGAGGAGGTTCATCGCGCGTTGCAGGATGCGAAGTTGCAAGCTGTGCGCCCGTTAGTTTCGCTCCACCTACGATATTCCCCGCACCCACCCATGCAAACCATTCCCGTCCATGGGCTGCCATGTTTTCCATATGCCGAGGTTCTTGCGCATCGTGCCGTCGCCGCTGCAGGGCACGTCACACAATATCCGGTCGAAGTGGAGCGTGCCCATCCGACTGGGATGGGAAGCGGAGGGGACCTTCATGCCGGGGTAATTGGACGCGTCGAGATTGGTAACCATCAACGCAGGGCTGGGGAGGCGCGCGGACTGGTGGATGAGGAGTTGCGTGCGCTTGTGGTCGCTGTCGTTTGCGATGAGGAGGCCGGAGGGGATAGAGGTCGATGTGAGAGTGTCCTGCGCATGGAGCGCTTCAAGGAGCTGGGCGGTCTGAAGGGGGGTTTATTAGTTGGTCGTGGGGAGGGGAGATGAAGGAAACCTTGGATCCCGGGGCGGCGCACATGTCTATGACCTGAGGAACGGTGAGTGGGTGCAGGAACAGGGGAGAATGCACTACCTTGTGATGTGGCTCGACGTCCATGAATAGCGGAGGTAGCATGCTGACCGCCTCTTGTCTCGAGACGTTGCCCTGATAGTAATGTGATTAGAGTCCAACTCGTGCCCAACTTCGACTTCAATTTGAGCCAAGCCGAGGCCTTGTTCGGAATGCGCATCGAAAGCAACTCACAACCTCCGTCTCGAATACAAGAAACGAGTGAAATTCTTTAAATTCTGGCGACTTGCGCAGGACCTTTTTGGGAACATTGAACTGCCATGCGAGGCCGTCGGGGTACCTTGGAAGATGATTAACCTTCAGGAGAAGGATGATGGGTAAGAATACCAAGGAATCTGAACGGGCGGCGGGACGGGCTGCTCCTCGAACACGACGTTACTTAGAGTTGGCACATGGGTGTCGCGGAGGGTGGCGTTGAGTGACTGGGCGGTCCTACGGGCGACATGAGCCCACGAGTACGGTCAACAAGCTAAAAGACGCGCTGTCGGCTGCCGGCGACGCGGAAAGTTGTGGGCAGCGGGGTGCGGAGAGACTCTAGCAGGGGCTCCCACTCGTCGTCTGGGACGATTTTTTGTGTCCGGTAGTACGTTGCGAAGCGTTCATTGTTCATGGCCGATTTTTCGACGAGATCTGTGCGGTAGGTGTCGTCCCGCGGCTTTGAAGTGTTGCCGCGACGGCCGCCGCGTTTCTGAGAGACCGTAAAGACAAGAAAAAAGTAGGCTGGCCGAGAATTACATTATTTCTGCCCATCGCGAGCGAGAACGCGTCGGGCTGGAGATTCAATCGAGAAAAGCGCGTAACGGTCACGTCGGTCACGCAGACGCGTAACCTCTCTCCGTCCTTCACCATGCCCGTTGCCGTCCCGAAGATACCCACCGCGCCCGGCGGCATAAAATCCTACTACCAGGCCAAGATAGAGGCCGCCGAAATAACAATAAACGAAAAGACGCAGAATTTACGACGTCTCGAGGCACAGCGGAATGCTCTCAATGCACGAGGTAATACATCGACGCGGTTTCCAAGTTCTGCTGTTCTTACATCTGCCTCGGCCAGTACGACTACTACGGGAGGAGCTGCAGCTTCTGCACGAACCGGGCAGCTATGTGGGAGAGGTTGTCAAAGTTATGGGCAAGACGAAGGTCCTCGTCAAGGTGCAGCCAGAAGGGAAATACAGTGCGTGCTCTGCCCTCTATTTTCGTGCCGTGTACTCAATTTACTATGCGCTAGTCGTTGACATTGACCCCGAGATCGACGTCGCGTCGCTGACCCCGACGCTCCGCATCGCCCTCCGCTCCGACTCGTACACTATCCACAAAATCCTGCCGAACAAGGTTGACCCCCTCGTCTCCCTCATGATGGTCGAGAAGGTTCCCGACAGCACGTACGAGATGGTCGGCGGGCTCGACAAGCAGATCAAGGAGATCAAAGAGGTCATCGAGCTGCCCGTCAAGCACCCCGAACTCTTCGAAGCCCTCGGTATCGCACAGCCCAAGGGCGTCTTGCTCTACGGCCCCCCCGGAACCGGAAAGACCCTCCTCGCGCGTGCCGTCGCGCACCACACTGATTGCAAGTTTATTCGCGTGAGCGGCAGCGAGCTCGTGCAGAAGTACATCGGAGAGGGAAGCCGGATGGTGCGCGAATTGTTCGTCATGGCGCGTGAGCACGCGCCGAGCATCATCTTCATGGACGAGATCGACTCGATTGGGAGCTCGCGTGGGGAGAGTGGGAGTGGCGGCGGTGACTCGGAGGTGCAGCGCACCATGCTCGAGCTGCTCAACCAGCTCGACGGGTTCGAGCCGTCAAAAAATATCAAGGTCATCATGGCTACGAACCGTATTGGCGCGTCCCCGTCCCCTTCCTTCGTCTTCTTGTCCACTGAGACTCGCCACAGATATTCTCGACTCGGCGCTGCTGCGGCCAGGACGGATAGACCGAAAGATCGAGTTCCCACCGCCGGGACCCGAAGCGCGTGTATCCATTCTACGCATTCACTCTCGCAAGGTGCGCCCCGCTCTCCGACAAAATTCTTTTTCCCTGAATTTATTTTAGATGTCATTACAACGCGGCATCAACCTGCGAGCGCTGGCGGAGAAGATGGGCCAGTGCTCCGGTGCGGAGGTTCGTGGTATCTGTACCGAAGCGGGTAAGAACATCCGTCTTTCACCGCTCCTGTCCTGATTGTCGCCAGGCATGTACGCGCTGCGGGAACGGCGGCAGCACGTTACGCAGGAGGATTTCGAGTTTGCGGTTGCAAAGGTGCTCAAGAAGAACCAGGAGGGGAATACGTCGGTCAACAAGTTGTTCTCGTAGTCAATGCATTTTTTTTCGGTGTGAAGATGTGCTTTGCGGTGTGAAAATGTGCTGTAAGATGAATATGCCAAGGCTCGGAAGAGAATCAAGAGATATTGCCCATATGGGCAACGTGTTTACTCGTGTTTAGACTGCAGGCTGTTGGACCTGCTTTCATGCCAACCTCAGCCAAACGGGCAGCTTCGGGGTCCCCAGACGGCGAGCGACGGTCCAAGCGCCAGCTAACATCCTCCCCGCCAGAGGAGGGAGAGGTAGACGATGATTCCCGCCAGCCGACCACCTCTTTGCCGCAAAAACCAGGTCCGCCGCTAGTTATCAAAACCAAAATCCCCTTTCCTTTTAAAAAGAAGGACGTTCCTCAAACTAGGAATGTCTTTGAGCCTGTAGAATCTGACCGGCCGAAGAAGGATGACCATAGGAGGCGCGACGCTGACCACTGGGAGCCGAGTTCCGCCTCGAATAGACACTCTCGGAACAGGCGGTCCCCTTCACTGCCGCGGCGGTCCCACTCCCCCCATTCGACGTACTCTGGAAGGCACGAAATTTCTCGCTTCTCGTCACCCATGCGGTGGTCGTACGAAGACTCCAGGCCGCCGAGGGACAGTCGTCGCCACGATGATTACGATGCGTATCCCGAGCGTGGCCAATCCTATGGTTCGCGGCGAGACTCGCGAGATCCGCGGGCGTGGACCCGACGGGACGAGGGTAGGGGCGACCGGTACCACGCGCCGCGGAATGACTACAGGTCCCCGAGATCGCACGATGGCTACAGACCCGTGTCCCCACGCGACTACCGGCCCCTCTCCCCCCCTCGCCGCTCTCCATCTCCAGCGCCGCGTCCGCCACCCTCTCCGCCTCGAACACGCCCGCATTCTCCGCCCCCACCTCCCCCACCGACCACATCGCCACCGCCTCCCCCGCCTCCTGATGCCCGATTAATTCCTAGGAATCTCCCACCTAGAGACGCACCACTGCCACCTCCTCCACCCTCTCTTCCCCCGCGGCCTCCTGCGCCGCTAGACATTCATTCACCAGCGCCGATGGTCCGCCCGCCACCTCCAGAGGTGCGCAAGGAGACAGTGCGGATCATGCGTAAGCCTCCTCCTCCGCGGCGCTCGCTGCTCGAAGAGGAGAAGGCCTACGGGCGCGTGTTCAAGGGCTGCGGCAACCAGCAGGACTATCAAATCACGACCAAGCTCGGCGAGGGCACGTTCGGGTCAGTCTTTACATTCCTTGAAGGATACGTGTCCGGTTTCTGATAAATGGTGGGCTTAGTGAGGTGCACAAAGCTGTACACTCGATCACGGGGCGCCAAGTCGCGCTGAAGCGTATCCTGATGCATAACGAGAAGGAAGGCATGCCCGTGACCGCGCTGCGGGAAATTAAGATCCTCAAGGCGCTCAACCACCCATGCATCGTCAACATCCTCGACATGTTTGTCGTGCGCAGCACCGCCAAGGATCCACTGTCCGTGTATATGGTCTTCCCGTACATGGACCATGATCTCGCGGGGTTGCTCGAGAACGAGCGCGTCAAACTCCAGCCGAGCCACATCAAACTCTACATGAAGCAGCTGCTTGAGGGCACTGAGTACATGCATCGCGTACGTATCGTCTGCTGAACCCCGTTTTTTCTTTTTTCCTTTACTTACGCCCGCTTAGAACCACATCCTCCACCGCGACATGAAGGCGGCCAACTTGCTCATCAGCAATTCGGGAACGCTGCTCATTGCGGACTTTGGGCTCGCGCGTGCATTTGACTCGGGTGACAATCCGAACCGGGGCGGGAAGGAGCGCAAGTACACCAACTGTGTCGTGACGCGGTGGTACCGCCCGCCAGAGCTCCTTCTCGGTGCGCGGCAGTACGGTGGAGAGGTGGACATGTGGGGGATCGGATGCGTGCTGGGGGAGATGTTCATGCGGCGGCCCATCCTGCCGGGGACGTCTGACCTCGACCAGCTCGAGAAGATCTGGACGCTCTGCGGCTCACCGAACCAGCACAGTTGGCCGAACTTTGAGTTTCTGCCCGGCTGCGAGGGTGTCAAACGCTTCAACTCCTTTCCGCGAAAGCTCAAGGCGAGCTACGAGCAGTGCGTATTCGAGCGACGGTTTTTTTTCGTTGGTGTGCTCACGGGAACGCGACCGGAACAGCATCGGGAAGGAAACATGCGACCTCCTGGACCGGCTGCTGACGTGCAACCCCCGCGAGCGCATCACCGCCTCGCAGGCGCTCGACCACGACTACTTCTGGACGGACCCGATGCCCGCCGACCCCAAGACGTCAGTATTTTCCCTCCGGACTGTACATGTCGATGCCCGTGCTGACAGTGAGACGCGTGCAGCCTGCCCTCGTACGAGGCCTCGCATGAGTTTGACAAGCGCGGGCATAGGCAGCACCAACAGCAGCAGCACCAACAACAGCAATATCAACAGCAACAACAACAACAAATGCCCCAGATGCCCCCGCATCCGCATATGGACCCGCATCGGATGTATCGACCCCCGCCACCCCCCGCGGGCATCCCGCCGCAACATCACCCTAACCCGAACAACTGGCGCCAAGGGCAGCCGCAACGACCGGGGTATGGCTCTGGCCCCGGCGGGTATCGCCCGCCGCAGTCGGGCTATCAGCAGGGACCGGGGCGTCGCGGGGACAACTACGAGCCGCGGCATGGGGGTGGCGGTGGGGGTGGTGGACGGCCGGCTGGGCTCCCGCCGCGGCCTATCGCGCCGCAGGGGCAGGGGCTGCCCGTTCCACTGGGGATGCCTGGGATGTCGCGGCCTCCGCTTCCTCCTCGAGGTATGCCCGGGGGCGCGAGTGCTGAGCCACTTAACTATGGGTAGAGCGCTGGATAGAGAGCGCCGTGCTAACCTCTAAATGAGAAGGAGGCGTCCGGATTTCGTAGATGGGCGCACGGAGTGGATGTGCCACACCAGTAACATAGTGTATCTCTTAATTGTCTTATAAGTAGGGTAGGGTCCGGGGCGAGCATATGGCACACATACATACATCATACTCAGACTGGCAACGATACAAAACGCATTTGCTTTCCGTTTGCTTTCTTGTTGGGGCCGCGGGGCTTTGAACGGTGTGCATATGTATAGTACAGCATGTATGTAGGGTCCAAGAACTCTATATAAAATGAATTGTATGTAGTGAAAGAAAAGCAAATGCAATGCGAGGAATGAAAACGAATGCAACGGATAAATGGCACGGAGGCCCAAAGAATGCAGAGGACTGTGAGTATAGTATACGTTAATAAGTAAGGGCAAAGCAAACTACCAATTCCACTCGTCGTCGTCGTCTTCCTGCGGCGCCGCGGCCGCCGTGGGCTTGGGCTTCGGCGGGAGCTTGGACTTGGAGAGCGAGAGCGGCGATTGGGGTTGTTGCTGCTGGCGGGTCGCGCGCGCGGAGAGCCTGAGAGTCGCGGCGGGCGCGGGGGTGAGCGCGGGGGCGTCGGGCATCATGGGTGGGCTGTCGCCGTCGTCGTCGAGCAGAGACGTCGAGGACACCGAAGGGGCGGGTGAGGGCGACGGCGAGGGGGACGCCGACGGGCCGACCTGCAGCGCGTGCGCGATGTCGGAGAACAGCAGCGACGCGCGCTTGCTGTTTTTCGCGAATCTGAGGTAGGGTAAGTAAGTGAATGAGGGGTGGAGGTGAGGACGAGAAGACATACGTGGGGGCGCGCTGGAGTTCCTCCCACTTCTTCCCGACGGCGGTGCCAACCCACGCGGACACGGGCGCGACGCTCTCGACGACACCAGCCAGGCCCGGGAGCGCGTTCGTACTCGACGCGCGTTTCGCAGCCCCAGGGCGTGCCGGGGCGGGCGTCGACGTCGCGGCCTGCGCGCTCGCCAAGAAAAAGTCGGCCTCCGCCTCGGCGCTCGAGTCGGGCGTTCTCAGCCGCTCGCGGCTGCGCTGCTGGCGGCGCGCGTTGAATTCCGGGTTCGGGGACATCGTCGGCGTCGCGCCCGTGTCGTGTACCATCAGCACCTGCGCGCCGTCCACATCGTCTGCCGCGCGCTCGGCGGAAGGCGGACATGGCTCCTCGCCGATCGACGAGACGGACGACTGCGAGAGGCGCGTGGACTTGCCGGCGCTGGTGCTGGTCGCCATCGTCGACATGCTCGAGCTCGGTGAGTGCATCCCGTGGGGTAGCACAGACTCGAAGGAAGAGTAAGGGGTCGGGGAGAAGGCTGCGATGAAGCGCCCGACGCCCTGGACGCCCTCGCGGATGCCATCGAACACCGCTCCGCCGTTGGCAGACGTTGGAGTGGGGCTATTCTCGATGCTGCTCCCAGACGCGGTGCCGGACGAAGTGGACGCGAGACTTGAGTTGTGTGGGGAAGTAAACCCTCGCGACACGATCCGCTCCCACTTGCGCTTGACTGGGGCATATTAGCAAGATAAACTTGGGGCAACAGAGTAGGAAACGCACGCTGGAGGAGCTCTGCTTCGTGCATGGCCAGTTGAGACCGCAGTTCGAGGCATTTGGATTCCTTCTGCGCAATAAAGTGCAGTAGATCCGCGTGTCTGCAACAATGGATGAATGCTGTTTCCATTGGAAAGGGCCTAGCCTACGAACTTTTCTGCTAAAGTCACCGGGCTTCGCTCGGGGGCGGTATGCCGTCGATCTAATGAACCCCCGACCGAATTACTTCGCCCAAGAGTACTCCGGTGACCTGAGGAGCGTGCAGGCCTTGACGAGGGGTTATAAATTATCGAGGATGGGCGACGAGAGGTTCCATTCGGAGTTGTTGGACTCAGAGGGCTCAATGGACTAGGGGAAAATGAAGAGACGGCGGCGGACAGCGGGGCCGAGGGTAGGGCGTCGGCGACAGGGCCATTGGCGAGCTGTAGAGGACGGGGCCCGGCTGGTAAAGAATGGCGTTTTGAGGACATGAGAGTTGAGAGCAAGCGGAGATGCACTCCTGACTTTGCGATCACACAAAATTCTACCGACGCAACGCAGCTCATGTTATTTTATTCTAATGCTTCGGCCCAGCTGCAGCACTCTCCTTCTCCGCGTCGGCGATGAATTTCCTGATGCTGTTCATCCTAGTTAGTTGTCGTAAATCCGGCCTTGCTAGTCAAAAGCAAGTCACGTACAATTCTTCTTCCTCGCTGCAAATTTCCTCAGTTAATTTATCCGACGCGCAGAGACGGGGAACACACCTCGAGCCCGCGTTTATGGGAACGGCCTTCTTCGCCTCGTCTACCGTCTTGGGTGCATTAGATTTGCCCATCCGGGAATATACGACGCCGCCAGCGATGCTCCCAAGAACCGCCATGGAAAGATATTGTTTCGGGATGGCGCGGCCAAAGATCACGCTGGACCGCGCATTAGAACGGGCGGAGACGGGCGCGCAGGACGTACTAGGTCATGGTGGGATGGTACTGTCCAAACTGGAGTTGCCTTGATCCTTCTGTCCTAACACGACCACATACTAATATCTCTTTCATCCACACCGTCGCGATACCAATAAATTCGGGGTCATACTCGACCAACTTGCTCAGAGTCACCCGGCAAATTTTGTTCCATACGTTTCATGGCATGTAATTTTCAACTTCTTGTGGACTAGATGGACGCGACCTCCATTTCCTGGAGGGAAGGCAAAATGTACTGTAAGGCTCTTGAGCCACTGTTGCCTGGCTTTGAATTTTCGCGACGGTCATGGATGGGCTCATTCCCACCGCTCAAATTTATACTACGTGTCTGACGGCACTCAATTGTGTTTCTCTAATCTCTTTCATCAAAACTTGACTCGTACTTGTAGTACGATAATGCGCCATCTCGGCAGCCTTTGCCCAGAGTCATCTCAACTTTCAGATAAAATCCGCGCGCCTGTTCCTCGTTTAGACCCCCAACTCGTACGGAACCGTCACCACTATCTCCCATTCATTCTGGAAGCCTGGACGGATGGCGCATGCTCCCGTAACGAGACGCGAACGCCGTCGCTGGAAGACGAGGAGTGGAGGAATTTTCTGCTGGTGTGAGTCTGGTTCTGGACGGCGACGGCTGCACGGGACGTGCTGTGTATGAAAAAGTTATCGAGGATGTTTGACAACCATTCGGGACAGAAAGGAAATTATGCTGCTGGGTGGGGTAACAATTTTGACCACGCGCTAGAGGGACGGCTCCTTGACCGACCAGGATTCATCGAGGAGAGGCAGGTACGCGAGGCCCGTCTCGACGTACTTGCGCCCCGTCTCGAGGCACAATCTCTCGATCTCCTCTACGTGATCTGCGAACGCAGTGGTATCGCCCTTGGCACCCCCCAACAACGTGCTTAACCGCTTCTCGGATTTCAGCGCAAGCTCGAACCACGTCTTGACGAGCGCCGCCACCGGAACGAATGGATCGATCTCCGTCTCAAGCAAGAATCGGGATCGACAAGCTGCCTTCGACCAGAGGAGAATATCGGTGGATGTTACACATAGCTCCTTCAGGCACTCCTGGTCGTCTGTCTCAAGAAGTCCGAGTTGCTGGCCTTTGTGCATTAACTCCCATAATAATACCCAAATAAATGACTCAAAGTCATCGAGAGCAGAATGAAGCCGGTTCTTGTCGTTGATCCATGCCCCGTGGAGAGCTAACGAGATGAAGGGGAGGGTGCCCTTCGGCGCGATATCAGCATGACAATCCAAGATGAGGAGACCGACTCACGGAACGATGGGTGGCCGCTTCTCGACTCTC
Organism: Mycena galericulata; assembly: GCA_029289565.1. Lineage (NCBI taxonomy): Eukaryota > Fungi > Basidiomycota > Agaricomycetes > Agaricales > Mycenaceae > Mycena > Mycena galericulata. Next base: position 148,329 of record JARKIA010000254.1, read on the forward strand.
CTTCCAAAGCATCGCCTGGTCCCCGTCAACTATGACGCCGGCGCAGGATTCTAATTGAAGGCGGCGGCTGAATATGTATTATTGGCAATAAAACAAGAGAAAGGTACCAATGAAACTCACGCTTCGTCGTGAAGAGGGGCGTTAGTGACCTGAAACTTCTCAACTAGGAGTAAGTTCGAGTTACTGACATCGCGGTGTTGCCACCCGGCTTTGAGAAGGTTTAAGTATCCTATAAGGTATAATGTGAATACTTCAACACCGACCAAAACTGGCTGCTAACCAATGAGGCCTTGTATGATAGCCTCCAGCAGCGGTCGAGGACCGCCAGCATCACGCAAGGGCCGTCCCTCAGTAGTCGTCACTAATCGGCGGAGGACAGGGGCGGGGATGGGCCCAGGAGGCCACATTTTGTCGACTTTTGAGGAAGAATCAGGCAGACGTTCCACCCGCAGGACATTAGTAGCACTACCGCGGACGCAGATACGATTGCACAACTTATGCGTAAATGTAAATATGAAAACGGAATCGGGAGTTGGCAAGGCTACCTTCGTACCAGAGCGCGAAGGGTCCATCCCCGCGCCGAAGGTGTCGGGGGCAAACACGACATCGAGTACGGCCTCGACGAAGTCGAAGAAACAGCTGTGCGTGGTGAGATTGAAAGCCTCTGTTGCAGTTACACCCTCTCGATGGTGGAAGACGACTCTGGCCTCTGAGGTCCTGTGGTTGAGGCATATCACCCATGCGAATCGGCGGCTTCGTCTCGATGCAAGAAGAGCACGGCCATACGACGCTGCTTGGCGCATCATGTCTCGCCATTCGCTCTTCACCTCGACGGCACCTTCTTCATCACCCCACGGAACCCGTTGCTCTGCAGCGAGAAGGTCGGCCTTAAAAGGTGCTGCCCCTGCAATACTGTCTGTCATTTCCCTATCATAGACGGAAAAGGTCAAACGCTTGTGGCAGCCGACGGGTATATGCCTTCTCCCCTCAAAGTCTATGGCGTTGAGGAAGTCCCGAAACGGTTCGTGATAGGCGTCCTCTTTCTCCAACTCGGGCCAGAAAGGGTCCGTCGGGTGAGGAGCAACGCGGCCGGCATTGCACAGCGCATCAGCCCATCGAGCTAGGGGACCCTGATGCAACTTTGCTAATACTTGCTTGAGGTCGGCCGTATTGGTGCGAAACGGCGGCGGAGCCTCGAACGTAACGTGATGCAGCTGGTCCTCGAGGACAAGCTTCAAACCGCCTGGTAGGGAGCCAGACTCCCGGTTGCTGGAAGAGCTTGATAAATGTGGGGCACCCTGTGAGAGCGGGAGGGAGATTCTAGGGGGCGTTTGGGGTGTGTCCATGAGTATTTGAATGCCTGGATACTAAGGATCTAAAAAGGTCAGCTGCGACACCCAAACCCCTCCCGCCAGAGGACGAAGAAGACTGCGAATCGAAAGCCAGATTGGAAAGAGGTCAGGAGGCGAAGCAGAGTCGGGTTATGATAAAGACGGCGTTTACGCCAACTCAGCCGGTGCTTGCGCCGTGATCCTCTTTGGATGTAAGTCGAGTGCGTACCGATACCGCTGGGACATCTCCTTGATGCCTACGACTGTGAATACGTACTAATGGGTAGACGATATCTGGACATCGCGCTCGAACCGTTGCTCAATTGAGCGGGTACATCCACCGGTAGACAATTGTGGCCCCGCGCGTCGTGTCTCGACTGTGAACAGACCATTCTGGTGTCGATAGAACTCGATTCTGAAGTTGACGGACTTGGACTGCAGCACGCCGTGGCACCGCTTTCGGCCGTCAAGCGGCACGAAAGCGGCACTCTCTCTTTGCCGCTACCATTCCAACCGGAGCGACTCGGATACCAATAAATTCAGGGTCATTTTTCGGCGCACATTTCACCTCGACCAACTCGCTCACCCGGCCAATTTTGTTCGATTCGCGTCATGGCATGTAATTTTCAACTTCTTGGAGTGGACCAGGACCCAGCCACCCAGATGGACGCGACCTCCACATTTGCCTCCCAAGGCCATCCTCGACTCTCCAGCATCCTATTCCCGGAAAATAAGCCAGGGATGGGGGAAATGGAAGGCCCCTGAGCGATTAGCACTGTTGCCTGAATTTTTGCGACGGTCACCGATGTGTTCACCCACCGCTCAAATTTATACTAGGCATCTGGCGATCATTGTGAATATGTTTTTTCTCTAGATTTCATCAAAACTTGACCCTTGCTTTTGTAGGACGGTGCCGGCGTTTGCGCATGCCCTGAGTCATCTTCAGTTTCAGCTATAAAATCAGCGCCCCTATTCTTCGCTCTTAGACCGCAACTTGCTTGACGGTCGTACGGAACCGTCACCACTATGCCATTCAATCTGGAAGCCTGGGCGGATGGTGCATGCCGCCGTAACGGGAGGCCGGACGCCGTCGGCGGGGCCGGTGTCTGGTTTCCTAGATTCCAGGAGGGTTGTCGGTCTGAACCCCTCCCACGATTTCCTCAACCAACGAACCAGAGTCCGTCACCATCCCTTGCAGTTGGTCGAATTATGCTGACGGTTTCCCAGGAGCCGAACTCACGGCAATAATCCTCGCACTCAAAGGCGCACAACAAAAACAGTCCGACGTATGCTCCAACAACGCGTACCCGCCCTTCTTTTCCATAACGGTGCACACTGATTCCGAGTATTCCGTGAATTGTATGAACGAATGGATCGAGCGTTGGATCCCGTATTGGATTCTTCAGGATGGTGAGCGGGATGTTTGTCAACTCGTTTGTCTTACTCACCTCCTTTACAGGTTCCCCCGTTAAAAACAGGGACTTGCTTGAAGAGGCGCACAATTTGAGGCTCTGCATCGAACAGTCCTTCAACGGCGCACGCGTCAATTTCAAATGGGTTCCTCGGGAAGATAACCAGCAAGCGGACAAACTTGCGAACGATGCATGCGATGAAGCAGAGAGAGGTGTGCCATGTCAATCCTCACGCATACAAATTCCTTACTCCGTCTGCAGCGCTTTATGGCTATTGAAATTTTCACTGGTGCACAAGATGCTTAGACAAAGTCTGTCTCGCGATATGTATTTCTTTTCTGTGCAAGTTCGGGGAAAATAGAAGTATTTGCGTATACGTAAAGTGGCTGTGTCGAGCCTATAATGGTCTTGACCTTTCTCGACTCTTTGTCTCTCTCCACCTCGCCAATTTCCCTTAGCATGGTATACCGTCTCGATGTCTGGGCGGACGGCGCGTGTCGCGGCAATGGCCAACCTGGGTCTATCGCTGGAGCCGGAGTATGGTTCAGCAGACCCCTGAACGGGTCGCGGGGTTGGGTGCGTCCCTTGCCCAGGTTCCCGACGCCTACGAATCAACGTGCGCTCCATCTCCCTTAGACTTTCTCAAAAACAAGTCCCTAATTAGTCGCTGAACGCGCGTTCCAGGCGCCGAACTGTCAGCGATAATCATGGCGCTCGAGATGGCGCGCGATAGGCGCGCGGAGCTGCGCGACGATCCGTTCTTCATCCTCACCATCCACGCGGACTCGAAGTACGCCATCGGCTGTCTGAGTGAGTGGCTCGATAAGTGGCTCGACAATGGGTGGCGCAATGCGCGTGGTAAGTAAACTAAGGCTCTCAAACCAGTCACAATTCGCGGGTTTGACTCCGGGTATTTCGCACGAAGGCTTCGAGGTTGCGAATCGCGAACTAATTGAAGAAGCGTCGGATTTGATAGACGATATCAACAATGGGGGGCGGGTCGACTTTTTATGGGTCCCTAGGGAGGAGAATGAGAACGCGGACGAACTGGCGAATAAAGCTTGCGATCAACTTGAAGAAGAATACTAAACGTGCAATTTTTGTTTTATTTAAAGTCTCTGTATTATAATCATGTACGAACCAGCGTCACCCAAGATTTCAATGGAACCTAAATCATTTACTGGTCCATACTTGCAGTTTCATTCAGGCCAAAGGTAGGCCACGGTATAAAGTCTCAAAATTTCGCTCTCCACATAAATTCATTTTGACTGAGGGGACCATAATTGATAGGGACTGGAAAGACGACTCGACGCATCCACTACGGGATCCTCCACATCGCGATTCCACCGCGCTCTTTGTGTATCTCCTTCTTCACCTGCTCCCTGTTTCCGCTCCGTACCGCCGCCGCGACAAGCAAGCCGAGCGCGGACTTGAGGGCCTGGCGCCCATCTATCTCGCTGGGGTTCGCGGAGTCGCCCGACACGACGAAGCGCTCCCAATCGACGCACATGTCGATGTATTCGAACAAAACGCTGACGATTCCGCCAAACTTGCCCTGCGTGGCCGCTCCAGGCTCGTCCGCCGCCAGCGGGACCTTCCACAAGTCCAGCGTGAGCGTGTCCCATGCGACGAGCGGCGTGCCGACCTTGACGGGGATGACGACCGCAGGGCGCCCGTTGAGTTAATGACACTTTCCTCGGGGTAGATGTCGAGCTACTCCACCAAGTTTTTGAGTGTACGGCTGCTACAAGTGCCAGGCTAAGGAGGAATAACATAGAAGCGGAAGGTTTGTCTGACTAGAAACATTGTCATCGTTTAAATACATCCTATTCATTCTTTGGATTAATATGAAGCTTAAAAATACAACACTGGTAGACAATACACTGGACACAATCAACTCTAAGGGGCCGACAGCACTTGGGACCCGGTGACCGTGTGCGGATGGGGCGTGCCCGGCGAGGTGGAACTTGGCGTTTTTCCACGGTCGCTACGGGCTATGTGCGTATTTGGATCTCTGGCGCAAGACGTGTCCGTATTTGATCAAGAGCTGCACAGTGCATTAGCCGAGGCCAGCGTAGGATAGAAGATCAGACGCACCCAAAATACCGGCATCAAGAGGAAGGAAATTCCCGCAAGCAGCGCCGAACCAGGCCCAAGGCCGAGGTTTGTGAAGAACGCGCGGCCAAACAATCTGTGCACTCAGGTTAGCTCGCAGGCCGTCATAATATAAGGGATGAGACACACGGGAAGACGCTCGCAATTGCCGACCGGAAAAAGTCATTCCCAGCCAGCACCGACGCCGCGTACGCGGGGTACGCAGACGTGATGTACGTGAGGATGCTCTGGAAGTTGAGGTAGATGCCGGGCAGGTAAAGCGCCGCGCCGATGATGGGGACGATCCAGGGCACGCTCGCTTTCGAGGAGAAGCCGAAGATGAGGACGCTGGTGGGAATGAAGATGCTCGCCATGAGCCCTATCTCGAGGCGGATTTCAGGCGCGACCTCGGTTCCGGCGGCGGCGGCGCGTGCGTAGCGGGGCGCGATATGGTATTTCTGGTACAGACAGTAGACGGTGTACTGTGCGATGTTAGAGCGATGGTGCACAACTTGGAGGAGAAACTCACGGTGATAGAGCCGGAGACGATGAATGCAAGGAAGGGTAGACCACTGACACCTTCATTGAAGTGGTAGATCCCATTGAAGACAAGCGGGAATGCCTCAAACCAGAGGTAGAAGATGGCGTCTAGATTGGTCGTTAGGGTCGGAGCAAGCAAGGGCAGAAACCAACGTACAGACAAAGCCGAGATAGATGTTAGCAAAGGCCAGCGCTGGCTCCTTCGCCAGAACCAGAGGCCGCACGAGAGATTCATACATCAGCTCCTTAGCACTCTTCGACTCGTCGTCGCGCTCCGCTGCCGTCCGGAGCTCGGGGTTGCCTGTGAGCTTCCTCAGACGTTGGGCACGACGGAGCAGGATGGTGGGTTCGTAGGTTTCGGGCAGGAAGAGCGACAAAAACACAACAGCGAAGGAGGTGATCCATAGGAGCTCCATCATGGGCCAGCGCCATGACTCAGCCTGTGCTGCGAACCCGCCAATGACCGGACCCGTGATGGGGCCTGCAACAGCGCCGAGAGCCCAGATTCCAAGGACGTAGGGGAATTGGGATTGCGGGAAGATGTCACCCATAGAGGCTCCCTTCGGCATGGTCAGACATGTATACAACAAGCGGAGGAATATACACACCCCAGTAGCCAGCGCAGGACTTCCAAAAAAGCCCGTCATGAACCTCATAGCAAGGACTGTGCTCATGTTCTTCGCGGTGACTATCGGAATCTGGAAGATGACGAAAAGGAAGAGAGTTGCCATGTAGATGGGGTTACGGCCTAGTATTGGAAGTTCTTGCAGGGGGGATAAGAACATTGGCCCGATTCCGTACGCTGTTTAAACGATGAGAAAGGAATCAAATTGACCAAGTCCGTAACATACCGAGAACATAGAGCGTCAGGCCAAGCGTAGCAGTGGTCAACGAAACATTGAATTCAGCCATCTGCCCTGGTATAGACGACGTATATATCGCGGAGCCGATGTATACGCTGAAAGTGAGGAAGCTGATGTTGAATGCGACGAAGGCTCGCTTTCCAAAAGACCAATTTCTGCGAGACGATGAGTTTTGTACAGGAAATTGAATGGAAAGTAGCGGACCTGGGATTCTCGGGGTCTGAATCACCATTCCAGCCCACAAGATATGGGTCTGGTACGGCAGTAGCATCGTCGAGCTGCTTCTGCTGTGACTCGAGATCCGCAACAAGAGTAGACTCGCGCTTTATTTCTGTGTCAGGCCGAGAGGAGATCTTTGAGTCGTCTTTGGTTTTATCAGAGTCCCCGCATAGGGTCGCGGCATCGGATGCCACTCCGTTGTGATCTTTCCACTCGGAAGAGGGAAGAAGAAAGTGCTTTGGCACCACGTAGTCTGGCCGTTGCTCTGGGTAGGGCAAGAGACGGCCATTGGAGATATAGTTGATGATCTGCCCAGCTGTCGAGTCGCGGATGAGATCTTGAACCATTTTTTGTCAGAGAAGAGGAGGATGCTGAAAACTCCAATTCCTTGTTCCCCCTTTATATGAATCCGAGCAGATAGCAGGTTTGAGAGCCATTCCAAGATTAAATCGAGTATGAATCATCTCCCAGTAAGGTTTCTGTGGTGGTTTGTGAGCAAGGAATGAGTTGGTCAGCGCACAAATATCCCGATTTGTATGCCCGATCAATATTGCTGAGGAATTCTCTTCTCATTCTCGTACAATCACCATTGACTCGATGCTCGGCGCTGCTCGACCTCGGAGCCGCTTTTGGGGGAGGTGGGCGGATTCACCAGGTACTGGAAGCTATTCTCATTATTTATTTATTTATTTATTTACTTTGGAACAGTAGAATGACATTGAAACAGGCTAATGCCCCGTTTTCGCGGCTTCTTCCTCTCTGAGCACCCTCCTCGCCTCCACCAAGGCTTTCCCGAGCAAGTTCAGTCCCCACTTACCTTCTTGCCCTCTCGCGATTGCATTCGCCTCGCCATACCCGATCCCCCAAATCCTGTCGCGTGGGCTTGCCTCCGCGATCATCGTATCTCCAGTTGCGAACAGCTTCTCTCTCAGCTCTGGGTTCTGGCGGAACTTGTGCACGGTGCCCTCCGTGACTATCCGCTCGCGATTCTGCACCCACACCTCGTCCTTGAATCCCTTCACCTTGCGTCCCAGAGCCTTCACGCGCGTCATGTCCGCCTTCGAAGTACCATCTATCGAGAGCACCTCGTGTGCGACGTCCATATCTGAGAATAACAAGGCTTTGCGCTATCCAACTCAGATTTTGTCGTAATATTTTAACTGAAACCACAAACCAGCATCATCCAGTGCTCAGTGGATAAGAAGGTTATTTCCTGGTCCACTCCGTCCATGCTCACGCTTGCAGTAAAGGGCGCTCTATACCATTGAGATGCCCATCCACTGTATGAGGTTCGGGCAATGATCAGGGTCGTTTTGCTATGCACTCACTTAACATGGTTTGTCGACCAAAAGAAAGTGTAGTCAGCTGCGGACAACTTCATACGAGTCATTGTGGCCTTGGGCATAGTGATGTATGATTCCAAAGTTTTGCGCTGCACTTATAAACAATTCGTATGATTCACACCTTGACAGGGAGAGTACACTGCCATTGACAGGCACCGATGGCATGAGATCGTGACAGGAACATGACTCCACTATGGGATTCTCCACATCGCGATCCCACTGCGCTCTTTGTCAATCTCCTTCTTCACCTGTTTGCTGCTCCCACTCCGCACCGCCGCCGCGACGAGCAAGCCGAGCGCGGACTTCAGGGCCTTCCGCCCGTCCATCTCGCTGGGCTTCGTGGGGTCGCCCGACGCGATGACGCGCTCCCAGTCGACGCACATGTCGATGTATTCGAACAATACGTTCACGATCCCGCCAAACTTGCCCTGCGTGGGAGTAGTGCCGTCCGCCTCGGGCTCGTCCGCGGGCAGCGGCACCTTCCATAGCTCCTCGAGTGTGAGCGTGTCCCACGCGACGAGCGGCGCGCCGACCTTGACGGGGATGACGACCGCAGGACACCCATTGAGCAGGATGTAGTTGATGACGCTCTCGCTGGGGCGCGCGGACGTCGTCCACAGGGTGCGGTGCGGCTTGAGGCCGACACAGAGGATAACCATCCGGCGTGGCGCGGGTGGCGTTGGCAGTGCCGCCAAGGCGTGCTCCGGCTCAGATGGCGAGGGAGGACGCGAGCGTGCCAAGTTGCTGAGGGTCGACATCGAAGCCATTATCGGTGCCAGCGATGCGTGATGCTCTTTTTCAGCAGGCGGTGTGGAAGGTGGTGCGGCGCACAACACGATAACCATGGCCGACTGGGCGAGGAGTGTCTGCCCGACTCTATAGTCACCTGCCTTTTGTTGAATATACTGTCACGGTAATGGATATGTTCTTACCCTCGAGGAAGGGACCGTGACAAAAGACCACATCCGGCTTGAGTGCATGGAGTCAGTGCTAGAGAAGATTGCCCAACGATTCGAACAAAAAACCTTCATGCTCCTGGGTATAATTGGTCTGCGACTGCTAGCGAACAGGTACGGCGAGAACCAGCCCTTCTCGATCGCCAGGTAATCCTTAACTGTTGCAAACAATGAGTTATCCCTACGTGCCTTAATGAGCATGCCAATGATTCAACTCCAAGCGACGCACTTGTGTACACTGCTGCGATAAAAGCCCAGCGCCGCGTCCGTCATAGTGATCTTGTACTTGAGCGTAATCTGCAGCTCCTTCACTGCGGTCGATTCAAGGCGCTTCGAGTGGATCGGGATGACCGCCTTGAGCGGCGCCTCGATGACGAGGTCGTTGGCCGCGGCGGCGGTCAGCTCGAAGCCTGCGTGAAGTCCCATTTCGACGAGGACGGTGTCGCCGAACAGGGATATGACCTCGGCCGAGATGGGGCCCAAGACCGGCGCCGCGACAACGGCCATTCCGCCCTGTCGGCATTAAGCATCGAGAAACGCGCGGATACGCGTCGACTGACTGTTGCGGCAACGACCGTGTGCACTGCAAGATCGCGGAAGCGAATGCAGGGAAGCAGCAGCGGAGAGGAATCGCCCCACTTGAGTACAGTTAGTTGGCACGGTGGATATTCAGACGAAAGCTCGGTCCTAGTTCCTCAGAAGCAGCCGAACGATAGGCCGAATTTCCAGGTTCAAGCCAAACATTTTAAAGCCAGGCAGATAAACCTTGAACTGGAACATCACACTTGAACCTTCGCATCGTATCGGCTGCTTCTGACGTTGGAGACTAGCAGACCGATGCACTTACCGGCGAAAGACACACAACCGAGGTCCCCGCCGCGCGGAGGGACTCATAGCTCGACATTACGATCCGCCCGGTCATCGACTATATCCGAATCGCGCTCAGAACCCAACCGGGATGAGAACGCGCATGCTCACCCCGACGAGCTTCCGCACGATCCATGGCGCAGATTTCTCCTGCTCATCGTGCGCTTCAATTGCAAGCTCGTCCGCGAGGGTCTCGTTGACTGGTCCCAGCGGCGATACCTCTTTCGACATCCGGTCGTTGGCGAGGCTTGTCGTCAAGTTTCGCCCACGGATCGTGGGGGTAAGAGAGAGAGAGTAGTAGCAGTCACAGCCCAGGCAAGTGTCTATATCAGGGGGCGTTCAACGCCCATGATCAAGACGCGAATGATGGGCGCGACGGTCGATGACTGCTGACACATATCGGAGAGATTACGAGCAAAATGAATGCTGCATTTGCAGAACTAACACAGCAGAACCCGCGTTTGAGGGAAACACAGTAAATCCGGACAACAATCAGGCGCGTTGAGGCCTTGTCATTCACTGTATCGATACATTTTACATCCTCCCGCACCCCAACGGCCAAAGCGACCTCCGTGCAACTGCAACCTCCCTGCCTTCGGAGACAGAGTCTCCATGGAACGAAACATGAACATCCACTCGATATGTAAGGACGTTGAAGATCCCGTATTTGGCTAGGGCACGTTGAGGCCGTCTAAGCGCATCTGAATCAGCCATCTAGTACCTGCTCCGGCGTTAGCATCGTCAAGTTATATGCAAGAGGAACGGGCAGCGCACCGGTAGTGGTTAGCCTTGTACGGCCCGTTGACGGGAATGTCGAGGTAGCTTGACTGGGTGTCGCTCAAAACGGTGAGCTTGACGTTGAGTTGCGCGAGATGCGCGCGCGCAACCTCCTCGTCGAGCTCCTTGGGCAGCATGTGCACGCCGAGGGGGAACTTCTCCGGGGTCGTCCAGAGGGCGATCTGCGCAAGGACCTGGTTCGCGAACGAGCAAGACATGACGAACGACGGGTGGCCCGTGGCGCAGCCCAGGTTGACGAGACGGCCCTCAGCGAGGAGGATGATGTGGCGGCCCGAGGCCATGGTGAAGCGGTCAACCTGCGGCTTGACGTTCGACACGGACTTGGCGTTGGCCTTGAGCCATGCAACGTCGATCTCAACGTCGAAGTGACCAATGCTAAGGAGAACGAGGTATGAGCATGAGATGCAGCAGCTCAGAACTAGTGTACATACTTGCAGACAATCGCGTCCTCGGGCATCTCGACGAAGTGCTTCGCGGTGATGATGTCGCGGTTGCCGGTGGTGGTGACAAAGAGGTTCGAGCGGTGCGCGGCGTCTTCCATCGTGGTAACCTCGTAGCCCGCCATCGCGGCCTGGAGGGCGTTGATGGGGTCGATTTCGGTCACAAGCACACGGGCACCGTACGAGCGCAGCGACTCGGCGCACTGCGGGTTTCCTCAGCATACTGCTAGAAAACACAAGGAATGTGAAAAACGCACGCCCTTGCCAACATCCCCGAAACCAGCGACGACGGCCACCTTCCCGGCAAGCATGACATCGGTAGCGCGCTTGATTCCGTCGACGAGCGACTCGCGGCAGCCGTAGTAGTTGTCGAACTTGGATTTGGTGACCGAGTCGTTGACGTTGATCGCGGGAATCTTGAGCTTCCCGTCACGGAACGCCTTGTACAAGTGGTGCACGCCGGTGGTGGTCTCCTCCGAGACACCGTTGATGCCTAAGTGACGCGTCAATCGCTAGGTCTACTTAAAGAGCAGGCCAACGTACCGGAGAGGTACTGGGGGTATTTCTCGTGGACGATGTTGGTGAGATCACCACCGTCGTCAAGGATCATGTTCAGGGGCTTGCCGTCCTTGAAGCCAGCGATGGTCTGCTCGATGCACCATTGGTACTCCTCCTCGGTTTCACCCTTCCACGCAAAGACAGGGACACCAGTCGCGGCGATGCTAAAGAAAAGGTTAATGAATACACGACGAATGCGAAATCCGACTACGTACGCGGCGGCGGCGTGGTCCTGGGTAGAGAAGATGTTCTACAACAAAGCACTAACGTTAGGTGGGTCTGCACCGCAGAAAAAAAGACATACGCAGGACGACCAAGTGACTTCGGCACCAAGGTGGGTCAGCGTCTCAATGAGGACCGCGGTTTGAATGGTCCTTGAAGGCGGTCAGTCGAATTCAAGGACTACAAGAGATAATCGCACATGTGGAGGCATCCAGCAATGCGGGCCCCTTTCAAGGGCTGGGCAGCGCCATGCTACGGAGCCACAAGATATTAGCGATCGATAATGAAAGCTGGAACTGGCGGCTGACCTTCTTCCTCAAGTAAATGAGACCGGGCATTTCATTCTGATACGACCTCGTTAACACCAATGAAAACGGTGAAAAAACCGCGAAAAAAAGTACCTCTGCGATTTCGATCTCCTTGCGACCGAACGCAGCGAGGGAAACATCTGATTTGCGGTCAGCGAGGACCAGACATGACACGAGACTACAGACCAGCGACCTTGAACACCATTTTGTAAAAGAGGGAAGTGTAAGTGGGAGGAAGAGAAAAAAAACAGCGGTGATCGATGGGCTGATGGGATTTTAATGTGGCCTGATGTTGCTAGCGGAGTTTCAAAGTCGGCTTCCAGCATCCACTTTCAACACCGCGACGGACCTCTGGTGGCTCTTACGCCTTTCATGGCTGCGTTACTCTGTAATGAACATATATTTGGGGAGCCAAACACCGTCGAAAATCTCAGAGCTGCTGTATGCGAGGGTCCATGCGGAAGTTTAAATCTCCAACCATGTCGTATATACATAGTCTCCCTGAGGCAGGGTAACTCAATTCATTCAAACCTTCGTGCCTCGGCCTGAGGATATCCTTGATCTGACCGTATCCTGAGGTTGCGAAGGTTCGACGGTTACAGGGGCCCGGGCGCACTTGTATTGAATTGAACGGCTGCCTTTGGGAGAGTAGTCGTATACATAGTACCGTTATAGGTAGGATACTATTGTTAAAAGGACACTAGTCTCGACGGCAGGGTAGCTGCACATGCCCCTCGGAATTTCCGACACAAGTTCAGCAGTTTGATCAAAGTTTCGTCCAGTTCTGTTTTCACGCGTGGATTCTTGTATCCTGCCACGGGTTTCGTCGCATTGCAAAGCTTCTGGACCATCCAATTATGTCGTGATTTATCCAGGATTGCACTGGCCGTTGGGGACGTTCAAACTTCAAGACAACTCAAGACAAACTTGCAATTGAAGCTCAACATGCCGAAAGGGGAAGTCACAGGATTGGGTTAGGGTTACTGAGTCTCTGCTCCACCTTCAACGCCGGTTCTGCGGACTTGCTGGGTGGCGCGCTCAGTGTCTGATGGCCAAGACAGAGCGCCCAACAGAGCGCCCAGATGTCGTGGACAGTAAGTGTCGCATCGCCGAAATCATGCAGTACAGTTGCGTGCCGAAGCAAAATAGTTTCGGCCATCCTGTGGTCCACTGCGTCCCTATCCCCCGCCTGTTCCGCATGTAAGCCCCCATCATATCCATCTACTCTTTCAGTCCGTTAACGTATCCGCAGATGCACGAATCGCCCGGTGGTCGAAGTAACACGCGTTGTAAACATAGACCTTACGACGGGCTACGTCGAGATGCCCAAAGCACTGGAGTAAGTTTCTATCATGCTCGCGTGGCCTGGTCTGTATGTATTACAGGCAAAATCTCCCGCGCGGCAAGCCGTGGCACGAGGTGGTCAAACACGAAACCAGTATCGAGGTCGATACTTTCAACCACTCGTAGTATGCGAAGTAACCGTTTCCACAAATGCAACAAAAGTTGTCCTATTAACAAATCCATTTCATTGCGGTCTAGACAATCTCCATGTCCATCTGGTTCGCCTTCACACTCGTGCTTCGTTCTTTGGGAACGCGTCGCGACAAACGACAAACTTTGACCCCACCGCCAAATGCTAACTGCTCTCCCCTACATGGAAGTTCCCTTTGCGTGTCGCGGTCAACAGATTGAACATTGTTTAATTTGCCATACGTCGGATGTCTGTATCAGTGTCGCTTGCGTCGAACGGACCATCTTCGTGACAGTGATAAAAGAAGTTGCGTATTTTGCTCTCCAAAGTTCAATCTCGCAGGCGGACGAACTCATGTCCCAACGTGCGCCCAACAAAGATGCTGAGAAAAATGATACTTCGAAGGTAATTACAGTTTGCCTCCCTATGCATTGCAGGTGTATCTGCAACTGGACGTGAATGCCTAGAGACGGAGAAGTCCGATGCTGTTCACTGTATGGCTTCAAGTCGCAATTGAACCCTTCTCACGAGGATCTACCTGAGCCTGCCCCCATCCAAATCGAGCACTTCAACGGTCAACAGTGCCTTTCGGATTGTCAGTGGCCGGACATCCGGAAGTAGTCAATACATGCATGACACGTTCGAATTCAGCGGCAAGTCGATAATCAAGATCGCAGGTCGCAATCTCCCACCCATCACTTCGCACGGGTATACCCTTTCATTGAATGCGCCTTGATGCGCATCATACAGCGGATTACCCGCGCACAGCCAGCATCCTGATAGTTGGACTTTGATTATCAGCGGCCGGCTTGCGATATAACAGAACAGTAGACCGTGAAACAAAAAACACGTATAATCAGCTTCGATTTGTTCGGAAAGAGCAGACGACCAAAGGGATTGTTGGAGAGAGCCTTCGGGGTTGCCATGTCCAGCAGACACTGAGACAGACTCAAGTTCGCCGTCCCGTTAGACACCTACGTAGCGATCTGAGGCGTAAACACAAATAAGCGCCCGAGTGTAGTCGCCGTGTTCCTGAAGATCCAGCGCATCGCGCGAATCTTTGGCATATAGGCATTAGCGAGCCGCGGGCGCATTGTTGGGAAGTGGAAAACATGTGCAAGTCTCTGTGTGCGAATGTTTTCCCCGGAATAACCGAATTAGGAAACACCTCCACGTTTACCTCCGCCTTCAAATGTCGGTGTCCGAGTTCGGAAGATGATCTTCCGTTCATTATGGTCTTTCCCATGACCTAGGACTGTTAGGATCTATGATCGACGCGTCTTTTTTCCGACGGTTTCTCCGTCGCGCAGGACGATGTGATCATCGCTGTACAGCCCGTCGTGGTCACTTCCCATGTTGTCCATAACAACCCCGACTTCCAGCCCACATCCATCGCCCAGGTAGCTAACAGTGTTTTATAAGCCAGTGTCGCTTGGTTGTCGCTTTGATCCAAAGCCTCTTCGCCGTCCTCCTGTGATCTGCACCGCCTAAGAACTTATGCACAACAATTCACAAGATCACTCGTTCCAGTGGACGCAGTACAATAACTCTCATGCAGGCGGCCCTGATATTAAAGTGGAATCACTTCCTGAATCCTTCACTCTGCTATCTCCTCCCTTGTCTCCTTCTCTTCCTCTTTCATCGTACCGCAGACGGTCTACAGGCTCCTTTAGATCTACCAGTAGTCCAAAGCGCGTCCGACCCTACCCACCACTTCCACGCGACAACTTTCGTTCACGCATAGACGAATTAGAAATGGCAACCACTCCCGCATACTGGGTCTCATCCTCCAACGCACGAGGCGGCAGTTCTAGAGCCGCTAATAACGACAGAAGGGCATCCGAGGGGAATCAGAACCTCATGTACAACTCACAACAATACGCTTCGATGCCCGTGAGTCGCGCCCTACCCCGTCCATGTCGTTGACGTGAGGCTAACGCGTACCAATAGATGTATGGCGCGCGCCCATCAGACAGCTCTGACGAGCATAGATCACCATCTTCCGGTTCCAGCGGGACATCAAGCCTGACGGGCGCAATGGGGGAGACTCACGTGTCCTCGCGCCATTCTGGCTCCCCTCGAGACCCGATGTTCAACATGACGATGGGACCGTCTATGGGATGGGGACAGCAAAGCACGTCGATAGGGGCCCCGCAAGCCGCGTACTCTGGTGTCCCAGCCTCTATGGCCACCGGGCCCTACGTGGACCAGTATTCGTACCGCAACTCACCCGAATCGCTTTCCCCACCATCGCCCTTTACGACCACGCCCAGCTTTAACGACCCGTATGGCGCACCGAACCCCCCGATGACCGCGCAGGACGCCGAGATCCGGCGACTCCGCAAGCGCGTGCGCGAGCTCGAGCAGGCTAACGAGCGCGCGCGCGAGCAGGTCAAGTCAATGGAATCTACATCTCCATCGGCGCGCCGCGCAGGACTCCCCTCACCCCTCGCCACCCCACCCGCGAACGCGGCCTTCCAGGCATCATGGAAGGCCCGCACCGACGCGCGCATACGCCAATTCTGCGCGCTCAATCGTGCAGGAAACGCGCTCTGCGCGTGGCACGACTCGCGGCGCGAGCGGCGCGTGTACCCGCCCCGCATGGCACCGCACGGGGTGCTCAACTGCGGGTGCACGTACGAGGAGGCGCTCTTCGAGGAGAGCCTTGCGCGGCATCACGTCGGGAGCTACCTTCCCGGGGAGACCGTCCGCATGGACCCTGCGCTCCGGAATCCGCTCCTTAAGCTGCTGCAGACGCGGTACGGCTACAAGGACGGCGACTTTGAGCGCGACCCGCGCACTGGAGATTGGCTGCCCAACGAGGGCCCCGCCACCTGGGAGCAACAGCTCCAGGCCGGTGCCAATCCACGACGGGACCGCCGTTAACGATCACGACCACAGACTTTTACCAACACTACCTAGCATCATAATTCACTGCATACTTTCCTGACGCTTTCCCCCTGTAATTGTGTGTATCATATTGTCGTATTATTTGTTGTAGATCGCATATCGCTACTTACTATAGACCCCCCCGCATTGTAAATATCTTACATACAGCACCACCTACTTTACACTAGTACGAATAGATCCATTCGTCGACACTAATCAGCGTGTCTGGCGATTTGCCGCCAAGAATATAATCGCTTTTGGAATATCATTGCATGGATTATAAGACTGCTACAGTTTGTACGCATAGCGATCCACGCCTTTTTCGAGAGCCTGTGGACATGCAGTCGAAGAAGAGGGTAAAAAATGTTCGACGTACGCGCAGGTACGCTGGACTAGTAGACAATTAAAACTAGTTTTGGATAATGACTTTGACAACGCAGTCACCGTGCTTGAATTTTGGCAACATATGCCATGCATCGAGGTCCAGCCATTTTCAGCAGAGCGAGACACTCCAAAGGAAACGACATGGCAAAGTCGGCCGCTGTTGGACCAACGCCCCTTGCAAACCACTCTACTGTCCCAAGATGCTCTTCGACCTAGAGCGTATCAGTGGCTATATATTCACGGGAGAGTTGAAAATACAAATGCAGCATATTTCTTGATTTCTGGTTCAATCTCCTGTTTCAGAACCTGCCCGAAAAGGGCGGTGGCGGTCCGGCGGGTCCCTTCTGGAAAAGACCGCGGAGAACTGCTGAGAATAAGGCGTTGGACGATAGGACCCATTAAGGATCCCTCCGCGAAGTGGGTAACTACGAACAACTTCAGTCCGATGTGATTTCCGCGCCGCGCTTACAGTATAGGTTGTTCACGTATCCTGGTCCAGACGATGGCGCACGCAGCCTCCCGTCCACGGAGTATTTGTTGATGAGGTACTCTGCAAAAGATTGGAAACGATCCGGACCTAGCAGACACGAGTTTACCGATAATTGCGGTGCTCTCTCCCAGCACAACGTCTCCGTCGGTAATGACGGGAGACTTTGCGAGGGGCGTCAACTCAAGCAAAGCCTCGGGAGCGCGCTGGATGATTCCCGTGAGTTACAGTAAACCCGCCGGGGATGTAGACAGACTCCAGCAGAATTTCTTTGATAGCGCTTAACCTGATACGAGATCCCTAGCTCCTCCTGAAAATGTTGAACACCGGCAGGTTCGACACAGCAATGGGACCTACGAGCAACCACAAGATACGTTGGGAGCGGGAATTGTTTAGATGGTGAACGACTATCATGGTCGTTCGTTGTGAAGGTAGGAAGCAAGGATCTGCACCAAGTTGAAAGATCTGCACAGACTTTTGCGCGGAGATCGAAATCATATCCCCTTTGGGAGATCGACATGGTCGCTCCGGCGGCTCTTTCGCTTCAACGACGACGATGATCTCAACTTGAAGGAGCAAATGGCCGCCATGGCGACGCGCGTCCTGTTCACTATCTGGTTATCACTGTGTTGTGCAGCCTTTTCGTGGCCCCGACAGATTGCGAGTACAAACACTGCTGGGAAACCGAGTACACGCTCTCTTGCTTCCGACGCCATATATCCTCACCCTGAGCGCTCTACTAGTCGCCACCGACCTTCACGAGGACGAACTCGTTAGTCTGCTTGCCAGTCATGGTACCAGAGCTTCCACGCGTTTCCCTTGGGTCCCATTGACGTGTAACAGCTGCTCTCGAGAATTATTCGCGCCGACCCGATTGCTTTCGCCGTGTTGTTGCAACGATTCGTCTACGATGTGGTGAGCTTGAAACGGACGAGGATGGGAGGGTTAAAGGTACATCGCTCGCATGACACACGGCACTCGAAGCTCAACGGCGCAGCCGCTATCTCCATGACCCTCTGCGAGCTCGCTACCGCTACTCACCACTCAGTTCCGCTTGAATGTAAATCGTTCACCGTGGACTCCGAGGCGTCATTCGGACAGATCCAAGGGGAATGTGTCGAGTCCGTTTATTTCCACAGTTTTTCTTGGCCCGGCGTCTGGCATTAACGTTGATTGCAGTGCCCTCTCCAGAAGCGCGCAATTCTGGTCTAGCTACTCGGGTTATCTGCGTGAAGTCCGCAAGTAAAATTCATTGACGTATCTTCAAGTCGCCGACCTTTTCTGCAGCTCAGCTTTGCTTTGCTTTCCGCCGCTGGAACGACATAGGTAAAAATCTCCGTTTCTCTCGGCAAAATCACCCATCTCGCGGCAGACACGGCCAAGGATATTTATAAGAACTCCACAATGGAAAGTATGGCGCTTATCCGCTCAATTTTGGCTCGCGAACAAGCGGACATCGCGGGAAAGACCCGTTGGGATGCGCAACTTTCGGCAAGTTCCCCCAACCATAAATTTTCTTCGCACCACAACCGAGTCGTTAGGAGTTGGCAGACGTTGCTGTTCAATTGAAAGCTATGTCGAACATGATAGACGTTGTGATTAGCGCAGCGGTACCAAAGTTGCAGACCGAACTGGCCACGGTTGGAAGACTTCTCTCGCCTTCTGAACCAAGCCTCACCATTGTTTTCAGCTTGTTGACGTATTCAAGTCTGGACTAGCGGAGGTTCAAATGAGTGCGAGAGTCGAAAACTCGCGAATAATCGACCGAGTTGGCTCCGAACTTCGACTCATTTCCCAGCAAGTATGCGTCTCGCAATTTTGTCCCACACTTCCCAGGTTTAATTTCGCATTGAAGCATGCACATTCCTTGAAGGAAATTGCGCCGGTTCTTCAAACATACCTCACGAATAATTTAGATGTTGCTTTGTCACCTTTTCGAACACAAAGTCTGCAAACCTTGGATTTAGCAGTGCGTCTCTAGTTCTGGGAAGGACTTGTACTGACGGTTGTTTAGAATTCAGCGCAGGAGCTGTGGATCAATTTAACGTTCCAATTTAATACAATGCAACAGGTTTCTAATTTCTTTAGTTTCATTATGAAGCTCCAGTAATCTGTTTATAGAAACTCCTGCAACTTTCCGAACGTGTGTCTGGTAGTGCCATTATTCTCGAAGCCTCCGAGAAACAGGCGCAAGTCGTTCTTGATGCCCAGATTGCCGCCTCACTTTCTGCCTCGAATCTCACTAACACTCTGACTCTTTTAACAACCACCACTCGTGACTCTCTGGAAAATTTTAACGTCTCTGCAACGCTGCTGATGCAAAGCCTTTCGCCGCCGAGTGGTCTTGGCACAGAATTAATGAGACTGGTAGAAGTAGTTCTGCACAGTAATGCTTTTCCGTTTGCATATCCGCATCAGCTTACAGCGTCTCCAGTCGACCCGTCCACTGTGACATACCTGCACGGTCTCCCCGTTTTCCCTGTCATTTCTGCGGTCTTAAGTTTTCTGTTCTACCTCCTCCGCTCGTCCTTTTCCGCAACAATGGTGCGTCGCTGGTGATGGGCCCCCTTTCCTTGGATTTACCATTCTCTAGAGCTTCGTGTTGCTTTTCTTCTCATCCCGCAAGTTCATCAAACCAGCTTACGATCAAGAAGCTGCCGTTGTGTAAGCGTTCACTCGTACTTCGGGTTAGACTCACACGTACAGTCAGCAGTAATCTATGCCATAATGCGCCAGTACCCCGTCCATATCCTTATCCACCTCCGACGCGAATACGTCTGGATCCCGAAATAAATTCGCGCCCAAGAATTCGCAAATCTCGCATACCGGATAGACTGTGCAATCGCCTTTCGCGTTGACTCTGAACCAGTAAACACCAATGTATTTTTATTCACACAGTTATATTCAACGATTGCCTTGCTGTGAATGTTGTGAACTTGTGTGCAAGGGTGAAGTTGACGTCGGCTATGTACGAAGCGCGATTGGTTCGGACTTGAGTTTGATGTGATAAGATTCTAATCTGTTTGGTATCGGCCCGTGATCTCGACATCCAAACTGCCACACCTGCTAAAGCTTAATTGCGAACTTTTGCTGCCGAATTTTCTCCCTGAGCCTCTAGAAGTTTCCCGGGAGCCCCAGAGCCATTACAGGCACGCTGAGCTAGGACCAAACAACCCCCCGAATGTCCTGGATACGTGTTACAAGATGACGAGCAAACCACCAGCGCGCCGACAACGCCCCGTACGCTGCTGTATGCGAGAAGTACAGGTCTCTAACTAGAAGCCTTAGTCTCCATCGAATGCTGCTCCAATGGATCTCCCGCCACCGAAGAGTAAAGTTACCGATAAAAATGCGCCAAAGGTGCGTCCGACGCTGTCTTCCTTCTTTCAGGCCAATATTGGTCCCCCAAATCCACGCTTTGTATCCACATTTCAACTGACCTCTTTACTCATCTCGCTTGTAGGTGAGGCGTATTGACGACGATTCGGAAGAAGAAGCAGTCTTAAAGATCCCCACTCCGGTGAGATGCTCTGCATTCCCTCGCTGTTGTGGCTTCCTTACCTTGCTTGTAGGTGAGACGTATTGACGACGATTCGGAAGAAGAACCCGTCTTGAATATTCCCACTAGGGTGAGACGCTCGGCCTTCCCTCGCCGTTGTGCCTTCAACGCCTTCCCAGGAATTCCGCACCAGAGCCCAAGTCAACGAGGTTTGCCGCGACTTTTTGCACCGCCGCTGCTATCGGGGAAAAAAATGCAATCGGATTCATGTTCCTCGGTCAACTGGAGGACAGGTGGGTTACCTTTTTCGACCATCCCCTTTCCTCACTTTCGTCGCTCCCTAGCCCACGATATCTATGGTTGGTTTGCCCCGCAGAGCTTGTTCCCGGGTTTAATTGACCAACATAATAGACTTCGATACCGTGTACATTATCCATGATGGACCAGTATGTCGTAAAGCTTCCAAACCGACATCTCCAGGAAGGAGACGATCAAGCAAGGCTACCTATACTTTACCTGTTCACTTGCTAACTCTTTCAACTTCCCAGACGGCTCAAGAGCCCCTTCAGACTCAAAGCTCTTCCTCCAATAACTCGACGTTTACTCCGACCGTTCGGCTCCGTCGGCTAGATTGTCCTCCCGAGAATCCGAGTCAAAACAATACTCCCAGCATGTACAGATACGACGACCTCTCTTGGGATGAAGAAAAGAGTATCTGGGGATATAAGACGGACAGCGCTGCCTGGGCCGATGTTAGTATTTCGTCCGACGAAAGTTTGACGGAAGGATCTTCGTCTGTACGCGAAATCTTCAGCGCCCGGTAGTAATATTTTCTGATCCTCCTGCAGACAATTTCGACCGCGGGAACCTCTGCATCGTATTTTTCTTCCCCTGATCGAAATCAGGCTCAAACGACGGTAAAATACCCACCGCCGCCGCACCGAGAGGTCTGCCGCAAATGGTTGCGGGACCGATGCTATTTGGGCCATCGTTGTAACTATGTCCACCAGGATTTGGATTACGATTTCCCAGTGCGTTGCAACCAAGTCGTCGTTGAGTTTACAACTGACACCGCGTCAAGGATCCATCCTCCGCAGCCAATACCAGACGCCTCCCTCCCCCTCCACCGCCGCCGGAGCCAGATTTATTGATAACGCTCCACGATCACACCCGAGTCCGACTCGGTTCTGGTTTCGAGATTCATGAGGTTACCACTAGTGTGGAGACGCCCTGGGTCGTTATCAGCGACATTCCCGTCCGCGTGAAACCTGCCGCAATCAACCAGCTTCTCTCCCGCTTCGGGACGGTACAGGACCTCAAATTTCCGGGAACTATGACCAAGGACGTTATGACCGTGAAAGCCCGCTTCTCCAGCTCTGCGGAAGCCCTCCAAGCGAGCACTGCACTCGATGGCTCTAATACCTTCAGTACTAGGATTTCCGCCCGGACACCTGTCAACTCGAGGAGCGGGATGGTGGATATCCAAGATTCCAATGTGCGGATACTATGGGAGGCTCCCTCGAAGGTAGCATACGGGGGCTACCCGAATCTCGAGAGAGCGCACCAAGCTATAGCAGCAGCTAGAACCCCCTTCGAGGATTATTACGTCCACGCCTCCATCTACGTCGGGCTGCCCTCAATAGGCGCCGTCACAGTCAAGTTTGCCAACTTGCCGCCCAGCGCCGACGAGAAGTGCATGGAACGTTTCGGCCACCCGGATGACATTATGTGGGAGCGGCCGAACTACCTTGTACTCTCTGCTGCTGTAGACGGGATTAAACGTCTCCTCCACGGTCTTGGCACCTTGCGAGAACTAGACGTTCTCCCGCCGCCTTACTCGCATGGCCTCGTCCGAGCCTACGCCACATTCTCATCTTCCTCGGCCGCCCGAACGGCCGCTGCGAACCTGCATGGTAGGAAGCCGATCTGGACGGGTAAAACGCGAATATTCGCCCGTCACGTCCAGACATTGAAGTACCACATGTCGTTGGATGCATACGAGAAGGATGCGCCTCTCATAGACGCCTTGCGGGAAGCGGCGGTCCGTCATGGTTGGGGGATGGCAATAGCTACCCGTCGGCTGCCAACGGCTATGGTGGTCAGACTGTCGGCGGAGGGAATCAAAGCACTTGGCTGGCTCAAGTCCGAGTTCGAGAAGATATCGCAAGGCGAGATTCTCCGGTGCGACGGTGTGGCTGTCTGGGACAACTTCTTTGGCCGATTCAGTGGAGCTGACTATGTGCGGAACGTCACGGCTAATGAACCTGGCGCCAGGGTTCAGATCGACGCCGTCCGACGAGTTCTCAAACTCTTCGGTACTCTTTACCAACGCGCTGCAGTGGGAAGGATTCTCCTCCAGAAGATGAAGGATCTAAAAGCGCAGCGCGTACGGCTCATCCGTGTTCCGGGACGGGTCGTCACTCCTTTCATTACCACACAACTAAAGCGGTTATGTGACGAATTTGGAGCGGAAAACATATTCGTCGATATCTGGGAGCGTACGATCACCCTGCGCGGAGACGACGCGTTATACGAGGCGGCAGTGGATGCTATTCACCGGGTCCAACAGTCATCTCTCGCCCAACTAACCTATCGGCCAAATATCATCGAATGCCCCGTGTGTTTCAATCAAGTCGTCTCTCCTATCACTCTTCCTTGTCGCCATACATGGTGTCGTGCCTGCTTAATCCAATATCTCCTTGCCGCTGTCGAGAGTCGCCGTTTCCCTCTTAAATGCCTCGGTGATGAAGCGAAATGCACCGAGTGCATTCCACTCTCGACCGCTCGGGACATGCTCCAACCGAACGAATTCAACTCCGTCGTCGATGCGGCACTCTCATCCTACGTACACGCCCACGCGAAGGAGTTCCACTATTGCCCCTCCCCGGACTGTCTGCAGATCTACCGCACAGGGCCGAAGGGGACCGTCGTGCAGTGCCCGGCGTGTCTCTTGCGGATCTGCCCGCATTGCCATGCGGAGGCGCACGACGGGTTCGAGTGTGCGGATCGGGACGGCGCGGACAAGCTGTTCAAGGAGTGGGCCGCGCGGCACGACGTGAAGAACTGCCCTGGATGCGCGATCCCCATTGAGCGGGACGAGGGCTGCCACCACGTTACGTGTATCCAGTGTCAGACCCACATCTGCTGGGTGTGTTTGCAGACGTTCCCGAAGGGCGAGGGGATCTACAAGCACATGCGCACGGTGCATGGGGGAATCGGGCTTGGTCAGGAATATTGATGCAGGTAAAATTTGTTTCCTCTGCTTGTATTTGTATAAAATCGTCAGACATCGTCTAGTCGTCGTTTGTTGTACTTGTACCTCCTCTATTGTTTGTAACGCTTATTGTAGTCTCTCGTACACTTCTTATACAAGCACAGATGAATATATTATATACGACACAGTTTACACATAGGGACAGCAGACATGAGAAGAAATACACATGATGAACATCGTCATTGCATATACTCGTACACCACAAACTACGTGCGCGTATGAGCGAACCGAGCCAAGTCTGAAGCGAGGAGAGCAAACACACCTTCTCATACGGCTGGCGCGGGGGCTGCCCGAAGCGTGGCAGCGATTCGGGCAGCTCCGGCCGGTCAAGGTAGGGTATCTCCCCCCCGAGGTGATCGCGGTAGCCAACCGTCTCCGGGGGGTAGTCGCGCAGCTCCTCGGGGTACGCGCGGTCGACGGGCGCGTACACGACGTACCCGTCGACCGTGAGGTGGTCCCCGCGGCGGTTCCACATGCCCTTGCGGACCGCGGCACGGTAGGAGGACGGCGGCGTGCGCTGCACGGGGAGCGTGAAGCTCGGGTTGCGCGCGGGTTCTTGCGGCGGATCCGGGAGTGGGTTCGCGCGCGGGGGCGTCGGCATGGGGCCCTGCGGGATAGGCGCAGCGGGGGAGGTATGCCGCGAATGCCGCGATGGGTGCTGCGGCGAGCGGCGCGTGCTATCGCCTGCGCTGGGGCCCTCGGGAATCGCGCTCAAGGAGGAGGAGGCGCTTACGACGGGCACCGAGGAGTGCCGACCGAGTGCTCGGCTGCTTTGCTTGTGGGTTTGCGGTATGACAAGAGGGCTCAGCATGCTGGTGGGCTCATCGACGAAGTTCGAGACTCCTGACATTGAGGAAGAAGACGGGCCACCGAGCTGCGCGGGAAGGGACGACTGCCGGGACAGGGAATTTGAATTCGAAGTGGAGAGGTGCTCCATGCGACTCGCGAGTTGGGAATCTATAGACCCGCGGGACGGCGGTGCATAAATCGGCTGAGACGGCCCGGCACTAGAGCTGCGCGTCCTGTAGTGTTGCGGCGTGCGTACGATATTCGAGGAGAACGTCGGCTGCAGCTCGCGCGCGGCGGTAAAGGTCTCCGGCTGATACGAGCCTTCGCGCTGGTATTGTCGGGGCCGGTCCAAGGGGCGGTCGAGGGAGGGAAGGCCCTCGGTCGGCGGCCGTCGTTCCGCTGGTGGCTCGGAGGAGTGGCGCGTCGGCATGGTGTTTCTGCGCTGGGGTTGCGGCGTCGGGTCTGTCATCTCGCGGGGCTGTGGATGGCGGGCGTACATCGCCTGCGAGGCGTTCTCCGGGTGGCGGCTGGTCGATGCAGGGGGTGGCGGCTCGGGCCTGCGGGCACTACCTCCACCAGCTTCGTCTGCGTCGAGGTTGCGAGGATTCCATACCCACGGTGTGGCCGCGGCGAGGCCCTCCTCGCTGGTGGGACCAAAGAGCTCCTCCCTGAACAACGCAAATATCACGCCTGGTCGCGTCAGAACGCAGATATACACACCTCGGGACCATATTCGTCAGACCAAGCGGGTTGTCGGACAGCTTTGTCGCGAGATACTCGGCACTGGGTGGGCGCGGGACGCGCTTGTACGGATTGAAAGAGGCAGCAGCGGCCATTTGCTGCTGCTGGGCCTGCCATTCCTGCTGGCGGTGCTGATGCCAGGCTTGACCAGGGATCCAGGACTGAGCGGTCTGGGAACTAGATAAAGACCATTGGGACGAGTTGAACGCGGGGTTCATCGACCAGCTGCCGTTCTGCCAATCTTGAGGGTTTACACGGATATGTGGCGGCTTCGGCGGGGGCCCATTGAATGGTAGCTGGGGGAAGCCAGGGGGGGCCTGAGGATATGAGTAGCTTCTCGAAGGCATGGCATACTGGTAGGACATGTCCTGGCCACAGGATAGAATGAGATATTTTCCTATGCAGATACAGTCCTCGACGTACGGGACACCAGAACTATCCAGAAATGGACACCGCAGGTTCGAGCGGAAGCAAATCTAGGTCCCTGTAAACCGCGTTTTTTCCGAAAAATCGGAGGGATCGCGGGGGAAAGAGACAAAGGATGAAAGGGGTATACAGCTGGGGTCGAGAATAGGTCCTTTTTATTCTCGCGATCCCATGAGAACCGGGCACCTTGGCCGTTCAACAACACAAGTTTGGCACTGCTTTTTCTCTTATTGCCGTGATCTGACCGCGACCGCCGCAGTTGCGCTTACCTCTCCCCTTGTGTTTCTCTTGCTACTGGACAACGACTAAAACAAGACCTTTATTATGCTGCTGCTACCAAGTAACCTTGAACTGAGCTTGTTCGACCGCGTTGTATTCTTAAGCTTTCTCCAGTTGTCAAACATCTATCCGAGAAGATGCTGCATATCTGTCTTGCTGCTTTGAAGCTTGAGCGGTGACAGGACCAGTGACTCGCTCAGTAAGGATCAGGTCCGCTCCGTGGCGGCCCTACCCGTCCCACCGATGGCTGCGGACAGCGCTGCAAATCTTATCCGAGGCGGAAATGACTTCCATTTCATCGGTGAACGCGGCGGAAGCTGCCGTCCAGACTAATCACTAATTGCTCAATCCGCAATTCCTCGATTTGACTCCTTTTCCCCCGCCCAGATTCTCATATGCAGATTATTTCTCTCTCAACTGAATCAAGTACATACACTGAACAAAAAAGAAAATACGCAAGCAGAATGCCGGGAAATCCAACATTCAACGCTTCAAAGTCTGCCAGAGTCAAACCCTGAGATTTACAACCACGAAAGGAAAGTGAAAATTCAAACCGATAGGATAGATGTGGCGGGGAAATGAACATCGGTCGTCTGCGACGTTTTCACGCTGACCTCTAAGCTTTGCGCGTGGTTGTTTTCACCCGGCGCATCTTGCCAAAGCGAGCTCTGGATAATGCCCGTGGCGCTCGAGTCCGTCCGGAACATCGGTGCTCGGCAGTTGAGCGTCGCCATCAACATGTTCGAGTACCTGCCATCGTCAGCATTCACGCGACGGCCACTGGCATGCGGAAACGCGCTCACAATTTCCCTAGGGTAAAGAAGCTGGAGATCGTCTGGTCAACCCGAGAAAGCAGCACCGAGCGAGGTGTAGACGCACAGAATGTAGTACCAGTTCCACTGCGAACACGCGACCCATAGTACGAGTTCCACCAAAGTCGCCATGCTTGTAACGCATCCGGTCTCGACGCTGAAGCGAATCAGCTTATTGATGAGGCCAACCGTCTCCCGGATCTGCGATCCTCTCTTCCGTCTGTACAGCTGCCAGTGGAGGAAAGGTGGTTTAGGAAAGCAAAAATATTGGGGTGATACGCACTATGAACACCAAGGATCCGGTGATGAGAAGATCAGATAACGCGCTTGCCGCGAGCGAGGTCTGTCCGTCTTCGAGTCAAATTCACTTCAGTAAATTATACTACTGCCCTCACCGTGACCTCCGCCGAGTGTGCATACAGCGTCTCGACGCGGCGGCCCTCCAAGGCCACCTGGATGTTGAAGTAGAATGCGGCCACGACCTGTGTGAGCATAACCTACGTAGCCGGAGTGAATTTCGTGTTCAAGGCATCTCGGCGCCAACCACCTACGCTTCCGATGATCGCAATGAAGGGCCATATTTTCCGCGAGGACAGGGTCCAGATACGCCAGACGTAGAAGCTCTGCGCCATCACAGCCACTTCATGCACAAAATGAGCGTGCACCTCGGGTCGTTTTTTTATATACTCACGAATGCTATTGAGAGCGGGTAAGGGTTCGTACGACCAGTCGACGATGGCGAGGGTTTCCAGGTCGCCCCAGCCTGGTCCATAGGCGTTCCATGCAGCGATGGTCATGAAGATGGTGAAGA
This sequence comes from Mycena galericulata, assembly GCA_029289565.1. NCBI lineage: Eukaryota > Fungi > Basidiomycota > Agaricomycetes > Agaricales > Mycenaceae > Mycena > Mycena galericulata. The sequence goes on from JARKIA010000254.1 coordinate 176,145, forward strand.
CCGTCTCAAGTGTGAACATTGACCATACTGCGTGGCCCTTCAATCAGTCATGTTCTTTTTCCTTTGAGAAGGGAACCGTACCGAGGACTTTGAACCCGACGCGATCTTTCGGGAATGTCTCGAAGTACATATCTTCATCATGCATACCGTCAGTATCAGTGAGTTGAATCGAACAAAAGAGTCCTTACAAACTTGGACGATGAGTATGCCATACAGACAGTAGCTCCACATAAACCCAAGGACCTAATAATCAGTGCATCAGCCAGCGAAATGACAGAATATGCCATCCGTTCGTACAAAGGGGCCTGTTCTGGACGCCGGATAAATGTTAGCTGCAGGGAGCAAAGGGAATGGTAACGGAGGACTTGCACAAACGGAAGGTTAACACCAGGAATCACTACGGGCGCCATGAAGAGAAGGTCGACGTTCCGTCCCAAGCTCGATGTCTTATATGACGTTAGGAGACTCGATCGATTTTTTAAATAGCGCCGCGGAACTATAGCTGAGTGCTGATCAGTTCGATGTTGACTCCATTATCGCGATTCGGGAGCTACAGTCACTGCGTTCCCTTATCTGCCAGGGTGGATACTTTGCGATACTGGGGGCATCCATGGTATCTGACAAGAGGGTGTTTCACACATCCCAACTTGAGCCACAACTTGACCGCCGAATTGGGGTTGTTGGGGTACAAGTCTAGATCCACTGAAGCCTAGGTCTTCCCGATATAGTAGTAGATAAGATGAGATAAACTATATAAAGAAACCCTAACCCTAGCCATCGCGTTTCGGATAGTGAGTCCAGCGTCCCTACTGAATCTGGGAAACGTGGGTGTGCGGAAGCTGCCGTTGAGACTAACCATTAATTACGCAATGCGCAAATCCTCAATTCAATTCACACCGACGTATGCCAAATTTAGGGACGCCGGATTCACAATCTGAAACGCAATTGCTAAGGTTAGGGTTTCCTTATATGGTTTATCTCATCTTATCTATTACTATATCGGGAAGCCCTAACCCTAGCAATTGCGTTTCATATTGTGAGTCCGGCGTCCCTAAATTTGGTAAGATTCGGTGTGATTCCTTTTTTTCTTGCCCAGATTCTTATCTGCAGATTTTTATTTCTCAACTGAATACAAGTACATACTCCGAACAAAAATGAATGTGCACGAGCGGAATCCGGTAATCCAAGATCCAAGACTTCAAAGTCTGCCCGAGTTTGGCCCGAGCCAAACCCTGAAATTTACAACCACGAAAGGAAGGTGAAGACACGGATTCAAACCGATAGGAACGATTTGGCGGGAAAATGAACATCGGTTGTCGGTGACGCTTGCACGCTGACCTCGAAGCTTTGCGCCTGGCTGTTTTCACCCGGCGCAGCGTACCAAAGTGAACTCTGGATAATGACGGTGGCACTCGAATCCGCCCGGAACATCGTTGCTCGGCAGTTGAGCGTCGCCATCAACATGTTCGAGTACCTGCCATCGTCAGCATTCACGCGACAGCCATGCGGAAACGCGCTGACAATTTCCCTAGGGTCAAGAAGCTAGGGATGGTCTGGTCAACCCAAGGAAGCGGCACCGAGCAAGGCGTAGACGCACAAAATGTAGTACCAGTTCCAATGCGGACACGCGACCCATAGCGCGAGTTCCATTAAAGCTCCTATGCTTGTAACGCATCCGGTCTCGACGCTGAAGCGAATCAGCTTGTTGATGAGGCCAACCGTCTCCTGGATTTGCGACGATCTCTTCCGTCGGTACAACTGGGGGAAAGGTAGTTTAGGAAAGCAAAAGTATTGAAGTGATAGTACGCACTATGAACACCAAGGAGCCGGTGATGAGAAGATCGCATAAAGCGCTTGCCGCGAGCCAGGTCTGTCCGTCTTCAAATCAAACTTCACTTCAGAAATTCATACTACTGCCCTCACCGTGACCTCCGCGGAGTGTACATACAGCCTCTCAACGCCGCGGCCCTCCAAGGTCACCCGGATGTCGAAGTAGTAGAATGCGGCCACGACTTGTGTGAGCATAACCTACGTAGCCCGAGTGAATTTCGTGTTCAAGGCATCTCGACGCCAGCCACCTACGCTTCCGATGATCGCGATAGGCAGCCATATTTTCCGCGAGGACAGGGTCCAGATGCGCCAGACGTAGAAGCTCTGCGCCATCGCAGCCACTTCATGCACAAATAATAAGCGCGCGCCTCGGGTCGTTTTTTCTTTTACTCACGAATGCTATTGAGAGCAGGTAAGGGTTCGAACGACCAGTCGACGAATAGGAGGGTTTCCAGGTCGCCCCAGCCTGGTCCATAGGCGTTCCATGCAGCGATGGTCATGAAGATGGTGAAGACCGTCTCAAGCGTAAACATTGACCATACTGCGTGGCCCTTCAATCAGTCATGTTCTTTTTCCTTTGAGAAGGGAACCGTACCGAGGACTTTGAACCCGAAGCGATCTTTCGGGAATGTCTCGAAGTACATATCTTCGCCATGCATATCGTCAGCGTTGGTGGGTGTAATTGAACAAGAGTCCTTACAAATTTGGACGATGAGCATGCCATAGAGGCAGTAGCTCCACATGAACCCAAGGACCTAGTAATCAGTATGTACATCAGCCAGCGAGATGACAGAAAATGCCACCCGCTCGTACGAAGGGGCCTATTCTGGACGGCAGATAAATGTTAGCTGCAGGGAGCAAAGAGAATGGTAACGGAGGACTTGCACAAAGGGAAGGTTAACACCAGGAATCACGACGGGCGCCATGGAGAGGAGGTCGACGACCCGTCCCATTGAAGCTCGACTGTCTTATATGACGCTGGGAGACTCTATCGATTTTTAAATAGCGCGGCAGAGCTGTAGCTGAGCGCTGATCAGTTCGATGCGTTGACTCCATTATCGCGATTCGGGAGCTACAATATGTGTGGAGGCCGGAAGAAGTTCAACCAGTAGGAAAAAAGCCAACAAGGATGCGTCTGGTTCAAACCTGGCTCAGACTTGCAAAATCCACAGTAGTAGAACAAGGAAAAGTTGGAGATGCGGTGACTATTTGAGAAATTACGAAGACGTGCGTGGACTTATTTGTTTTCTGTGGCGAAGATAATCGACAAGATCATCCCATCGGCGCTGATGATGACTGTAATAGAATCCGACGTCGAGGAGCCGCGCTTGAATTCTGTTTTTGGCATCCGTTCCGCGGATCCGTAGAAGGAGTTGTGAGAGGAAACAGGAGAGGCGCGGAATTTGAACAGATGTTGCAGAAGTCGGCCAAATTGAGGAGTTAAAGGTGTGAGTCCGGCTCGTCCGATTGAGTCCTCGCAGCTTGCCAGCAAGACGTTTCGGCGGTTCCGGCACTTCCGGCCCGACGTCCGGCTCGGCTTTTTGAATTGTAGTTTTTTCGCCACAGTTTCTCTCCAGCCCTAGGCCTCGATCTACGCTTACGCGGCCACAAGTCCCATATTACAGAGGATTTAGCTCACCGTCTCAACACAGCTCAACACTTCAAGATCAACTTCAATTAAGGCGGATCTGTCCAAAGAACCTACGTGTATTTCGTTATTTCACACACGAGAGAGCGCAATGAAATTCACGGAAGGGCTTTTTTCTTTTTTAACCAATTCACCCAGGGTCTGTTGAATCAACTCCCAGAATGAATTCTGACCTAACAGTATCAATCAAGGTGAATTATACGAATCGCTCATAAGGACTTACATAACTACCTCTTCCCACATTGATGACCCGCAACGCAGTACGTGACAAACTATGTCAAGTGAGTGACCACTGATCATTTTCGCCATCTTCATACAGTGGATGGACATCTCGATGGTTCCAAGCGCCTACACTGCAACCGTCAGCATGGACAGAGCGGACCAGGAAATAATGTTCTTGCCCAACGAGCACTGGATGATGCTGTTTCGTTGCTGTTTCGTCATTCAAGTCAAGAAGACAGCCTTGTTATTCTCATACGTAGACGTCGCACACGAGATCGATGGTGCTTCGAAATCAGACACGGCGCGCGTGAATACGCAGGGATTCAAGAAAGACGTGTGGGTGCATCAGCGAGAGCGGATAGTCACCGAGGGAACCATGCACAAATCCCGCCAGAACCCAGAGCTGGGAGAAGCTGTTCGCAACAGGGGATGCGACGATTATAGAGGCGAGCCCGTTCGATAAGATTTCGAGGATTGAGTGCACTGGCAAGGGGAATAGAATTTAGAGGCGTCAGGACTATACCTTCTCGGGAAGGCATTAGCTGGGACGCGACGGGTGCCACTCAGAGACGAAGGAGGCGATACAGAGGCATTAGCTTTCATTATACATGCGTAATGGCACTCAAGGCAAAAAAAAACTGCTGGATCCACTCACCTCGTCCTGAAGCGGATCCGAGCTCAAGCAGCCCCGAGAATTGAGTCAATGGTGGTGAAGGTGCGAAGTAAGGAGCAATTGCTCAGTAATTGATCGGGCATCAAAATCGGGCCGCGCTGACCAACTCACTCCTTGCTCACAAACCACCACAGAAAACATACTCGGAGATGATTCAGCTTCGGTCGAATCTTGGAATGGCTCTCAAATCTGCTATCTGCTGGGATTCATTTAAAGGGGGAACAAGGAATTGCAGTTTTCAGCACCCTCCTCCTCTTTCAAGTTCCCTAACAAAAAATGGTTCAAGATCTCATCCGCGACTCGACAGCTGGGCAGATCATCAACTATATCTCCAATGGTCGTCTCTTGCCCTACCCAGAGCAATGACCTGACTACGTGGTGCCAAACCACTTTCTTCTTCCCTCTTCCGAGCGGAAAGATCACAACGGAGTCGAATCCGATGCCGCGACCCTGTGCGGGGACTCTAAACAAACCAAGGACGGGTCAAAGATCTCCTCTCGGCCTGACACAGAAATAAAGCGCGAGTCTACTCTTGTTGCGAATCTCGAGTCACAGCAGAAGCAGCTCGACGATGCTACTGCCGTACCAGACCCATATCTTGTGGGGTGGAATGGTGATTCAGACCCCGAGAATCCCAGGTCCGTTATTTTCCAGTACGTTTATTGTACAAAACTCATCGTCTCGCAGAAATTGGTCTTTTGGAAAGCGAGCCTTCGTCGCATTCAACATCAGCTTCCTCACTTTCAGCATATACATCGGCTCCGCAATATATACGTCGTCTATACCAGGGCTGATGGCTGAATTAAACGTTTCGCTGACCACTGCTACGCTTGGCCTGACGCTCTATGTTCTCGGTATGTTACGGAATTCGTCCATTCGATTCCTTTCTCATTGCTCAAACAGCGTACGGAATCGGGCCAATGTTCTTATCCCCCCTGCAAGAACTTCCGATACTAGGCCGTAACCCCATCTACATGGCGACTCTCTTCCTTTTTGTTATCTTCCAGATTCCGATAGTCACCGCGAAGAACATTAGCACAGTCCTTGCTATGAGGTTCATGACAGGCTTCTTTGGAAGTCCTGCACTCGCTACCGGGGTGTGTATATACCTCCGCTCGTCGTATGTGTACGTATCTGACCGTGCCGAAGGGAGCCTCTATGGGTGACATCTTCCCGCAATCCCAATTCGCATATGTCCTCGGAATTTGGGCACTCGGCGCTGTTGCGGGCCCCATCACAGGTCCGGTCATTGGCGGGTTCGCAGCGCAGGCTGAGTCATGGCGCTGGCCGATGATGGAGCTCCTATGGATCACCTCCTTCGCCGTTGTGTTCTTGTCCCTCTTCCTGCCCGAAACCTACGAGCCCACCATCCTGCTCCGACGTGCCCAGCGCCTGAGGAAGCTTACCGGCAACCCTGAGCTCCGAACAGCGGTGGAACGCGACGACGAGTCAAAGAGCGCCAAGGAGCTGATGTATGAATCTCTCGTGCGGCCTCTGGTTCTGGCAAAGGAGCCAGCGCTGGCCTTTGCCAACGTTTATCTCGGCTTTGTCTGTACGTTGTTTTCTGCCCTCGCCTGCGCCGACACTGACGACTGATTTAGACGCCATCTTCTACCTCTGGTTTGAGGCATTCCCGCTCGTGTTCAACGGGATCTACCACTTCAATGAAGGTGTCAGCGGCCTACCCTTCCTTGCCTTCATCGTCTCCGGCTCTATCACCGTGAGTTTATCCTCCAAGTTGTGCACCATCGTTCTAACATCGCACAGTACACCGTCTACTGTCTGTACCAGAAATACCATATCGCGCCCCGCTATGCACGCGCCGCCGCCGCCGGAACCGAGATCGCACCAGAAATCCGCCTCGAGATAGGGCTCATGGCGAGCATCTTTATCCCCACCAGCGTCCTCATCTTCGGTTTTTCCTCGAAAGCGAGCGTGCCTTGGATCGTCCCCGTCATCGGCGCGGCCCTCTACCTGCCCGGCATCTTCCTCAACTTCCAGAGCATCCTCATGTATATCACGTCTGCGTACCCCGCGTACGCGGCGTCGGTGCTGGCTGGGAACGACTTTTTCCGGTCGGCGATTGCGAGCGTCTTCCCGTGCGTCTTCTTCTTTCTCTTATCCCTACCTGTGCGCTAATGTGAGCGCACAGGTTGTTCGGCCGCGCGTTCTTCACCAACCTTGGGCTTGGGCCTGGCTCGGCGCTTCTAGCGGGGATTTCCTTCCTCCTGATGCCGGTATTTTGGGTGAGTTTGATTATCTGTCCTACCTGGCCCGGGCTAATGTACTGTGCAGCTTTTGATCAAATACGGACACGTCCTGCGCCAGAGATCTAAATACGCACATAGCCAATAGCGACCGCGGAGCGCCAAGTTCTGTCTCGTCGGGCACGCCCCATCCACACATGGTCACGGGGACCCAAGTGTTGTTGGTCCCTTAGAGTTGACTATGTCCACTGTATCGTATACTGTTGTATTTCTAGGCTTCCTGTTTCAATTCAAAGAACGAATAGGGTTTATGTAATGCATGGCAGTGTTTAACGTTTATACATAATTAGACAAAAGTTTGTGTGGACTGTTCTGACCATCAACTCAGTAGAAAATTGGCACGCTGGGTGGACTATTGAAGTGCTGGTCAAGTATGTCCTCCCCGGGCGCTTCTTTTTGAAGATATCATGGATACCATCTTCTACGGTCATCTCCGTGCATCCTCCATTCCAGTGATAGGACCTTTCATGCTGAAGGAGCCGCCAACGGTGTATTAGGCCTGATTGGCTGCCGCTCAACGCGGTTTATAACGAGATATGCAATGAGCCTGACGGCAGTGCTAACCGACATGGTTTCACGTCTTACAGTAGAATGATTAAACAAACATTCAGGTGCAATCGACGGCAGTCTAAGGGCATTGCCGAAGTTGTGGTATTACCACGATCTCTCTATGTTAGTGAGTCCTATAGCTACAACAAAATTACTAGTCCCTCGTTACGGTACGATAATGTCTCGCTGAATTATAGCATCTCGAAGGTAATGACTTCTAGCTGAAATAAAGAGCAGACTCGATCGGCTTGTGGCCTCAATGCATATCTTCACATGTTGAGAATTGTTGAACCGTGGGAATGTTGTGATCCGCGATCCGATCAGTTACTGCTCATATTCTTGAACTTGAAGCCACTTCAGCCCTTCGTCTTGTCTTGGCCGTGACCAAACCGAACTGGGGGGTACTAAGGAGACTGGGTCCGTGATCGAATTATACGGTTATGTAAAATAATTGAGAGAACGTGGTGAATCGGACGGCCAAAAATGCTCTCGGCCCACCTGAATAATCAGCATTCTGAAAAGGTTGAAAGAGTCTACGCCGCGGACGGATACTATTTAGTAGTATGTATTGGAGCGCCCAATGAGCGCCTGCGAGCGGCGTCAAATATCAACCGCGCGCATCAAGTTCAACATCTGATGGCGCCCACAACAACCTAAAACGCCAATTCATGGTTGCTTTCTCCCCTCATGCCGAAACTCATCCAAGAAGCGGTAAAGTCTAAAGAAGGCGAAATGTAAGGCATTCTCATCTTGGGCCTCATATAGTTTCGAACGTCTGCCGTCTGGTGTAGGACTGATCCAAGTTCTGCTTACGCTCAAACCAGCTTCAACGAAGATTCGGAGCAGTCTTCTCAAGTAGGTTTCGTCTCCCACTTCAAGTCAACTCACTGGATTGAAAGTTAGCCCGCCTCCGAGTCGCCAGACCCAGTCCAATGTCTTCAAGAGGTCCTGTCCATCTGCGGTCTTACTTACAACGCCGAGGACATCGCCGTCTTGCGTGAAGGAACAGAGATGGGCCGTCAAGCTGTGTTCAACGTTGCCAGAAAGTGGATCGTCCGGATCTTCGAGCTCCACGACGGCCTCAGACAGCCTGCAACATTTTTCTGGCGAATTTTGAAGGACCTCGAGCGCGCCAATGCCCCGTCCGAACGCATCCAATACCACGGTATCCTTCCCAACACGGCTCTGCACTACACTGTCACAGAGTTCCTTGATGGTTCTCCCCTCACCGTTGAGCTTTGCAGCCGTCCCGAAGTCCGCCAGCAAATTGTCTCCTTTTATCGAGTCTTGCGCCAAATCAACGTGCCAGACACGGTGGGCACGGTGGAGGATTACATGCGGCCTCGCCTCGAGCTTCTTGAAACCCGGATCCGTTCACTCAGTGCGGACGTTTCCCAACGGGTCGGCGCATTATCCTCTCTTTCGGATTTCTGCCCTTTTCGGATGGTCGTTTCGCATTGCGACATGGTCCCTGAGAATATCATCGGTCGCTTTAAGCCCTCCCTGTCAATTTCGGTTGTCGACTGGGAATTTTCCACGTATGTCCCCGAGTTTCGTGTCGGAGCCCAGCTCGGTACCAAGTATGGCCGCGAGGTTTGGGGGAATGACTTCATGGACAGGATTGGATATGGGCCGTACTCTGACGAAATCATCTGGACAGAGAATCTATGCATGATAGCAGAGGATTATGAGCCCCCTGATTTTGAAACACAAGTACTGTTAGCTCTCGAAGTTAGGTAGCCTTATTTCATCGCATGCAATATGATTGTTTCAGGCATTTTTTACAACTTACCCTCACAGGATGGTGAGATTCGAGGTGAGGCCCCCGAAAACTTACAATAAGCAGGCGAGGACCTCCCTCAAGACTATAAATGTGCACTTTTCTTGTCATCTTCGTCTTCCTTTTACTTCACCGCATAATCTCAGTGATTTTAACCACATGTTACATAAAGAGGTCACTGAATGGAATCAAATGTGTATGAAGGGTGAAGGATCTTCAAGCCGCGGTTTGGAAATCTACAAGACATCGAATTTTGAATTCTGAATTTTTGGTCAACTCAACCGGGACCGGGCAGATATCGAGTCAATAACGCCGAGGGACGGTATCTTTTCGGGAAATTCAGATTTTTTTCAGGCAACATCCAAGTTTCCTTGCAGGTTTCAGAACCACACCAATCAAACTTCTCAACAGCTACATACCTAGTCACTTCGGAAGCATAAAGGTGCGGACGGCGCACGTGTGAACTCAGACGGGGTGGGGGCACTCGTCCTGCGGTGAAGTTGAATGCATTCGACGTCGACGCACCGGTCTCCAGCAGAAGTGCAGTCGCAGGCCCGGGTCGAATAAATTGTTGGGGCGCACATCACTCTGAAGTTATATGGGGTGAAATTCCCAGCAACCCGATGGCGGATCAGGGAATGCTTCTGCAGACTTTGTACCCGTACTACAAACATCCCAAAAAAAAAAAAAAAAAAAAAAAAAAAAGAGATTAGATTAATAGATTACCAGTTCGGGCCGGTCCATTGCCGGCCCGTATGCGGCTGTGCACCGTCTGGCACATTGCACAATCCTGTTCGGCTCAGTCATGAAGAGCAGCGATTTTCTCCTCATTGTCGTGCGTTCGTCGCCCGCGGTACGAAGAATTGACCCTCACATACCCAGGTTGCGCTCCTGTGTCCCCCGATAGCTACCTTCCTCATCTCGGGATGTGGATGTGACTTGCTCATCAACATCGCTCTGACAATGTCTGTGCACACCAGTTTGTCTTTTTACTGAAACGACACTGAAGAGTTAAGATCACAGTCTTGGCTACATCCCCGGACACATTGTGCGCCTCAATTTTCCGTCTTTTTTATTGGATACCCATTCAGATGTTCTAGCACGCATTTTGGATCATCTACCGCAAGATCGAGGCGGAGGAGCGCTTTGGTGAAGGGGGTTTCATATGTACGCGTTCTCATGACACGCGTGTTTTGAAACCCATTGTGTCCCTAACAGATACCGGCAATGGGCATTTCGAGCAGAGGTACACCGCCGTTCCCGGGGCGGAATCCGCCCCGCCTCCTTCGTACGGCGCTACAGTCGGCGTCGGGAATCCATGAGCTAAAGCGAAGTACGACCTCTTGTTACCGATTTTGGGTTTGGTTATAGGGTCTGCGAAGAATTCTTGATCATGTACGTATAGTATCTCGAATTAATCGCTACTTCTGGCAGGCATTAATTTATACACAAGATGTTCTGCTCGCACATACATAGATCGATGTTTCTTGTTGCCCCCATGGCGGTATGTACACATGTATCTTGCCGTTAGTTTGAGTATTAACCTGCACGGTCATTGTCTTGGCCTCTCGTGCGATGAGCCCTATTTCCTTTGTCACTGGGCCATCCTCAGTTCAACTTCAAATTGGGAGGGCTGCACTTGACGCCACTTTGTGAGCGTTAAATTGGTCATGACAGTGCGCCTGTTGGTAAAATGAGGGATCTCAGTGCGGCTGGCCTGGATTTTCCCGAATCAGTGATCGGCCTCTTCGAAGATGAGTCCACGGCATTTTTCGGCCAGGACCCACAGAGCATGGCGTACCCACAGGGTTCCGACATTACATGGCGCCCGATTGGGATATTCAACGCAACGTGGTTGACATAATACCGCCGAATCCCGCATACCCAGCAGAGCAACAGCAGAGACGGCTTTATCAGCCCTCTGACAAACCCAATATCCATCTTGCAAATGACTACACCTGTGGATTCCCCGACTTTGAACCCCTTGGTGAAGGAGCTTGGATTATTGCAGCACCCGGAAGGTGGTGCGTGCATCGACTTGACTTTCCAATGACAGACAAGATAACACTTGCCTTCAGGGTTTTTCCGAGAGACCGACCGACAGCACGAGGGGGTTGCCAGCCCCTTTGCAGGCAAGTCAAAACGGTAGTCATGGGTTCGCAGTTAAATGTATGAACGCAGACGGCGCTTCGAGGTCGTTGGCAACGTCTATCTACTATCTTCTGGCTCATGACAGCCCCAGCGGAGTTATTCACATGAACAAGTCTGTAGTACGTCGCCTTCTTTTTCGTCTGGAAGGTCATTTGGGATCTCATTTTGTCAAGACGTACCACATCCTGCACCAAGGTCGGGCCGAATATACTTTGATAACACCAGGAAATCCCCCTACTGTAGAGAAAAGAGTCATCGGGGCGGGTCCGAACGAGACGAGACAGCTTCTCGTCGGTACGGGAGTTTGGAAGATGTCCAAGATTCTCCCCGAGGACTTTAGGCAAGCAAACACAGACGAGAAAAAAAGGAATCTTGGGTGTTTGATTACGGAGGTGGTCGTTCCGGGATTTCAGTGGGAGGATCACAAGTTTTTGACGCAAAGTAAGCTCCTTGAGCTGGTGAAGGACCACCCAGATAAGGAGAGTCTCATGGCGGATCTGGTTCCCCACCTCAAGAAGATATACAATCTAGACAAATGCATAGAATAGAAGAGCGGGGAATCAGTAGAAATAGAGGAACCAGCGTGATATTATTTCCAGGCGAGGGCAACCATGGCACATACGGCCCTTCTATCCTCTCTTTTCTTCTTTTGTCCTGGGCCGATCCCGTTGGATATTCATTAGTATGAGCAAGTTGAAGAGTTACAATGTGTTCCTCTCGCTACTGTCCTATAGTGTAAGTCCATCAATAAATTGACCGGGAAGTAGTACTGTGCCTGGGCCGAAGTGGTGGATCCCTTTGCTCATGGGTAAAAGTTGACGTGAAGCCACGAGAGCAGCAACTCCACTCCAACGAAGAGTAGTAACAACCTTGCCAAAGCATCGCTGGTATTGACCCGCTTATTCCTTGGTTGGCTGGACACGATTCGGATGTGACGAGACTCTCCCCAATAGTAAACACCTTCATCACTTCTCACCCGGAATCTCATACTCCCTCGGCCCCTCAGTGCAGTAGAGCACAACAACCGAACTCTCAAACAACCCAAGGCCGTCTCTTGCGGCTTCACTGACCTGCCGAAGAGCGGCAAGGGTGGAAGCACCACAGGGACCGGCCTTGATGCCCAAGCCATCTAGCTCCAGAACCGCCCGGTGCGCCTCCCCGTCACTCGACACGACGCTTGCTTCCACGCCCGTCTTGAGCACCGGCCAGGCCAAGGTGGACAGCGTTCCGCAGTTCATGCCACACATGATAGTGTCCTCAGTTGGCACCGAAGTCATGGTTCCGGCCTCGAGAGAGGCCCTCAGACATGCAGCCGTAGTGGGCTCGACCGCAATGACCTTGACATTTGAACCGTTCTCACGATCCTGCCCGGCGTGACGGAACTTAAAATGCGCCGTCACTGCTTGGGCGATGGAACCGCACCCAACGGGCACGATGGCGTGGGTAACGAGCTGCCCGCCCGTGGTTGCGAGGACCTGCTCGTCGGACTCGTCGAGCATCGTCCGGTATCCCTCAACGACCCACTGAGAGTATAGTTTTCAGAAAAGCGCTCATTTTAAGAGAAAAACAAGCGGAGCAAACAAACCTGTGGCACCGTCTCATAGCCCTCCCAGCTAATATCCATCAGCAGAAGCGCCCCGTCGTCCGCCTCAGCCTTCTGTCTGGCCATCGTGACACTGTCATCATAATCACCGTTCACGACCACCAAATCAGCGCCTTCGCCCCTAATCCTGGCGCGCGTCGTCTCGGGCATCGACCGCGGCACAAAAACAGTCACGGGAAGGTCAAGATAATGCGCCATACGCGCAACGGCGCGGCCCCAGTTGCCTTCGGTACAAGTAACGATGCTAAGTCCCTGTGCTTTGCCCTTGGCACCCAGAAGGGCCAAGGAAAGAGGCTGTTGTGAGTCACCCTCCTTAAATCCGAGTTTGCCAGCTACGGCATTATAGATGGCCCACGAGGCGCCGAGGATCTTGAACGACGGAAGCCCGAAACGGCTGGATTCGTCTTTGAGGAAGACGTGCCCGAGACCAAGATCACGGGCGACAGAGGGAAGAGTGTGCAGAGGGGTAGTGCTGTAATTGGGGAGGAGGCGGTGAAAATCGAGGATTTGTGGGTTGGCCAGACGAGTATGGCCGTTGGCTCCGCCAGGGGTTTTTTGGGTTCCCGCAGAGTTCAGGTAGACTGAGGTAGACATGTCGGGGAAACACGAGAACAAGTCGGGATATGATCTCAAAGTATACTTATGAACGTTTGAGCGCACGTTGCGATTCGGGAAGTTAAAGACACGGATCCGGAGGATCACAATTTGACACAAAGTGAGCTCCTGGAGCTGTTGAAGGACACTTCAAGACGGTATAAGATCTAGAAGGATTGAGTGGACAAAATGGATTGGAGAATTAAACGACGTAGTATGTTCCTGGCCCGGAGAAGGCAAGACGGCCGAGAGGAAGAACAACCGGCGTGGCCCGAAATGGTTGAAATAATAATACAGGCAAACATCTTCTTCTCCTTTCAAACCTTGTCTCAACCTTGCCTTAATCCTTCGTACGCTGGCGTATAAGCCCTTCAAGCCCTTCAAACAATCTTATTCCTCCGCCTTGAAGGCCTACTTGTTTATTTCTGCATATCATGCACCTCCCAAAAACCTTACTCCTCGCCGGGATTCTCGCCAAAAGAGCTTCTAGCAAAACTTCAAGCGTTTCGTGGATCAGCCCATGCGGAGGAGACGTCTATGGTCCTGGTACAATACTCGCCAAGTGGGTCTCTCCGACGACGATCGTTTCTCCATCCATCAAGCTCTGCATGGCGGTCATCGCAGATAATGCTGGCTGCAGCGCGACTATGTGGCCTTCAGTGTCAGAAATTGAAGGAGTCTACGAGGCAACGGTGACAGTAGCTAATGTAGCGTCAAGCGGAGATTATTATCTGGAGATGGACGGTGGCGCCGGCAACAAGATGCGCTCTCCTGTATTCAGCCTCAGTCGTGAGTCGCGTGATCAAAAAATCTTTGCCAAGTCTCATTTCCCATTTAGCTGTCGGCGCATCCGCGCCCAGTGTCTCTCCAGGCGGCTCTGAGCCCATCGATGGTTCACAACCTCAAGCTCAAGCGCCACTGGGACCACCCGTGAATTCAACCGTTGCTTCCGTTACTGCATTGGAGTCACCTCTGTACCCTGGCTCTCCGCATAGCATCCCCACATCTCCCGTGCAGCCGACCTCAAGTTCTCTCGATCAACCCTCTGCAGTCGCAACTCTTGACCCCAATGTTCTTTCCGCAAAGTCGCCGCCTCCAACCGCCGCCTTCGCGGTTCCACTCGCCGCAGTGGCTGCCGTCGTCCTCGCCGCCAGCGGGCTGTTCCTCAATCACCGTCGCAAGCTCGGCGCGCAGCGTGCCAAGGACGCCGAACGGCTCTCGCGCACCGGGACGGTCAGCAGCTACAAATCAAGTGCAAGTCGAGGAGGAAGCGAGGTCAGCCATGCACTCCGAGTGCTCTCGCGCCACCATGGATACAGAAACTCGCCTGCACCTGCTCCGCTTTTCATGCCGCCGGACGACGGGACGAAGGCTCGGCGCTCATCGACGCGGGACGCTTTCCCTTATCCTGCGTATGCGCGCTGGGACCCGCCTGCGTATGGCTACGTGTCGCACCACAGGGACCCGCCTACCTACCCCGCCGCCTCCGCGCCGTGCCGCGACGGGCGGCCGCATCTCCCCCAGATCGCTACCACGGGCAGCTTAATGTCCGAGACCGACCCCGCAACGCACGCAGTGCTCGCCGACTACATGCTCCCGTCGCCCACCCTCACGTCGTCCACCTCGATGCCGCGGTGCCTGCTCCCAGCGCCGCAGAAGCTGCACACCCGCGACGACGGCGCTCGAAACCTGTACACGGACAACCCGCTCGGAAGCCCCCCGTCCGACCGCCCGCGGGACCAGGATCTGTATGCACGTGTGGAGCACAAGCTGTCTATGTACCGTCGCAGCTGAAATACTATAATATTTTTTTTTTCAGCTGGGACCTATGTGTGAGGCTTTTCCACCCAAGGTACGTACAGGTAAGTACAAGGGGATGTACAGTACACGGGGGCGACAATGTAATGGATATGTATGCGAATGCGGGCTCGGTGTATTCCGAGTTAGATGTGTTTAGTGATATGTAATGCAGCGTACAGAGACAAGATGTTGTAGTTGTGCAACGAGGAGAGACCAGGAGAGAGAGAGAGAGAATAATACAGCGGCGAATAACCTGAGTTAAAATAACGAGGAAAGCGGAGAAGGAGACTGGAGGGCCAAAATGGGGAGAGCGTGATGCATATGCGAGTATAATGTTACCGAGAGCGGCGAGTCGGCGAGAATGGGAATACCGGTCTAAGCGTGTTATCGCGGTCGTTCGGGTGACCACGCCTGAGCCTCGCGGCCCATGACGAACACCACCTCTTCTTCGTCCTCCTCGTCCACCTCCTCTGTGTCGTCCCCCTGCGTCTGCCCCGTCTTGTCCGCCTGCATGAGCAGCGAATACGGCGACTCGGTCTCCACGACGCTCGGGAGTGCGGTGGGTAGCACAAACTTCTCCCACCCCTCTGTGCTGCGCACCCACTCGCCGCGGATCTCGGCGTAGTCCGACAGCCCGAGTACGTCCCGCACAAGGTTGACGTCCGACGTTTTGGACTGCACGCGTTTAAACGATGCAAGCACCTCGATGCGCACCCAGCCCTGCGAATCCATCTACACCCAAAAAAATATTCAGCTGCCGCTCCTTGCAAAAGAATAAACACCAACCTGCCGACGGAGGTACAAATCGTTCACCATGTTGTCCGGGCTGAGGTAGAACTCGAGCTGGCTGAGGATCTC
The DNA here is from genome assembly GCA_029289565.1 of Mycena galericulata. NCBI lineage: Eukaryota > Fungi > Basidiomycota > Agaricomycetes > Agaricales > Mycenaceae > Mycena > Mycena galericulata. The sequence continues at coordinate 192,120 of JARKIA010000254.1, forward strand.
CTGGCGGAGGCGATCGATGGGAAACGACAAGCGTGTGCGGGGCATGGGCACAGGTGCCGGGAGGTGCGGCGGGTATTCGTAGCCTGTGGGCAGATACGGCGCGGGGTTGTACCCCTCCGGCACGAGCGGCGTAAAATGCGGCGGGGGTGTTATGGGGAACGGCGGTGGCCCCGATTGTTGCTGCTGCTGCTGCTGCAGCTGCTGCCCAGGTGCTCCGCGCGCCTGCTGTTGGTATCCTCCACGCCCGTAGCCACGGAAGCCACCCCGGAAGCCACCCCGCCCACGACGCCCGCCGTACGCACCGCGCGGCTCGTACCCGTACGCGCCCCCATTATAGGACCCTCTCCGTGGGCGGCCAGTGGGAAAGTCCGGGTCGCGTGGGGGCCGGTCCGCCTGCGCCTGCGCCTGCTGGTGTGGCGGCGGGTACTCGGGCTCGCGGGGCGCAGCGCGCGGGACGTACGGCTCCTCGCGTGCGTAGTAGCGGTACCCGTAGTCCTTCACCTCCCACTCGGACGCCTCCCCTTGCGCTCGTTCCACCACGTTGCCATTGCCGTTCGCATTTCCGTTCGCGTTCCCGTTCATCGTGGGCCCCGCGCCGCCAGGGCTCGGTGCACCCTCCCCATCCATCGGCGCGCCGTTCCCGTTGGGCAGCATCTGAGGTGGCGGCGGCGGCGGCATTCCCATCCCATACGCGCCCACCGGTATCATACCCATCCCCATCCCACCATGCATCTGCGGCGGCGGAGGCGGCATCCCATACGCGCCCATCCCCATCATGGGCGGCGGCGGCGACGCATATGCCCCATACGGCGCCTCGTGTCCGTACCCATACCCCCCATACATCCCCGGCGCATACGGATACACCACGGTGCCCCCGTACCCACCCCGCCCCGCCCCCGCATTGACCGCCGCCTCGCGCGTGGTGCCAAACTCCCACCGCCCGCCGCCCCCGACTGCGAGCACGCCCGGAGCGAGCGTGAGGTCGACAATGTCCGCGCCGGGTTCCGCCTCGAGCTTGCGGGCCCGCGTACGAGGGGAGACGCCGATCGCGAATACAGGGCGCCCAGTGCCACTGACGTTGGCGTTGGCGGCGGCGTTGGCGGCGGCGTTGCTATCGGTGCTTAGATCGGCACCACGACTGGCACTAGCATCAACGTCGGGCGCAGAGCCCCCCGAGTCGCCCTCGGCCGCCCACGCAGGATCGACAGGCCACAGAGGCTCCGCAGCGCGCGCACGCCACGCGGGCTCCCTCGCCGGCGCAGACACGGACGCGGACAGTGGCGGGCTCGTGCTCGTGCTCGTGCTTGGGGTGATACCAGACCCTGGGAACCCCGCGCCCATTGTCGCGCTTGGTGGGAGCCTGGTGGTGGTGTTCGGCGCCTCGTTCACTATGGCCTCGCCCTCGCCCTCCCGCTCACCACCCACATCCCCGTCCCAAACCCCGTCCCCGCTGGCACCAAGCGCAAGCGCCGCTAACCCCGCATCGACGCTCCCGAACCCAAACACCACTCCGCTCCCTTGCCCTTCTCCCCGTCCTCGTCCCGTCCCCGCGCCTCCGCTCCCTCGCCCCCGCCCACCCAGACTGCCTAAACTCCCAAGGCTGGCGGACGCCGCAAGCGACACGGACACCGCGCCCGACTGTGATGGGGGCGGGGGGCGTTCTTGTGGCTGCTGTATTTGTGCCGGCTGCTGTGCGGGCTGCTCGACGGCGGTGGTTGCTCCTGCTCCCCCTCCTCCCGTCTCTCCCACCGCCGACCCCCCGCCGACGCGCCTCTCCCCCTCCCCCTCCCGCTCCTCCGACCCCACCTGTCCCACCTGCACCGGCGGCACCCACCACCCCTGCCCCTGCCCGCCTTGTTGCCCCTGCGCGCCATCCTCCCCCGCACCCGCACCAGGAGGAAAGGGCCCAGGCCCAGGTAACGGCGCCCCCCAATACACATACGGCACCGGCGCGGGCGCGTGCACATCGTACCCAGGATACCCGTAATAATGCGAGTGCGGCGGGGGTGGCGGCGCGTACATCGGCATCGGCTGCTGCTGCCCGGGATGCTGTTGGTGCTGGTGTGGCTGAGAAGCGTGCGGCGGCAGCGCGTACCCCCACTGCTGCTGCTGCTGTCCAGCATCCGCATACTCCTCCCCACGCGTCGGCCGTTGATACTGCTCCTGCGGCGGCGGCTGCGGCCGTTGATACTCCCCCTCCTCCACACTCCCGCCCCCGCGCCCAACGCTCCCCGCGCGGCTCGGGCCCCCGCTGGCGCTCTGGCTCTGGCTCGCGCTCGCGCTCGGCGTGTGGCTGGGCGTCTGACTTTGACTCTGACTCTGGCTCCTCCGCCCGCCCTCCCGCCTCTCCCGCTCCCGATACCCGCCCCCCCACCCCTCGCGCTGCCCGTAATTCCAATTATGGCTGTACCCATAGCCATAATTCTGGTTGTAATTGTGCCCGTTGGCTCGCCGCCCCGGCCCCGGCCCCTGTTGTTGTTCCGCAGCGGCGCGCAGCTCCTCGGGCGGGATGGGGACCCATTTACGTGGGGTGCGGGGTTTCCCGTTGCCGTTGCCTCCCGTCGTGGAAGGGGCGGCGGCGGCGGTCGAAGAGGAAGAAGAAGAAGGGGCGGCGGCGGTAGTGGAAGAGGAAGTAGAGATAGAGGTGGTGGAAGAAGGGGTGGTGCTCGTGCTGGGGGCGCTCTGGTCCGGGTTCGGAACAACGGAGGAAGAGGCGGTCGCGGCGGCTCTCGTGGCCTCCTCGCCCTCGTCCTTGTCCTTGTTTTCGTCTTCGTCTTTCACTTGGACTTGGACTTGGACTTGAGCGGGGAAGCTCGACTCCGCCTTCGTAAGCATTGCGTTTGGCGCGCTCTCGACGGCGGCCACAGACTCAGCCACATTTGGAGCCGCCGTCTCTGTAACCTCACCCGCGGGCGCGGGCGCAGACCCCGACGCGCCCGCGCCCTTCGCCTTCGCGGTGGAACTCGAACTCGGATTTACGGGAATGGGAATGTAATTCGCAGCGCCCCAGCCCGACGTGGGTCCCGATTTAGACGTAGCCGCGCCCGACTTGGCCGAGCCCGCAGACGCGCTGATAACTGGCGCGCTTCGTGCTGGCGAGGAGACGCCCGATGGCGACGCAGACACAGACGTAGCTGCGGACACAGATGTAGCTGCGGACGCAGATGCTCGCGCAGGCGAGGACACGCCCGATGTCGAGGTCGAGGTCGACGTGGTAGAGTCCGCCGTCTTCGGATTCACCGCCGCGCCCTGCCGACTGGGACTCGCTCCGCCCTTCTTCGGTGTGCGCGTTTGAAGTTGTGCGTGCGGTATCGGGGCCTGGGTCGGCGTGCGTGGCGGAGTCTGTGTTTGCGTTTGTACTTGCGTTTGGGTTCGTGCTGGTGTTTGGGGTGCGGATGTAGATGCAGGAGTGGATGCTGATGTGGACGTCGATATAAATGTGGACGTCGATGTAGATGCCGACGGGGGCGGGGACGACGAACGCGAGGCTGCGTATAGAAACATAAGTATGAAGCAGCAATGAATAATACGAGGCGAAACACGCACCCTTGCCATTTACTTTCGTAGGGGTGCTATTACCATTGGCGCGGGCGACGGTGGGCCAGGGGTCCGCCTCCGGCTTTGGTGCGCTCCTTGAGGGCGCGGTATTTCCATTAGAATTGGATTTGATATTTGAATTGGAAGCGGGGGGGAGGCGAACGACGAAGGGGTCATGGTCCGGCTCGTCATCGGCTACTTTGGTAGGGACCAATGCCGGGGGCGGTGGCGGAGGCGGCGGAAGTGGTGCTACGACGGGCGGTGCTGCTCGACGTGCGGCACGGAGAGCCCAGACGTTTACTACGGGTTTTGCGGGGTTTTGCGGGGAAGCGGGTGAGGGTACGGAGGATCCGGTCGGGATTGGATTCGGATTTGGATTTGGAGGATTTGGATTTGGATTTGGATTTGAATTCGAAGATTGTATTGAGGATGATATCGAGGTCGAGGATGTGGATGGGAATTCGGTCAAAGTCGACGCAGGTGTCGAGGTCGACGTGCTCGTCGCTGTACTACTACTCGAGCTCGCTGTCGACGTCGGTGTCGGTGGCATCGTCCCCGGCACCCCCTGGCGTGCTCTTCCTGCCTTTGCGCGGTCTGCGTATGTCGTCGCAGGCATCCCTTTATAAATGAGATGGATGGACGAGGATGGTGTTTGTGGTTGCTTGTAATACACTTGGTCTCTACATCGATCTTCCTACGGTCCTCCGTCCCGCATACTCTCCCCCGCCTATCTTGTCCTATCCGGGGCCATCCACACGTTTGCACGAAGCTGATTCGCGGTGAACCTCGCCCCTCATCGATTGCCACTGTTGCTCATCGATGCGTTCACTTGCTTCTTCGTTTCTGATTCACTTTCGGCCGACTCCCGGCTTTCTCTGTTAACATAAGTGCTCTGTGTCTCACCCCTGCCGTCGGCCCTGCGGTGCTCCGCTCTTATGTCAATGTTCTGGCCGTCCCAGGCCGTGGCCGGTACTCCTAGCCATATACTACCTCGTCACACACTAGCACCTAGCCATCAAGATGAAGTCTCTCCATAGTCTGTGATAGCCTTTCCTGCCGGGAATCCAATCCATTTGGCACAAATCAACTCGTTATCGCGATCTCATAACAAGAACCTCCTCTGTTTTTAAATCCGAGATTTACTCTGTACAGAGGATGCACAACATCTCAGCGTCAAGTTTCTATTCAAAAACACCATCCTTTCCGAGTCCGTGACCACGATTGATCACAGTTCTAAGACTCGTTTCGCGGTTAATAATAAAATATCCATTCCAACACTGAACAGGTGCCCAAAGCTTGCGCTTGGACTACATGCATCAAATGCACATCTAACAGCAAACGACTTGGCAATGGTCACATTGCGTGAAAGGGTGTACCGTGGGGAGATCTAATCTCGACATACCTCCCGTACGGTGATGCGCCATCAACCCGACGCTTTGATCTTATGGGAGGCTCACGCGAATCATCGACACCACCGGAACTCAACTCGAATCCCACACACAAACTCCATCCAAGTCTTATCAACCGCAAGCTGTCCAAACCAAGCTCGGATCGTGTCCTCTCCCTTGGTCAACTCAATTCAGCTTAGTGCATTCTCATATGTGCTGTAAGTGAGACTGGACTGACACGGGAACGAAGGCACGGCCGTGTGTGGTCGACGCCAGACTGGAGCACCTCGCGAAACGCGAGCTGAGGCCCTCCAGAGTAAAATTCTGGGCCCTCGGAGGTAGGTTAGAAAGCTGGCAGTCCATAATAATACCAATAAAGCGGCCGCGGAAGGCGCGACGCACCAGACTCGGTCCCAACTCTCTGGTCGTCGTTGCGCAGTTTGGTGAACTCTGGGGGCAGTCTGGAGGGTGGGGGGTTGGCTCCATGTTCTCGGGCTGCTGCTCTGAGTCTCTGTGCTGCGCCTTCTATATACGCATTGCTTGAAGGTGGTTGAGAAATTTCATGTCGGTACGCCGCCGCGCTGGGATCCTGAGGGTCCCGGAGAGCCTAATATGTATAAGCGCAGAAGGGGGGACTTCTCCATCGCGGGGTTTGTCCCGTCTTCAATGAATTGTTAGAATTCTTACCAGTCGGAGCGGGATATACGATGTGCATGTGTTGCGGGCGTGAACGGGGAGGGGCGGAGGTCGACTCGTCGCCAATTAGTGCGTGCATCTTGGCCCTTTTTAACCGTGGTCGCATACAGGGACCCAAGTGAGGATAGATCGACTTGCATTCTTGAAATATCGATCGAGGCGATTGTTAGCAAAACAAATCGACTCCCATAATTGCGAGCCAAAATCTGATTCAGAGGGGCAAGTAAACACACTCAATATATCTCCACGAGCCTCGAGCTGCGCAAATGTACAACGCGTATACGCGGTGGCGAAAACGTTCGAGTTCCCCATTTGCCGGCAACGACGGGCCGGGTTTTGATGAACCGTGAGAAACCCGCGGCTTTCGCCGACGACTCGTTCGGCCAACGTGTGAAGATTCCGACACGACTTAGTGAACTGGACTTCACTTCGAGTCGCCCCGCTTGGCGCATACTAGCCTGGAACCTGTGCTTCCGAACCATGCTATTGAGTCTGGACAGTGGTCTGAATCCGTAGTTCTGAAACCTGCATGTTCACTGAAAAGACTCCTGAATTCCCCCAAATATATCGTGCCGCGGTGTCATTGATTCCTTCTGTATCTGCCCGGTCTCGGTCTCGGTTGTCCAAATTTCAAATTCGACGTCTCTGTGCGCCCCACGCGATGACAAAACTGATAAGCCGCGGTCACGGTACTACGCGCTGAGAAATCCGCACATGACCTTGCGTATATATAACTCGAACCCTGAGTGAGGTTCGCCCACAGACGGACCATGGCGCAAGCAGCCCCTCCCACCGTCGCCCGGCCAGTCACCAAACTGCACGAAATATTAACCGAAGACCCAAATAGCTGGGACCAAGCCTGGTGCGTCCCAGTCCCGCATCCAAACATCCTGAACTTGTCTAACCTTGGCTAACCTGCAAAGGGCTCAAGATGTCACCCCCTGGGACGCCGGGGGGCCTCAGCCTGCGTTGCGTGAGGTGCTCCAGTCCGGCGAGGTCGCGTTCCCTACTCGCGGGCGTGCCTTCGTCCCCGGGTGCGGAGCCGTGAGTCTCAGTTTCAGTTTCAGTCTCACGCATACCCACGTACTTATGAGCTGAATTGAGCCAGGGGTACGACGCCATATTGATCTCATCCGAACTTGGCTTGGACACGTTGGCGATCGATATTTCCCCAGTGGCGGTCAAGAATGCGTCAAAGTAAACTCTGATCTCTATTATGGAGGCACCTGATGAACCCCCCACAGAAATATCCCAGAGGGTGTCCAGGCCCGCTTCGAGGCGCATAATTTTTTCACCTTCACAGACACCGACAAGTTCGATCTCATATACGACTTCACGTTTGTCTTGTCTGTTGCCTCCCTGACACTCCTGAGTAACAACAACAACAAAAACAGATTCTTCGTCGCAATCCCCCCGTCTCGGCGCCCCGCATGGGGCTCACAGATGTCCGCCCTCCTCAAACCCGGGGGTTATCTCATCACCCTGGTATACCCTATCGACCCAGAGCCGGACACTGGCAGCGGTCCTCCGTGGTTCGTTCGCCCGGAGCATTATGTGTCCCCCCTCGGAGACGAGTGGGAGAAGGTTCTGGACCGGGTTCCAACTAGCGCTAGTCCCGATATGCCTGCGGGGAAGGAACATCTGACGCATGTGGGCAGGGAACGCCTGGTCGTCTGGAAGAGGCTTGAGTAATATGTTGCGAATCGGACAGCAGAATTTAATCTCGATGATCTAGACAATGGGCGCCTAGTATACCATTTCAATGGTACTCGGGTTCACCATGATTTTCGACCGAGAAGACCGAAGCATTTATAATAGTTTCGATTTACTGTAAGATGATTTTTGCGCACATCACAAAAAAATCTGATGTCGCCTGTCACTGAACCTACCATCGAAATGGTACAGTACTGGGACCCACAAGTCTATGAATATCTTGATAAGTATGTGCGTCCGAACCGGACAATCTCGATGATCTCGTCCATTTTTTACCACTGCTAGGGGCGCCTACTGTACTTGGACCCACACTTAGAATGGAATCACATTGAACCAACTCAGGGAACGGATCTTCCGTGCTTTCTTTTCTCTTTTTATGATTACGACTCGGATGCCCGAAGCCTTTATTTAAATTCGGCCGACGGCTTCAAAGGCAAGATGAGGCGCAGCGGCGGCGGCGTTAGTGATGGCCAGCACCTGCTTGAACTGAAAGCCAGTGCTTGGGCCTGGCCTGGAATTCTGTAGGCCATTTTATATTAGCTTGGAGCATTAGAATGTGTTGGGTCGTGTACAAGAGACTCATCTTCCGGTAAATTGCACCATATTTTGCGGATAGGATAGGCGAGAGTGGACATTGTCTTAAGGTTGGAATCTTTCTGATCATCAATACAATGGCAAAAATACATGTAATGTGAAAATTTCCTTTGCAGAGGATGACTTTGAACATGATCGGCCAAGACCGACCGTGACCAAGATCCAAGTTCAAATATCGTGCTCTCCGGGCCGTGTGTACCTCAGGCCCGACGTAGGGCTTGGCTTGGTACGAGCCTGCAGGGTTTGGCCAAAGCCTGAGGTTAGACGTCACTAAGCTGCGCCGCCCCCTGTTCAAATCCAAGTTCAAGTTCAAAATGTGTCCTGCTAGCAGTGATACCACCCTCTCGGACCCACCAGGACTGAACCGAATACAGGCACAGGCACAATCGACTACGTCGTCGAGAACGAAACATTTAAAACTAGGTTCAAGCTATTCGGAGATCTCAAGACCGCGCGTGGCCGGGGGCCGCTGTTGCCCTGCACGGCGGCCCTGGCATCACACCAATACATGCTGTCTATCGCGGAACTCTCCGCAACCCCATTGTATTCTACCATTAGATCAGCTGCGGGGCCTCGGCCTCCGCCGATTGTCCTTTCGGATGCCCCGGCGTCGATGGAGCTGTGGGCGGTCGGCACTGATACCCTTTTGGCTGAGTTCCCGCCGGCATTCCGCGAGATCCTCCAGAAGCACGATCGGATGGCGGGACGACGGACAGTACGGAGTACCAGGAGGGGATCCAGCAGTTCAACGAAAAACGCCTGTGCACAGTCATGCCATGCTCCAGCGAGCTGGTGAGTGCCTTTGACTTTGAGGCGCTGGAAGCAGATTCAACCGTCTATTTCACGATGTATGCTTGACTATATTTTCCCTTCATTTCGAACAACGTGTAATCGAGAAAGCTCAGGATTGGCCCCTCAGAGTTCAACATTACGGGAACTATGAAGAGCTGGACGGTCGTCGACGATCTGCACAAGATCACCGCCCCGACGCTCCTTATCAATGGCCGCTACGACGACGCCCAGGATGTTGCGGTCGCGCCATTCTTTGAAAAGATGCCCAAAATTAAATGGGTGTAATTCGCCGAGAGTATCCATATTACCTTTTCTGAAGAGAGAGAGGGCTACTTGAAAGTTATTGGGGATTTTTTTGAATCGAGACGATTAGATTTCGAGTAAACGAACCGAAGCCCCTAACTCACGTTCTCACGGTTCAAAATCATCGTTTTCACGATTCTTTGGCACTGCTGCATCTACAACCCAGCCATAATTGCAGTACAATTCAGGGACATCGACTCTCCAAGGCAGTTGAGTTCACATCAAACCGAGGATGCTTCCTCCCATCGGCTTCGCAGTTGCCCATGCCATTCCGGAGGCCCCATTTTTTGTAGCATCGAAGGTCCTTCGGTGAATTTCTGGCCCCTCTACTTTGGGCAGACTGGAGCAACCCAGCGACGACATCGTGCCAGCGTTGGGTTTCATATTATACAACCAATCAAGGTGCGCGGAGAACGTCTTTCTTCTAAGACGCCCGTAAAAAAAACAAGGAAGGAAGCCGTCGCGGACTCATGGAGTCGCGGTGGGGTTTCTGTTTTCTGAGAACTCATGCAGAAGACGTACGGTGACGAGCACAAGATCAGACCGGACAAACGAATCAACCCAGGCGTTGCGCCGCTTGCATTCAATCCCTGACACGGCCAAATCAGGAACAAGGTCGTCGAAGACAGCGTGCTCGAATCAAGTTCACCCCTACTAAAACATAAAGATTTAAAGACCTTTCCGTAAGTCTCGAAATGACGCCGGGTTACCTGAATTTCGGGTTATGGACATCCCCGCTAAGCGAACCCGATTTAAACGTTTCACTGAACGGAAACGGGACGACCCGCTCACTGATACGGATTGGCGTATTTGCTGGGCGGGAAGGTCGGTAATAAGCAGTGGTTTCAAACGACGCATTTGTCGATTTAGGGGATCAGCGTGGGGAGCAGGTAGGAGGGAGGAGTCCAATCTCTGAACCAGGGGGATCGTCTAACTGTTCTGTCTTGGACGTCGCAACCACATTTCGGAGACACGAGTCTGGACGCCGTGCCTGTTACCAAGAGTTCTACCCGCATTGCGAGCACTGGGTATGTCATGACGCCCCAAGACCGTTTGGAGTAATAGAAGCATTACGACCCGATGTGAAGCGGAGGAGAGCAGGCCGAGCGGGTCGACGTCGTGGTTATAATCGACGGTGTAATTGACCCGCCAAAAACATCCATGCAATTCCGCGCGAGGCGGAAAGTGACGGATGGCAACAGGGCAAGCATGGAAGTCGACCATGTGGCGTTCCGTTTATTTCTCGTTCCCTCAACGTGGCGCGGGTAGAAAAAAAACGCTATTCAGAGAGATATTCAGTGAGTTTATGCGGACGGTACACCTTGGGTAAACTGGATTCATTTTTAGTGCCAAATGCCCACGAAACGGGTGCGTTTGCGGTCAATGTGGTGGGACAGACTGTCGGCAAATTTCAGGCAGAACACAGATAGAATAAACGCTTTCCGGAGAGTAGTAATTTATAAATCGCCCGGCCCAAGACTTCAAGTTCCACCCACGCGGGCTCGGTACCATCTCCGGCGTACCAAAAAATAGACCTCGCGTGGACAACGTGCGTTCCGGTGGAAGAGGAATTTAGCCGTTGACTAGTTCTTTGTCGTCGTTTTTGTCCCATGTACATAGCTGGGAGTGAGAGTTGAACGAGTGAGAGTGTCGGCAGCGACGGAACGAAACCCACGCTATTGCAGTCCCACGGCCTGTCGGTGGAAATGCGCTATTATGAGTTCTACCGGTGCCGTCGAAAGATACCGGGGCTGGATATGTCGGTGGAAGTAGCATTAGCGAATCCTGATGGTCACGGTGGATGTTAGTGGGGGGCCTTGTCAAACTGAAGAAGGCATTTAGACGCAGTGCGCTATATATGTTGTGCGAGGGGCAGATATCCCTCCAAAAACTGAGTAGCCTGCCTCTCTATAGCGTTCCGGGTAGGTTGGGTGGCCGGGAGTTCGCAGCCTATGACGCCTCAGTCGGAGTTCGGGGTTCAAGCTCCGGCCCCCAGGAAGCTAAGCACTGAGAAGTGGGAGAAGCCTGGATGATCCAAGGGAGCGGAAAAGAACGTGAGGTTAGGCCTCGACAGTACTAGTGCTGGTTGAATTTGCGGCTCAAGGAAGATTCAGACCAGATCTAGAATAGAACGACGAAACCAGCGACAACGTGCACCACATAAAATTACATAACGTCGATCACTACATTCTCACGGTTCGGATTGACTGCCACTTCATGGTCAGGCAACGTACCGTTACTACCGTACCTTTTTAGCTAGCTTGTGGACCGTAGGATCGGAATATAGAGGTGTTTTGTCATTGTGAACATAGTCACTTTCGCGTTTCACTTTCGATTTTAGTAAGAGAAAGTGACCATTATTAGGGTTGCGAGTTCATTTCGGCTTCATTTCAACTTCGTTCCGTTTCTATTTCATGTCCTCGAGTGCCCGAAATGAAATTCAACTATGATCCTGATGCCGAAATGAGCGAAATGAGATTTGAGCAATGTGGCACTTCTATGCGCCGCGCGCGTCCTATATGTTCAGGCTCCGCTGATTCCCAGTACAATGCCGAAATGGAGCTCTTGCCGAGGTTCGGTTCGGGGATCCCGATGAAATAAAATGAAAACCAAAGGAAGATGAAATGAAGTCGAAATGACTCGGAGCTCGAAATCTGAGCTTTGAAGGTCCCTATTTGACGATTCTTTAGAGTTCTTTTGGTCATTACAGCACTGGGAAACCCACAGCAGCTTGGTGCGAGAGAGAGAACAGTAATGTGACCCTTTCCAGAGCATTACTGGTGAATTCGGACCGCTGGCCGCTCAAATCCAACTGCCATTGTTGCAATTAACATAGGAATTTATCTTGTTACTGCAAATGTGCTCCGACTTTGTGGTCTTGTCAATCATGGACCTGGGCCACAACGCCAAGTCTCGGTGGAAGTGCGGACAGGTTCGGACCGTGCGTGTGGAACTTGGTTGCCATGGGGAGACTGGATGAGTCATCCTATTCTAAAAGCAGGCTAGCCGCAACTACCAACTGCAAGCGAGCAGGCGAGCATGTTAGCGGAGAATAGCCGAGCGGAGACGGTACACTCGATCAATTTAGATCCATTTTCACTCCAAAACTGCTTCTCTCAGACCACGTTCTCGTTTTCCCAGCAGCTTTTTGGAGGGGTAACACGGCGATTATTTCCTCTATAATTTCCCGGAATATTCCAGCGCGCAAAAGTCGGGTTTCCACGAGCCTTATCAGTTCGTAGATAACTCCTTCCGGTAGTTTCGTGTTCGGCCCTGTGGCGTCGCCATACCGTGTTCATCAGGCCAATTACTGCATGATCGCCATAAATATCTCCATTTCCAAAACCCCATGTCCGCGCTTTTTCTCTCCCACCAATGCTGCCCCCACGGCGCAACGTCTGGCCTCCACCACCTCCTGCGGCGGAATCTGAGGCCGAAAAAGCAGCTCGCATAGAAGCTCAACGCGAAGCAAAACGCGTCTGTTGATCGCGTCCATTTGGGTGCCTTTCTGACCTTGCGCGTCTTTCAGGTCAGCAATGCTATCGACGAGGCCCTTGCCATTGAACGAGAGCAACGGAAACGTCCTTCTAATGCCAAGATTCTGCTGCTAGGTCCGTGGTGCATGTCTACTCAAAATAAGGTGGAGATGTTCAGTGCTAGCTATTCCAGGTCAGGCAGAATCTGGTAAATCGACTGTTCTGAAGAACTTTCAGCTCTATTTTGCCCCAAAGGCATTCCAGGCCGAGGTATTTGCCAAACTTCATGGCGCCTACACCCTCCTTGCTGAAATTTCCCTGCAGGCTGAGGCATGGCGGCCTGTAATCCACCTTAATCTTGTCCGCTCCGTGAATTTCGTCCTGGGCCTCCTGGAGATCCGACATCCCAGTACCTACAACAGCGCTGAGCAACCCTCGTCACCAGACAGCGCGCTAAGTGGACAGCTGCGGCGATTGTCGATAAGTTTGGCTCCTTTACGGCAGGTGGAGGAGAGCCTCTCTAACCGCATCGCTGGCTCGCGACCAATCGAAGAAACTTCCGAGGCCGATCGTTACAATCCAGCTAAAGCGTCCGAAATTTCTCTCCGCTCTGGGTCCGGATGGACCGCGTTCCTACGTTTTCGGCGTGGGTCGACGTCCACGGTAGATCGCAATGAGAAGTCCGAGGAAATGCAGACGAGGCGAATACTGAGTGCGTGTGCGGCGGATATAGTGTCGCTCTGGGCAGACCCAGAAGTGCAGCAAGGTCTGCAGGATCGAGAAATAACACTCCAGGAACAGTCTGGCTTGTGAGTCCCATTTGTTTCGAAGGTTTACCCCGATTAATCGCCTAGCTGTTCTCGCCAGTTTCTTGGACGAAGTGCAACGAATATGTCAGGACGACTACACGCCGACACCCGGTGAGTGTATCTGTAGATCATCTACACCCACGTCTTACAACGCCATAGACGATATCCTGCGAGCAAGGGTACACACTGTCGGTCCAGAAGAGCATGTAATTAATATGGAGTCAAGTACGCCTCCATCTCAATCAGTCTGATGCTTTTTCTTAAACCCACAGTAGGTCACGAGAGTATGCGATCATGGACAGTGTACGACGTGGGCGGCTCGACTAGTCAACGAGGTAGATCCAATTATCCAGCCGAATATGCGTTGCTCAACCTCTTCACAGTCGCCTGGGCTCAGTTCTTCGACGATGGTATGCACCATGTTTTCTTTCGCTTGTCGCGGTCCGCAAACTGACCGTGAACATAGTGCATGTGATAATCTTTTTAGCCCCGATATCAGGTTTGTGACGTTCCTGTCTTGTCAGGGTAATCTTTTCACCATATTGCGTACAGCTTTTAATGAAACCCTTGCGGAAAACCATTCTGTTAATCGACTGGTTCGACTAGTTTTTTGCATTTTTTTAATTGAATTTGATGAGTGATCCTTCAGGCGGACTCTCTGAAACTCTGGCGGACCATATGCTCCAACAAACTACTGCTCGCCGTCGAATTCATCCTTGTACGTTCTACCTTTCATTTCGTTCCTCATCTTACCAACCCTCGCCGCCAGTTCCTCAACAAGGTCGACATCCTCACGCGCAAAATTAAATCCGGTGTGCGGTTCGCAGAACACGTTACCTCGTTCCGAAACAAGCCCAACGAGCCGAAGGAGGTGATCAAATGTGGGCCCCCCCCTCGCCCCGCCCTTCCGACAGTTGCTGATGACTGCTGCGGCCCCCGCCAGATCTGTCAGACGCGTTCGCCACAATAAATCAGACATACTCGCCGCGCAAACGCAAGATGCACCGGCACGTCACTTGCGCGATTGTTCGTAGCGTCTTGGCGCCACCATCTCTGCTGCTTTCAATTGATTTCATCTAATCCCACTATAGGATACCAAGGCCACCGCCATCGTCATCAATGATATTCGCGAGGTCATTTTACTGAACGCACTATCTGCTACCAACATTCTGTAGCATCCATCGACGGTTTGAGATTAAACACAGTAAATATACATCGCATTCATTACTTCCCTGTTGTACAATATTGACCTAGCATCCATCCCTTCACTGTTCCAGCATTAATTATAGTTGAACTATCTGTATCCAACAATGCTTCGAATTCTTTGATGGCTTGATAACTTCGTTCGACGATAACTTAAGTTAGAAGTACTGTGACCCTCATGAGTCACACGAAGCGGGAGAGCATCACATCGCGGGTCTGCACGTCTTGTATATATGTACTTAACTCATCATAGCTCATCATCCAACTTAACCACCCTGATACTCGATATACGCACCACCTGCGGTTCGGGCGCCGTGGGCGTCAGTTTAAACTCATCCACCACCATCTGCACGATCTCGCGCCACTCCGTCATGGCGCCAATCCCTGTGCACCGCAGGTTCGGAAGTTAAAACGAGATGAAAACAACGGAAATTGGGGGCGGACCGACCGATATCGCCGCACGCGAGGAGCTTGCCTATCGGGCCGACGACGGTGTATTTAACGACGTCGCGGACGACGCGCAGGTGCTCGGCAGTGAGTGGGTGCTCGTACATCAGCGTGTTCATCGCGGGAAATATGTACGTCGGGGTCGTCGGCGCGAGGGCCCGCATAAGAGACGTCTGTGGGCGCATTCGATTGTTCATTTATCAGAAGAAGCACTTGAAGAGGCGCCCGTACCGCGAGGTTATCGCACACGCCATGCGCGATTTTGGAGAGCGTGTTTGCGGAGCAGGGCGCGACGAGGACGACGTCCGCCCAGCGGCGCAGCTCGATGTGCAGAATTGGGTCACCGATTTTGTATACCGCCTACGAGCAGCGCTGAGCATCGCCCGGCAGAGGTATGTTGATGTTGCACACGCACGGGCCACTCGTCCTGGTCCGTCCAGACGCGCACGCCCGAAGCTCTAATCGTATCCGCGTCGTAGAACGCAAGCGACGGCTTGGTAGCGACCACCTCGATCTTGACGTTCTCATACTACGCGAAATGAAACTTCAGGCGCGCGGATGGCAAGCAACGCCACGAACGCGAAGCAGCTCCTCGACTATCAGCGGCGCCTTAACCGACGCTACACTCCCTGTGGTTATTAGCAAAACATGCGTGCATCCCGGTGTCCGTTCGGTCTCGGAAATGAAGGGCGTTGAAGCAGACATGGTGGTTTCGGACAAGAGCAATGTATGACAAAGCAATATGTGACCGACGGAAACACATTCCATCCTCTATTATACAGAAAGCTCGGGAACACGCCAAAAAGCAAGCGCGCTACAATAAATGTGGCTATTTTCAGGAGGGGACTACGGCAGGCTCTGCTGGCTGATTTTCCAGAGGCTTCATGGCTGGGAAGAGCAGTACCTCCTTGATATCTACAGGGAACGAAATCAGAAACAAAGTAATGCAGCTCGAGCGCGGATGAAACGTACTGTTAGAATCAGTCAAGAACATGACCAAACGGTCGATGCCCAAGCCCCAGCCGCCCGTGGGAGGAAGACCGTGCTCAAGACTGCATCGGCCGCGAGTTAGCCAAAAGTTCCCAAAAGATAGACATCATCTTACGCGTCAATGAAAGTCTCATCTACACCCTGCGCCTCGTCGTCACCCTGATCCTTCTGCCGGACCTAAAACGACTTTCGTCAGATAAATTGAAAAGAAACAAACAAGTCGACGGACCTGCTCCTCGAAGCGCAGGCGCTGCTCGAACGGATCGTTCAACTCGGTGTACGCATTGCAGAACTCCTTGCCGCACATGAAGCCCTCGAAGCGCTCACAGAGGCCGGGCCGCGAGCGGTGCCACTTGGCGAGGGGCGACATCACTTGCGGGTGCCCGACTACGAACGATTGCGGATGAGATACCTGGATCGTAGAGCAGACATCTATTTACGCACCGATGAAAGCCGGGGAGATGCAAAGGGGCTCGATAAATTCGCCGACCAGCTAGGAAATAATGAGAAACATCCAAGGGCAGACTGGGACGACGCACCTTATCGAGGAGTCGGCTATTCGTCCGCGGCTCGCTGCAATCGACATTGTGCTGTGAAAATGTGTAAATTAATCGGCCTACATCTGGAGAAGACGATGGTACCTTGACGCAGAGCTCCCGCAACCAGACATTAGTCTCTGCGGTGTGGAGGGTCTCGCCAGGCGGGAACGTAACCCCGAGCTTCTCCTCCAACGTACCGATCATGTCGTACCGCTTCCACGGCCGCTGGAAATCAAGCACCAGCTCCCGCGCGCCCTCCTGGCCCTTGTTCCCGTCGGGGTGGTACGTGATCGTGGTCCCTCCCGTGAGGTACTTGACGAGCCCCTCCACCATCGCCTCGGTGATGTCCATCAAGTCCTCCATGTCCGCGTAGGCCATGTAGAACTCGCAGATGGTGAACTCGGGGTTGTGCGTGAGGTCGATCCCCTCGTTCCGGAACACGCGCCCGATCTCGTACACGCGGTCGAGCCCGCCGACGACGAGCTGCTTGAGGTAGAGCTCCGGCGCGATGCGGAGATACAGGTCGAGGTCGAGGTCGTTGTGGTGCGTGACAAACGGCTTGGCGGTCGCGCCGCCGGCGAGGAGGGAGGTAATGGGTGTCTCGACCTCCATGAAGCCGAGGTCATCGAGGAAGCGCCGGATGTAGTTCAGGATCTTGCTCCGCGTGATAAAGAGGCGGCGAGTATTGTCGCTGAGGATTAGATCGAGGTAGCGCTTCCTATAGCGCGTCTCCTGGTCCTTCAAGCCAAAGTGGGAGGAGGGTAGTTGGTGAAGGTTGGGGGAGAGCAGGGTTATGGATGAAGGAGAGATACTGAGCTCGCCCTTCTTGGTGCGGGACGGCGTCCCGGTGACACCGACGATATCTCCCCGCTTGAAGAGCTCGTGCGTAGCAACGAAAGAATCGGGATCGGCGGCATCCTGCTGGCTGGCCATGATCTGGACCTTCTTGCCTTCGCCGTGGAGGTCATAAAATACCAGCTTGGCGCCGCTAGCACGGATGTTGTGCACGCGACCGGCCAGAGACTCGGTAACATTTTCGAGCTTGCTCCCGGCTGGAATCTTGCCCTCTGGACCGTATGTATCGATGTAGGAGGTGATAGATCGCGTAACATTGAACTTGTGAGGATAAGGATTTGGCTTCTGGGTTTCCTTGAGATGTAGAATTTGACGCGATCGGAGCTCATAGTATTGCTGACAGCGATCTCAGACGCGTTTATAAATCCCCAAAAAAACAAGGGCCTTACATTGGGACTCAGATCGTCGTCTGAGGGCTTTGCCTGCTGTGTCGCGGCGGCTTCGGGAGCTGGGGCCTTGCTAGCCTTGGTGGCCTCCTTTGCCCGCGCCTTCTCACGACGCTTGAGCTCCCTGGCCTAGATTAAGCAACAACTTTGCCGCAGCATGATTACACCAACGTCTTGGAGATCATCTCGCCCGTTACGGGGTCCTTGTGGGTTCCGGTGGATTCTGTAGCCATCGTGCGCAGGAAAGACGCGTTTAGGTGAGTGCGATTGGGGCAACTGGGACGAATTAGCGATGAAAGAGGTCGAAGACAACGTCGCATACACGAGTCGACTCGAGTCAAAATTTTCGGTCACGCATCACGGCATGTGATCTGTGACGCCCTTGTGACATGATCGCAGCGCTACGTGACGCTACGTCACCAAATCAGCTGGCACCACCTGCGCCTTTAAAAGCTGCGCGTTCGAAACCTTTGGTCTTCACACAACCACCACCACCTCGACCTACTACTATCCACAATGGTCAAAGGATCCGACGTTCTCCTCATCTTTGTCGCCATCCTCTTCCCCCCCGTTCGTCCAGTTTCCCTATGTAAATTTACTCGAAAACTGACTGGATTACCAGGCCGCTGCCGCCTTCATCACCGGATGCAGCTGTGACCTCCTCATCAACATCCTCCTGACCCTGTAGGTGTCTCGCTGACAGATTACTCGCTGTATACCGACCGTTCTCCAGTTTGGGCTATATCCCCGGCCACATCCATGCGTTCTGGCTCATCTACAAGAAGATGAAGGCAGAGGAGAGATATGGGGTTGGCCAATTCCGCTGTATGTCTCGCATTCACACCCTATCTCCATACACTAACCACCATTGTGCAGACACCGGAAACGGCACATACGCACCACTTGCGCAACAAGCTCAGGGCCAGCCGCAAGCGTATTATGGCGCCACGACGAATTAAACGCTTTTCAATATCTCGTATACCTTTCTCGAGGACTTTTTCTTGTACACTACATTTTGTAATGATTGCACGCTTCACGGAAATTACAAACGAGTCGACGACGCCGAGTCAGCTTTGAATCCAGGTTCGCCTGAAAACTCCCCTGTGATGCTTCAGTGACGATGCACTATGACGCCGTTCTCGAAGAAAGACTTCTTTTTCGCACAATTATGGGTCCCAGCGTGCGTCCAGAAACAACCAAGTAGGAAATGCGTAGAAGGATACATTGGGTCAGTCTGTAAAATATATGTACAATGCTGCATAATTAATCTTTGCCAATAAATAGATGCACTGTGCCACGCAATATAAAGGCACGCCCAGGACACGACACCGCCGTACGTCTCCCCTCAGTCGCGTGCAAGGAGATTCTGCTCCTCCCAGACCTTGCACCCGACCCCTAGAAAACGAAAATCTCGCTAAGTACAGTGACGCGCCGGCGGACAGTCGGACGAACCTCCTTTGCACCGGTACTTCCCGCCCTTGTGCTCAAAGTCCGCGCCGCATGTGTAGCAGAACTGCGGGAGAGACGGCATCAGCGAGGAACGTTGTACTTCAGGAGAAAAAACGAACGTGGTGCTTGCAGACACATGTAATGTGGCTAAGAGTCAAATTAGATTAGTAAAAAGGGGGGTAGCACCGACACTCACTTGCATCCGTACTTGAGCTCGACCATCGCAGAGCACTATATACAGGGAAAAATCAACTGGGGCTCAAAGTGACGAAGAGAATCGGGCCTCACCTTCGGGCACCGCCGCCATTTTTCCTGCTTCGCCAAATTAGCGAACGCCACGTCCTCGGGGTTGCGCTCCGTTATGGGCAGCGCCTGATACATCTCGCACGTCAAGTCTACGATGAAGACGCCCCATCAGCCTCTGCGACCCGGTCACAAAACACCACGTACTGTCGTGCCAGACGCATTTGCACGCTTTGCACAGGGAGCCCCGGCACCGCGGGCACTGGACCAGCGTCGCAGCGTGCTTAACGCCTTTCGGTGACGGCGCGATGTCGTCCGCGTCAAACGCCTCGTCACAGCCTTTATGTGGACTGCGTAGCCACTTATTCACCAGCGATACACGACAGAGCAGGCACATGAAAACGCACCAGTAGATGAGGTTGAGCGTCGACAGGAACCGCGCGTGGTTCCACTCGTCCATATTTGACTCGCCGAGCACCAGTTTTGCAGTAAGGTCGCTGATTGGGACAGGCTCTTCGCCCGGCTTTACTTGACACGTCTGCCAAAAATTCAGACCCTATTCTAGGCAGTCGAAAAGGGGAAGAGCCTACCGGACAGGATATCGGGAAGTCGGCGCGTCGTCCAGGGTCGATGGGAGCGGCACCCTGCAGCTTGGTACCGTACGCCTCGGGATCGAAGGCGATGTTGAGGCGGTTGTAGATAGCGTGCGCCAGACATGCCTGAAAACGCAAATATATGAGCGCCGCCACTCACTGCATAGTGCACGTAAATTGAGTCACCCCGCAGAAATAATGCTTACAGCTCGCAAGCTGTATGCCGTGCAATACAGGCTTACGCGTCGGGCGCTTATGTGGCGCGTCGACGTGGACCTCCGTAATGCCGTTCGCGTCCTCCTCCTCGTCCGAGTCGTCTGGAGCCTCTGCGATCATACGGTCGCTGCAATATGATAAGATAAAAACACGAAAACCAGAATTCGAAAGACCAACATCTTTGTGCTTTGCCAGGGGTTGGCAGAAATCTGGCAGTGTTTGAAACAGACGGAACACTTTGGACCCTTGGGCCGCGGTGGCGCTTTCACTAGAGAGAAGTTAGCAAAGGGATGCAACCACGTACACCAAAACGCTCGCCTGTATTGTCAGCGCTAACTCGTCTCTCCGCGACTGCGGCGCGTTCCCTGGCGACCCGGAGGGCGATTTTCGTGGGATCTACCTGCTCGTCGTACGCCTCCTTGAATCGGTTCACCGCCGCCTGGCCTGGGGGCTCAAAACTGCCCGCCTAACGGTCGTGTGAGCAGTCGCCACAAGCGCCAGGACGAACAGAAAATGCGTCGCACATACATTGGCCATGCAGTTCCCCATCGTTCCAAATGAGTCTGGGGTATAAGAGTAATAGGAGAAGATAAGGTACACAGACCCTCCCGTCGACTACGCAGTTATAAGGCACCGACGAGTCACGAGAGGTGTTGACACTGCCAACAAGCTAGAAGAACAAGAAAAGCTTATAAAAGGCGACGAACGTGCATCCTTCATGGTCCGAAAGCAGTGATAAATGACGGGAGTCGCGAGCGTCGGTTAAAAAGACAGGGATAAAACGTTGGATAAAGCGGAAGCATGAGCAGAGAGCTGTAAGATTGAGAGAGCATGCGTTAAATTTGGGTGTATAGCAGTAGACCAAATGAAATCACAGAAGACCGTTGAGAGTTCCCGACAAGTTACCGATCGATCGTGTTACTATATCCGGACAAGTTGGTCGTGCTTTTTTTTTTCCATTTAGCAAAATGCGATGGCTCTATGCCTTCACTGCCAACCACACAGATTTCATTGCATAGGGGATTGGTGCTAGCATAATGGGTCACATTTACCTAACTGAGAATGTATTCAGGCTTACAGTCTGTCTGTGGCAGTCCGCCGACTTATGGTTCAATTATGGTTTCAACTTTGTCTGCGAGAAGTTAACTATCCCCAACGTCGATGATATTAATGAGCTGAAGTAAGTACATGATCCAAAGCGTTCATATTCGAGACTACGTCTGTTGGAGACGCGAAAATTGTGCATCCGTGTTGAAACGGTGGTAGGCCTCGACGTTCAAAGTCGACCCCGCCGATGCCCTTGCTCAGAGAATGCAATCAATACTGCAGACTCGAGAAATCCCCCTTCTTGAACGCCGCCACGTTCTCCCAGTCGTCTAGGTATGAAAACTCCTGGTACTCATTCGCCGTGGCCAAGCGGTTCTGTAAGTTGTACGTCGGGATGCCGTTATCCGTCAGGATGCTGATGAGCCACGCGATCGGGATATCCGAGTCTGTAGAGGCGTCGCTGAGCCCGGTCCCGTTCGTGGCGCCCTTATTGGCAACGGTCACGGACAGCGAGGCAGGGCCAAGCGTGACCACCGTGTTGACGTTGGCGGGCTGTGTGCGGATGATGTGCGCCCCCAGCGCCGTGGACAGGATAACGGAGCTTATGCTGGCGCCGAGGGCGAGGATCTTCAGGCTGCCGGGCAGGCCCACCTGAACGGGCGGGGCTTGGGCTTGGCTTTGGAGACCCCACGACGTGCCCAGGTAGTAGACCCCGATGTATTTACAAAACAGGGTCTTGATGTTCTTGCCCTGGTTCTTGGGGTCGGGCGCGTCGGTGGTGCAATACATCAGGATGATGTCTGCCTGAAGCGTCTCGTTGTTGGCGCCGCCTGTGATGGTCTTCGGCTGCGGCGATGAGACCCAGGCATTGGTCTCCCCGGTCGACAGCAACTGGGTCAGGTATCCAATCAGCTCGTTGCGGAGCTGGGCCTGAGCCCAGGTCGGCACGTTGCTGGTGATGATATTGGTGTCGATGTAGTTGCTGATACTCGCGGCGCTGTTGGCGGCGCAGGAGGTGAAGTCCTCGCCGGGGACGAGTTTAATCGGGTTGCCGTTCTGGTCCTTCTGGGCGTTGGGGGGCAGCGAATCGCCTCCGTTGTAGGCGTACGTGTATTCCTCCTGGAAGGCGCTGCGTACGGCGCCGGAGAGGCCATCCAGGAGGTTCTGCATGTCGCCGTCATCCTGCAGCTTGCTCTTGACCGAGACCAGTTGCTGGGAATATCCGAGTCAGTATTTAATTATTCTAGCATGTTTCCCGTCGGATACTCACACCGCGGCGCATGGTCTCACGGCTCCCAGGGCTCTGGGAAGTCCGCGAGTCGTAAGCAGCCTTGAGGGCTGAGTCCTCGTTGAGCCACTGGATCATCTTCCCGAGGAGGTTGAGGGCCACTGGTGCATATTCGATGATGGTTTCGGTAATGGTCAAGCCACCCATTTTATATGATGCTGAAAATTAACGATGCGGGCTGGAATATAAGTTCATGAGTCAACGCCAACGCGAGATTGCTCAAAATGAACACCAACGTGTAACAAAATAGTTGGTGTTCGACAAAGCTGCTCTGAGAGCGAGAGTGAATGAGAAGCGTGTGTTGGTGAAAACTAACGCGGCCTTTTATATTTCGAAGGCTTTACATATACAAGAAGAGCCTAGAAGAGCCTGATCAAAGGCGCCCTCTCAGATTTTCGAGGAGTCCCTGGAGATTACCCTATCCACATTATCCCGGACACTGCGGATAGGGCCAGGGGCGAGTACCCCGGGTAAACGTACCTTTCCATACCACCCGTCAATCTTGCGCCAGTGCCCCAGGTCTCTTGTACCTGTGGCGGCGACAATTGTCAGTAACGTCCACTCAATATTACTCTTTTTCATACTGCCAGTGGTTCCGACTTGAGGAAGATGTGTAGAGAACGAGGCCAACAGATGAAGAAACATTCCGAGTCGAAGGTAGGGTTGCTGAGCGCGCGTACCTCTCAAAATTAAATGCACCAATGTGGCAGCAAGTGGGTTCGACACAGGCATAATTTCCGGACGCTTGGATCGCCGTGTATACGTGGTTTCAATGATGGTGATCCGCCTCCAGTATCTTGATTCTCCTTGGACGCGCCGAAGGGGCTCAAACAAGTATTGAAGCTTGAAGTTGGCTTGAAGGGTAGCTTGACAATTGTTTGGTTCCGGTGTTGTTTCCCTCCGATCAAATTCGATCAATATCCGTCATCATGCCGAGACAGTTCGGACTTCGGCCGTCGTTCATTTTTTGAACTAGTACTCTCAAACGGACTCCGAAGACGAATTGAGTATTGTACACAGGGTCCGTCTACCCCGGTCTGAGGCACACCCAGGTACGCGAACTCTGACAGATTTCTGTCTATGGGGGGCCAGAACGCAGTAATTGAGTAGAGTGCTCCTCCCTAGGGCTGTTCACCGTGCCCGTCGTGCCGGTTCTACGGGTTCCGTGCGACGGGTAGCCGATCCGTTCCGTTGGGCTCTTCGACTGCATTTTTGACGGCCGTGCCCATCGAAAACGGCTATTGACGGGTCGACGGGTCCGGAAAATACACCATGCACGATCATATACGATGTATATGGCTTTTGCAAGGCATGTTTCATGCACAGGTGAGCCCAATACACAGTTTAGGTCACACTTTATGAACTTACTCGATAGTTTTAATTGTCGAAATGACGGCCGTCGCATGACGGACCGTTCCCGTCCAGGTCCCGTCGAAACGACGGCCGTGCCCATCGACGGGACGGCGTACAGCCCTACTCCTCCCAAAGTTGGTAAAGCCTCACGACAATTTTCCGACGTTGGCCACGGCCCAGAACCACGAGCTCCTCATCCGACTCAGCATCCGAAGCCTCTGCGTTCCCCGATCGAGTAATCCTGGCGTCCACATCAACACAGAAATTAATTGCGAGGCCGGAATCGCTTGAAGCGAGATGACATCGAGCGGAATTATAATAAGGCACTGACGAGTTGCGAGAGGTGTTGACACTGCCCAACAAGTCACAAGAACAAGAAAACCTCATGTAAAAGGCCAAGAACGTGTATCCTTCATGGTCCGAAGCGGACGGGAAGAGTCGGGAGCGACGACGTCGGTTAAAAAGACAGGGATAAAGCCTTGGTTAAAACTGAAGCATAAGCAGAGAGCTGTAAGGTTGGGAGAGCAGGCGTTAAATTTGGGTGCATAGCCGTAGACCAAATGAAATCACAGAAGACCGTTACAGTAAGTCGTTGACCTCAGTGACCTGAGCCCGAACCTGAGCCCGATCGATCGTGATTATATCCGGATTTAGTCTTTCAACTCCAGACCTCCCAAAAAAATTGTTCTGACCTACGTATCTCATTGGTTCCAGAGATCATTTCCACCATTTTTTTTTCACACCAGATAAGAAAGATGGCAAGACCACAAGACTTCGGTCATTTCGCTGATGAACCACCCTCTTTCCTCCCAAAGATTTTCAACAGAGGCAACTCCCGTTCTGGCATTGGTTAGGACGAGTGCGTAGGGATCCATACGAGCATGTATTTCCCTTTTTTGTATGCGCATAGCTGCTTCTCCTCGGTTATTTTTTTCGATCCATTGAATCTTCTCCGAGTCTACTTGGACTCTATCTAGATAGTAGTAAAAACAATAGCATTACGAAGACACAACAATATTGAAGCAAACCATTTACAATACAATATCAGTGGTGATACAAGATTTAGGTCAGTACAGAGGGCGAGTCGAGAGGAACCGAAATAAACGAAACATGAACTCAACGGTAAAAAAGGTGGTCGCAGACCGAGCAGTCGATGAGCTTTTTTTTATGTCGCGACGAGTTTTGGTTCATCCCAGGTCCAAGGATTTGCTGAGTCAGACGGGCTGTATATCGCCGCCCGCCTGCGTCTGTTAAACAATGTAGGGGGAAAATCCAACAGCAAACTCACCGATGGTGGACGGGTATGGATTTGGGAGCATCCCAAAGCTGTTGCCGGTCAGGGAAGCGTTCATGGACGGGGGAGGCTTGGTACATGAGGCAGGTGAGGTCTAGGATCAGACGATCAGACGCGGCGGAGGCTGTAGCTGAGGAAAGATGTCGAACTTTCGTGCCAGACGGACTTGCAGGCCTTGCACAGGGATCCTCTACAGCACGGACACTAAATAAGTATCACGGCGAAAAATAAGTCCGCGTACACTTGTCTTGGATGATAAAACTAACCTGGACACGATTCCGTGCGTACTGGACGCCTTGCGCGGGCACAACATCGTCAACATCGAAGACTGCGTTACAACCCTGATGTGGACTGCAGGAACTTTAACCTATGCTCTGAAGTTGAGATAATCATCCGCACCAATGTATAACGTTAAGTGTATGCAAAAACCGCGCGTAGTTCCACTCGTTCATGTTTGGTTCGCCTAGCACCAGCCGCGCGGTCGCGTCGCTGATGTGTATTGGCTTCATGCCCTTCTTCACCTGACATGTCTCTGCGGGTGTCAGATTTACGCAGACAGAGAGAAAAAGATGACACACGGGACATGGTATTGGAAACTCACGTCCAAGACCTGGGGAGTCGGGCACATAGGAGGGCAATTTGCTTCCGTATGCCGCGGGATCAAAGGCCATGGTGAGGCTGTGGTAGATGGACTGTGCTAAGCATGCCTGTGGAACTCACGGTCAGCCCCAGCAGACACATCCAGGAGAAGACTCACCCCGCAAAAGGCATGGCCGCAAGGACCAAGCGCGATGCCGTACGGCGTGGGCGGCGGGCGACTAATATCTGTGAGCTTAGACACCGCAAATTCGCTGGAAATCCGTCAGATGTAGTCGGTGAATCAAGCCAAAATACTAACGATCGCGTGCGCTGCCAGGGATTGGGACAGATTTGGCAGTCGCGTCGACAAATCGCGCAAATCGGACTCCCGAACTCGGGTTCTGGCTTTACGGGCGCTTGCGACGAATCTAAAATGAATGTATCGGAAAGAAATGGGGATGCTTACGCGGAGTCGAAGCGACAGTTTCGGGAAAAAAACGCTCGCGTGTAACAGTCTCGACGCTCCCACCTGAGTCTGCGCTCTCCCTGCCCGCCCGATTCCGAACCTCTTCTGCGCGGATCGCCTTCGCTATGCGGGCCCTTTCCAGCTGTATATCATACAGGTTCTTGAAGTCTTGCAATGCTTTCGCACCTGGCGGTTCGAATTTCCCTTCCTGATGCGATGTCATTGAGAAGCGACTGACATGCGAGCAGCGCACTCACATTGTTCATGAAGGCCTTGTATTTCTTCAACATTCTAGCGATGAGGGTGTTGCGGCATTCAAGTGGGTGCCTGACGAGTACCCAAGCCCTGCCAATAAATAGGTTACACGAACGTGGCCTGTACAGGTTCCGGGGTTTAAAACGGTACTTATCATGATGCATCGATGTACATAACGAGAGCAATCTAACAGAAGATCTTGTTTACGTCCGAAAAGCTAGTCAGGGCGCTATTACCGTTGCCGAAGGCGAAGCGACATCCATCAGCGGAGCTTGAATATCGCTCAATATGGAAGGATTACTTTATTAGGAAGGTTTCCCTTATTAGGAAGGTACCTCCTCTCCCGCTTCGCCGTGTCCATCCTCCAGTAGCGCAGGATGTTGTCTGACCAAGATAAGCTTGTTTGTGAGGCTTCCAAACCTCGATTCGGTACTAAACCGAGCTTCCGAATGGATGTATCCCCGACTCCGCACGCAAATGCCTGATTCGGCCTCTCCAAGTGCATCTGCAAAAAAAAAAGCCCTGCTAACAAGGACCATATAGCATGTTGTAGCGCAGTAGACGTGCAGGAAAGTATCCTAGAGCCCATAGGATCATAGAACGTTAGGTTCCAGTTAACCTCTTTGATGGGGTAATTATGCCTGGTGGCTGACAACAGAAGAAATTCAGCTGGCGAAAAAATCTGGGAGACCAACTCCCAGCTGAGGTGGCCAGAGCTTCGCAACTTTGCACCGAGAGCGTAGAAGATCATCCATCCATCCATCCACGAGAATTCACGGGATCGTCAGACCGGTCAGACGTGAATCCATCCCGAGACTCTTCCATTAGCGTCGGAGTATGTTGAGATTATGAAGACATTAAAAAATGAAAGCTCTGGCTCTCCGGGCGGAAGGAGTGGGTCGCGACGAGAATTTATGGGATTGCGCCGGCTTGCCGACATCAAGGCGGATCACGCCTAACGATGCTCCGGCCCATCAAATGTCGCTTCTCCACGGACATGTGTAATAGATCCAAGACTTTATATGGGTGTGAACGACTGTCTTCACAACTCAGATAAAGTCGGCTTGCGAGACTACCGAAAAGCGCAGATCGAACCATAAGAGCAGAGCGGACCCGAGCGCGATATCAACAAACAGCGCCTCGAAAAAAATGTTGAGATGAAGACATGCTCAAGAGTTGATATGCCCCCATCAAATCGCAGTCAGTTTTGGTCCTGCCTCTCAGTTTGTCCCATATACTTAGACTACATCCTCCCAAAATGATCTCCGTCCGAGGTCCAGACCTAGAGCGCGCCCGAACGAAATATCAGCGTACATATCATTGGCACGCGCTTCAGTTTTGTTTAATGCTTTCTTTAATGCATTGATTTTACCTCACACTGGTGCGCATCCAGAAGATGATTGAAATTCCCCGTCGGAACCTTTATGGATTGTTCTATCCAGCAACAAGCTCGTTTCAGCATAGCGTGATCTGAGTTTTTGAAAGGGCAACTCAAGGTCAACTAGTCGCAAGTCCACTGCGAGTGAGTTAACCCCGACTCTGAAGCTGAAGGACAACACACGAGTGCATGTAGAGCCCGGCCCACAGATCTAGAGAGCTGGGTAAAAGTGCCCAGAATCCAAAAAAGTCCTAGACGGTTGACTGCTAGTCCGAATTCGCAATCATGATGAGCGTAAACATTGACGACACGTTTGTTGACCGCCACCATGAAACTGCTGTATTCATCTGGGGTGCTACTTACAGGTAGACCAGGCCGCGGGTTGTCGGAAGAGGATGGCACTTGGAGGAATCCGCGGATGAGGTATTGCGATCGCACAGGTATGAAACAGAAGGGAGCAGCCCAACTTATACCTGTTCTTAGCCGTCCTCGTTTGGAATGAACGCTCGGCATCGATGTGAGATGCGTCGACGCGAATCAGAAGGGGACGAAATGCGCTGCAGGTAGAAAACGACGGCGGCAAGGTGGCTCTGGCGAACAAATGGGGAAGAACAGCAAGCAGATAGCTAAAAGCGGGGTCCGGGGCCAGAAAGCCCAATGTCATTGTGAAGAAGATTAAGCCGGATGTTATACATTAGGTTGCTCAGCGCTCAAATTTACGGTGGGTGGTGGCGGTGGCTCGTCCAGCGCGGGCTTCGGCGTTTTTGGCGGGTGAAGGATAAGATTACCGAGTCGTGGCGGTGTGGAACGGCGGATGAATTCCATCTGAGTTGGGAGCTTGGAGGACGCCAACCTTAGAGCTGAGGAATGGTAAATCAGAATGGTCGATAAATAGTTCGACTGACGGACCTTCTCTCGCAAGTTCTTCTCGGATTGGAGTCCCGCCGATCTCTAGAATAACCCGCCCTATGGGAACACTGACGGAGTGTGAGACTCGACTCGAAAGACTTTGAATGCAATTACCGCGTAGCCCAAAACTCGAACGTCCCTTTTCCTTTACCCATACGCGTTTCGTTACCCTGGACCGCAGTCAGTATTTCCTTCACAGCCAACCATACCCTCCGTACCTTGATGCAGACGGGGATATCAGGGAAAACTCGTAGATAGACCTTTACGCCTTTGATAACTTTCAGCTTTTTCTTGATGACCTCCTCCGCCGTCTCCAGCTGCTTCGCAGTGAGACGAGCACCGTTCCCCTTTATCCGAACACCCCAGTCTCCATAAGCAAGTGTCGTGCCTTTGGTCGATCCGCCGATAGGAATGGGGACCCGGCCTTTGTGACGCTTGACATGTTTGACCTGCCGCGGTGCGAGATTATTGCGGCCTCTGGTGAAGAGACTGAGGGGATTCAACGCAGTCGCCACATTTTGTGGCTGTCGTCGTGCGGTCGACAGCACCGTGCAGGACAGTGTTGAGAGAGAAAACATGAGTGGTGACTAAGCAAGCCTGCCTTGCTTCCGACGACCACAACATCGAGCTCGTCGTTGCCCACGATGAGCGACAAGAAGCGCGCCTTTGACGGCAGCGGGGAGACATCTAGTAGCAAGAAACTGAAAAGGTCTGTCCCTCTTCTTATCATGTTTTTCGCGTCCCTTACGGGTGTTTAGCAGCAACGATGTGAGTGCATCTCTCCCTCCGTTCTCCTTCCAAGGTGAATTGGCCCCATTAAATATCCATCTGACGCGATTCTATAACCTTTTCTGCCCCCAGACCTCCGCCAATGGATCCTCTTCGGCACCAGCGGTGAGTGCATTGACTCGAGTCTGGTCCTTCGTTCTCATGTAAATTTTAGCTCACGGGAGCAGCTCTTATCGCCCAGAAGCGGGCTGAGATTTCTGCCAAGTTAGCAGCTATGAAGAATCCCTCGTTGACCCTCGCTGCCCCGGTGCCGGTGAAGCCAATCGCCCCGGTGAAGTCAGTCACCCCGGTGAAGCATTCCCCGACGGTCTCGAGCGGCCCTACGCCGGCCTCCGGTTCTGGGACTCCTGTTCCCTCTGCCGACGCTATTAACAAGCGCATCAAGCGCCTCGTCGAAGATGCCCACAGTCGGCTCGCCGTCAAGGATAACCCGTACATGGCAAGTTTAGCCCTGTGTTTTAATCTGTTATTAATTAGCGTCCTTCCAGTCGATGCCTCAACCCAGCAAGAGTAATAAAACGCGTCCAGCAGAGCCTGCACCTCAGGGTGCAGGCCTCAAGATGGCTGCCCATCCCCTTTTGCTGGACACTACTCCTGCGGCGCCTCAATCCAAGAAAGACCGGTACAAGCCCATGCAGCCCAAGTTTGCCTCCATCAAGGTTCGCCTGTCCAGACTCTGATTTCCACATCCTCCCGACTCTTTTTGTAGGCGAACACGCGCAACATACCCACACCCCCTCCGGCGCCTGTTCCCGTGGTGGTCGAGTCGACCAATCCATACGCGTCGTCGTCGAACTCCAAAGACACGGGGTTATTTGAGGGCGCGCCGAAGGACCGCTCGAACCGCAACTTCCGCTTCAATCCCAAAGGAAAATATGTTGCCCTGGGTAATCAAATGCGGCAAGAAAATCAGCTTGAGGCGCTGAAGCAGCGCATTGCGGAGAGCGCGCGCAAGGCTGGTTTGGATGGCGACATGGGGATCGAAAGAGGGATCAAAGTAAGCACGTTGGCAGTCCAAGCAGGCTCGTATGCTAATTCCCCTTATCAGCGTCCTCCGCCCCCAGACGCCGAATGGTGGGATCAACCGCTTTTGCCCAACAAGAAGTACACCGACATAGAACTCGGAATCACCAACCTCAATATCCGGACGTCGGACTCGCCCATTACAATCTATATCCAGCACCCCATCCCCATTCCCGCGCCGGGAGACAAGAACAAGGTCGCTTTGAAGCCCATGATGCTTACGAAGAAGGTTGGGCTCATCTCCGACCCCATACCTAAACTTTGACTGATTTTATTTTCGACAGGAACAAAAAAAGATGAGGAAACTCAAGCGGGCGGCGGACCTGCAGGATAAGCGGGACCGCGTGGCCATGGGACTCATTCCGCCTGACCCTCCCAAAGGTAGGCTCCGTGTCTCCTGCGTTGGTGCCTCCTACTGACTCGATTCGCAGTCCGACTGTCGAATATGATGAAGGTGCTAACGTCCGACCACGTACAAGACCCCACGCGCGTGGAAGCTCGCATCCGCCGCGAGGTCGCCATGCGCAAACACGGCCACGAGAAAATGAACGCGGAGCGCAAGCTTACAGACGAGCAGCGGAGAGAAAAAGTCGAGACCAAGAAGGCCGAGGAAGACAAGCGAGGGATTCATGGGGCCGTCTTCAAGTGCGTTCTTTATTCTTTACTCTCCCTTCCTGCTTTCCCGGTAAACTGATGACACGCCCACAGGATCAAGAACCTCTCCGACCGCGCGCACAGGTTCAAGGTCCGCAAGAATGCGGAGCAGCTCAACCTTACTGGGTTGTGTATCTTCAACCCACACTTTAGCATGGTGTACGTCGAGGGCGCGGCCAAGTTTATAAAGAACTACAAGCGCCTTATGATGCACCGCATTGCGTGGACGGAGGCTGCACGCCCACGCGGCGCCGAGGACGTCGTACTCGAGAACCCTAATTCCGATGCGGAGGGCCCGGAAGGGCCCGCCGCCGTCGTTGGCAAGGGCAAGGGCAAGGCTGAGGAGGAGGGTGCCTTGTCGCTCGAGGACAACAAGTGCTACCTGATTTGGGAGGGGATGTTGCGCGACCGGTCGTTCAGCGAATTCAACGCGAGGAGCTGTCCGACCGACGGGGCAGCTAAAGAGCTCCTTGGGGAGAAGCTCAAGGGTTATTGGGATCAAGCAAAGAATTGGAAGGCTGAAGAAGAAGAGTTATTGTGATTTTCAATGTCCCGAAGGTTCTTCGTGCAGTTTTTCTTTGGCTTTGAAATGCAGACAAATGATTCTGAGGCTCTACACGATTTGACCAAATCCTAGGCCAGCGACTTGAAAATCGAGTTTTGGAGCAACCCTGATAAGATCAAATATGTTCCATTTGTCACTGCAGGGTAGTCTCGCAAGCCGACTTTATCTGAGTTGTGAAGACAGTCGTTCACACCCATATAAAGTCTTGGATCTATTACACATGTCCGTGGAGAAGCGACATTTGATGGGCCGGAGCATCGTTAGGCGTGATCCGCCTTGATGTCGGCAAGCCGGCGCAATCCCATAAATTCTCGTCGCGACCCACTCCTTCCGCCCGGAGAGCCAGAGCTTTCATTTTTTAATGTCTTCATAATCTCAACATACTCCGACGCTAATGGAAGAGTCTCGGGATGGATTCACGTCTGACCGGTCTGACGATCCCGTGAATTCTCGTGGATGGATGGATGGATGATCTTCTACGCTCTCGGTGCAAAGTTGCGAAGCTCTGGCCACCTCAGCTGGGAGTTGGTCTCCCAGATTTTTTCGCCAGCTGAATTTCTTCTGTTGTCAGCCACCAGGCATAATTACCCCATCAAAGAGGTTAACTGGAACCTAACGTTCTATGATCCTATGGGCTCTAGGATACTTTCCTGCACGTCTACTGCGCTACAACATGCTATATGGTCCTTGTTAGCAGGGCTTTTTTTTTTGCAGATGCACTTGGAGAGGCCGAATCAGGCATTTGCGTGCGGAGTCGGGGATACATCCATTCGGAAGCTCGGTTTAGTACCGAATCGAGGTTTGGAAGCCTCACAAACAAGCTTATCTTGGTCAGACAACATCCTGCGCTACTGGAGGATGGACACGGCGAAGCGGGAGAGGAGGTACCTTCCTAATAAGGGAAACCTTCCTAATAAAGTAATCCTTCCATATTGAGCGATATTCAAGCTCCGCTGATGGATGTCGCTTCGCCTTCGGCAACGGTAATAGCGCCCTGACTAACTGCAGGGCACCGTGGAGGTGTTCAAAGCCCCAAGGATTCGCCGAACTGCAGGGGTGCCCGCTCAGAATCACTCAATCAAGAGCTTTGCCCAGCGGTTTACTAATATATACTTCCGTGAGAACCTGACCGCGAGACACTGTGTAAAGTAAAGTCACTCCATTTGAGTGACCGGACACTATTTTTGAATTTTAGGCACTCCTATGGAGGGCATCGGTTGGGAGTGCTTTCCAAGTCACTCCATTGGAGTTTCCCCAAGTCACTCCCTACGAAGTCCCTCCATTGGAGTGTCCTCGATACATTTCCCGGAAAATCACTTCGGACGAGCTGCCGGCGCGATGCCGGCACATTCCGCCATCATTTTCCGGCATCCACTGCCGCAGACCCGTAGTGCATCACCCAGCACAGCTTCTGCTTCCCTCGTCCCCCTACGGCGACACCATCGTCCCACAGCCAGCCTACCCATTGTGCCCATATTCTTGCTGCTTTGTAATAACTCCATCTGTGTTATAGCTAAACTCTGGTTCCTGCTTCCTGATTTTCTTTGATGCCCCTCCGAATGTGGTTTCTGAACCTCTTCCGGTGCCCGTTTTCAACATCCTTCACCGTGGTTCTGTCGCAATGGCTCGAGGTCTCACTACTCATTCTGGACACCGTATATTCCCTTCCAAGAGCTTAGAGCCGCGCACAAACATAGCATCTCGGCCATTCCGAGTTGTATCTTCTGTGCTTCCCAGAAACGGAGGAGACCCGACATCGCACAAGAGGATCCCGCGCGTCCCATCAAAAAGGTATGCGCGTATATCGTACATATTGATATTGAACACTGATCCATTTGTTCGTAGAAAAAACTAAGCAAAGATTCTGACACACCGTCACTTGCGCCCACCACCCGCATAGATATTCCAGTCATCTACCCGGGAAACTATTGTAAAGATGTCGTTCCGGCTGACATACCCCCTTCTGCCTCGCACTTTTCGCGCAGAAGCGCGACCTCGTGCACAAAGACGGACCTGAGGCACCAGGTTGTGCACAACTAACGAAACTTCCTCCCGGAATCTCTGCCCTATTCCCGTCACTTTCCACTCTCCTCTCCAATAGCACAGTCTTATCGCGCTCTCCTGTTTGGAACAAGTTCCTCGATCGCATCGGATTCAAAGTCTTTGCATTTTCTCGATCATCAAACAGATTCGACAATGGTCACCTCGGCTGCGGATAGTACATGTTCTTCTTCTTTATGGGAGCGAAATCTCATTATCAGTCCAGCTTTGGTCCAAAAGGACAGAACATAATCGAATCTACCCTGCAGGTGCTCTCGAAAAATGATGACGAAGATACAATGTCCAATGACCTATATGCAACTCTGTCTCAACTCCTTGACACGCCCAAACCTTGAGATCAATACGACGAGACTTCCAATCTTATTTCTCCACGCAAATTCTCGAAGTTCATCTTGTTTCCACACCTCACTGCCTGTCTACTTGCTGAAGACCTGGAGATCACCTTGAACGACGCTGTTGAGGTTCTATAAAACAGCAACGAGTACGGTAGGTTGTTCAACGGCGACCTTCCGGAGAAGGTGGATATAGTCGTCGCCGCGAATCCGGAGTCGTCGCAACCTCCTCGACACCGTAAACCGGCTGTTAACCTGAAGGTAAGTAAATCAACATTTTTTCGGACATCATTCTCATACATTGCTAGCTACCTGCGCCAAAAGTGAACACTCTGGAAAATATTCTGCCTGTACTTTCACGCCCATTTACACCCGCATAGCCGTACTGATGAGATCGTAGCCAACGGCTCGGGAGAAGAAGTCCGCGAAGGTATTGAATCATTAATTCTCTATCTTACCCCGACGCCATTAATTTTACTCAGAAGATCGTTGAGAAGCCCAAGAATTCCAAGTCCCCTAAGCGCGCCGGAATATACCTACCTACCTACCAAGAAGTCGACGCAAAAGAAGGCAGAAGTGAAAATCCCTGCGCCACATGGATACGGTACTAGAGGCGCTAAAACGACAACATAAATGTGCGTTCTCTCTGCCAATTCACGATGAGAAACTTATATTCCTGCTTTTGAAAGCTCGCCCGATTGCATTACTCTCGCATTTGTTTGACTCTCCCACCGTGTATTTCAACCTGCTCTCATTTCGACCCTTGCTCTCGGCCTCTCCACTGAAGAAATAGAATTTAACTAAATCAAAAACTTACTGTATCTCTTAGACACTCTTCCAATGCATGTACCAGTCTTGTTGCGATGTTGAGTGGGTAGAGATAGAACAATTCTCATCCCGCACACGGGGAGCTCCATAGATCACTGTAAAAATATTCACGTACCTAATTTGGTATGACAGACACGCTGTAGAGGTGTACCGGTGAACAGAAGTTCAGTGTGGATTATTTGAGAAGGAATTTGGGTCGAGCGAACGTCACGTGTACAATTTGTTTGCTGATATTTACATACCTCGCTCCTTGTCTTCCACGTCCACAGTCGCGTCTCACACCCGTCCTCCCGCCTGTTTTGCGCCGAGACTCGCGCACCAGAAGGTATGTTTTTTTTTCCAGCTCCTCTTCCGTCGCTTTGACACCCCTTTTATGTCTTTTTCCGTTGACTAGACACAATACAGGCCTCAGCCCAACATCGACGCGCAGGTCCTTCTTCTAGGGTAATACGAGGCCCAGCGCAGACTATAATAGCCTATTAGGCCCCCCTAGACCCTTTAAGGTGGATATCTTACGCATATATGCGCTTTTTTTCCGCAATCTGACCCCTTTGTAGTTGCGGTCAAGTCTCGTGAAAGCTGAGCAAAAGCTGAGTCGCACTCATACTTCTTCATTCCTCCCCCCTCCCTCCTTCCTCTTCCATCCCCCTCCCCCCTCCCCCATATACCTTTCTTTCTCCCATGCCGACCCTTTCCCCCCTCACAGGAACGATCCATGCCGACCTCGCAACCGCGCTCTTCCCGATCTTCGATGTCATGCGCTTTGAGATCTTTCCTGTGCGTCTCCTCATCTCCTCGTCTCTTCTTTTCTTTTTGGCTTCAGTTTCGTTCTTTTGTGTCGGCTTTCTTCCTCGCCTGGCGTTCTTTTCTCTTTTTCTTGACCCACGCGTCCCTCGCTCTACCTTGTGCTTTGCCATCTCGTCGGCCGCTCGTGTCCGTGCTCGTTGTTTCGCCGGGCGTGCGCAGTGGAAAGACCGGCGCGCAGGGGCGGAAGGAGCGTCCCCTCGTGTTTCGTGTTTCGTGCCTCGTGCTCGCCGTTCTGCCGTGGGCGCAGGGCGGGGCGGGCGCTCGTGATATTCGATCTCTGCTTGGAGGGCGGGGCAGACGGGACGAGGGAGGTGTGGCGGGCGGGAAGATGCGATGGATGGGGAACTCGAGTAGGCGCGTTTTCTGCACGCTGCTTCTGCTTCTACCTCGTGCTGTGGCCCGCTTTTTGATGGAACGAGAACGAGAGCGGGGCGGGGGCGGGCGTGGAGTCCGCAGGCAAGGTGCGGGAGATGACGTGCGCGGGCGGGGCGTCGACGACGAGGGGTGGGCGGACGGGCTATGTTTGGGTGGTGCGGGGTGCAGATACGGGGGTGCACCTCGGGGCGGCGGGTGCTTGGAGGCGCGATCGGCACACGGCGTGCATGGGCTGTGTCGTGCGTGTCTCCTGCTCGCGGTGTAAATGTGGCCACGATGTCTGGTCTGGTGGGACGACGCGAGGCAGGTGGCGGCAAGGCAGTGCACGTTCACGGAAGGGAAGGAGCTCCCCACCCTTCTCGTCTCTTTTGTACCCTGTCTGGACACTCAACTAACACCCCTCCCTCTCTCACTCACAGCAATGATCCAAACCGGCCTCGCAACTGCGCTCTTCTTGATCTTCGACGTCGTGTGCATGTGCTTCGAGATATTCCTATTTCCCGTGCGTCTCGTCTCGTCTTGCTCTCTGCTCTTTTCTTCTTTTATTACTTTACTTTGCTTGCATCTTTCTTCTTTTCTTCCTTCCTTTCTTTCCTCCTCTTTCCTCGTCCTCTTTTCTCATTCCTGTTTTTTTTTTTTTGATTTCATTTGTGTTGTATGTTCTTTTCGGCGGCGGCGGCGGCAGCTGTGACGCTACCTAAGCCTGCGGCAGATCAAGGAGTGGCGAAAGCGACGTGGCTTGGGTTGCCGTTGCTCTTCGGGGCGGAATCTTCGGACACGGCGGCGGCGAGTGGAGACGATGGAACTCTAAGGCTGTTGCATGTTGCTTTTTTTTTTTTTTTTTTTCGCTTCCTTGCTCTCCCACTTGGACTTGCAACTGATTCTGCGACGCCGCTGGCAGCATGAGCGACGTGCGCGGCGGTTACTTCTGTTTACATAGCGTTAACCCTCAACTCCTTTGCCAGGTATGAAATGATGCTGTCAGGTGAGCTCTCGCACCCCGTTTTTATTTTCCTCTCTTTTTCTTCTCCACCTCCGCTATATTCATTGCCTGTTTTGCTGACCTTCTTTTACATTTTCTTTGACCAACATGCTTTGTGCAGTCCGCAAGGGACGTCTCACGGGGCATTCGTAAGTGATGCTTATTTCTTACGTCCCAGAAATCTAAGCAATACTTTCGGTATCAATCAGGCGGTAGCTTGGGTGTAAGCCGATTGTCGCCTTGCGCCTTCAATTTACTGACCTTGTTGCCTTCGTAGTTAATTCGGACTGTGCGATTGCCGGTAATGTACGTTTTCGGGTTGTACTTTCTACATATGTAGTTGTCAGTTTAATGCAATATTATTTTATTTATAATTTTCTGAATGAATGGGCGAGGAAAAGGACGCTTGAGGCACTCGACATGAGCGT
This sequence comes from Mycena galericulata, assembly GCA_029289565.1. Lineage (NCBI taxonomy): Eukaryota > Fungi > Basidiomycota > Agaricomycetes > Agaricales > Mycenaceae > Mycena > Mycena galericulata. Next base: position 229,762 of record JARKIA010000254.1, read on the forward strand.
CAGAACCACTCAAATGGAGTGCCCTGAGTCGCTATCATGGAGTGACTCGAGCACGCCCGGGGAGGTAAATTTCAGCCAAAATCCACTCCATGGGAGTGTCGACGGTCACTCCATATGAGGGTTGGGCCACCTCCATGGGAGCGTTTTCGAGGCACTCCTATGGAGTGATTCGGCTTTACACAGTGGAGAGCCCAGGAAGCCTGCTCATCCTATCCACAGAACTCTCTCTTTCTTTGATGTCGGATACCGTTTGGCACGCTGCCTTTCCGAGCCCTACGTCCACGCCGGACTCGATAACCCCGACCGATTTGGCTGCGATAATACGCGAGAAACAGATTATGAAAGACTATATTGTCGTCGATGTCCGCAGAACAGATTTCGAGGTAAGAACATATTACACCGATGGTGTTCCTTGTCATAATTGCGGGTGTGGCTGGTAGGGCACCGCGATTGCTGGCTGTCTCAACCTGCCGGCACATTCGTTCTACCCAACGCTCTCGACGATTGTCGCGTTACTGGCTTCAGTGCCGCTCGTGATTTTCCATTGCAATAGCTGCAAGCCTGGAGGACGCGGCCCGCGGACTGCGGGCTGGTACCAGGATGCAGTTAATGCGACTGGGAACGGAGCAAGTCGGGGTGTGTTCCTGGATGGCGGTATCAAAGCCTGGGTGGAAGCGTTTGGCGAGGACGAGAACTTAACAAAGAAGCTGTGAATTTTTGGTTGCCCATGCAGGACTTGATGACATTCCATCCGGAGCTTTTTCTAACGAGCGCGATGGATGCTGAGGCACAGGCACACCTGTACTTTCTAACAGTGTAATATCTCAGTACTTGCCGTAGAGCACGTAAGTAGATCCGTTCAAAAACCAGCACTGGCAGGCTAGGACGCTAAACCGACTTGAGCCCTTATCATCTTAAAACTGCTGCGTCTACGAGAAACTGTTTATTCCTCTGGTTGTACACAGTGGCGTTCAAATGGCGTTACAATGGGGGATTCAACTGCGATGAGTCGGAGTGGCACCATGCCGAGATTCTTGTCAGCTTTCTCAACTCTTGATTAGTGAGTGAGTGTACTTTGCATCAGTAAGACCACATTTTACTTGTCGGCTTGTCTACTTTTTTAACTTGTTGCAAAAAAATAAAAGCACCGAAACGATGCTTGGGTGTCAACGCACGCACTGAAAAAAAAAATTATTTTCCGAACTTGTTGTTTTTTTCGACATAGCTTGCGAGCTTGTCAGCTTGTCGGCTTTTTGGGCCCGTACAAGCTTGTACAAGCACCGGCAAGTAAAGTGTGGGAAGGCCGATGTGCTGGGTGTAAGGCATTCCGGACCATCCGTAGCACGACAATCTGGTTAAGTTCGAAGCTGCTTCAAGTTCGTTCCGATTCCGTACATGGCGGAGATCAAATCGGAGTTTCGACTCCTTCCCCATCTCAGACGTCGAGGACCTTCACGTTTGGATGGAAATTCCACTCGATGCTGTAGACACGCATTCGAAGCTCGTCCGCGCCGCCAGGGATATTAGCTACGGTATAGTTCGTGTCCCTAATGACGTGTTTTTGAACCTTTTTCAAAAAGAAAAAATTTCAGGTCGCCGGAATTGCTTCCAAAATTTTTGAACACCCATTCGATCTGACCAAAGTTCGGCTGCAAGGTAAGTGTTTTCGAGTTAAACCTCTCCTAAAAATGACTACTACAACTCACAAGCGTCTACTGTTAGCGCAGGTTCTTGAAGCGGAAGCGCGATTCACCGGACCAATAGACTGCCTCACAAAAACGTGGAAGAATGAAGGGATTCGTGGCCTCTACCGTGTTGGCCCGCTCCCCACTCAGTCTTTGCATCCTTAATGATTGAATTTAGGGCCTCCCCGCCCCGATTGTCGGCGCGATGGCCGAGAATGCTTCCCTGTTCCTCTCATACCGTGAATTACAGGATGCTATTAAATTAGCCAACCATCAGGCCAAAGAGGAACCTTCTTCAATGGGTCAAATTGCACTGGCTGGCGCTGGTGCCGGAGCCATTACCAGTTTTCTTCTGTTCGTCTCCGCTCTCAGGCCTCCCATGATGGCATCATTAATATTTTTTCTAACTAGAACTCCGATAGAACTCGTGAAATGCAAAATGCAAGTGCAGATGCTCGTATCGCCAACCCTAGCGACACTTCTGTCTCCACCTCCACATTTACTTGGTCCAATATCCGTTTTCATGTCGGTCATACACAATACAGGTATCCGCGGACTATGGCTTGGCCACACAGGGACGTTCATTCGAGAAACCGGCGGCACGGCTGCTTGGTTCACAACCAAAGAGGTTGTAGCGTCTTTGATCGTGGCAAGACGACAAAATAAAACTGAGGGCGTCTCGCGCTTGACCTCCGCCTCGACGAAGGAGCTTCGACCATGGGAATCCGCATTTTCTGGTGCCTGTGCCGGGGCGTCCTTCAACCTTGCATTATTTCCTGCCGACACCGTGAAAAGTGCGATGCAGACGGAAGAAGAGCTCCGGCCCGTTGCTAGAACGGGGAACGCCGCTCCGAGAGCCTCCTTTTTTGCAACCTTCAAAGCAATGTACCGAGCACAGGGAATCAGGGGCCTGTATGCGGGGTGTGGTATCACGGTTGCACGGTCAATCCCAAGCAGTGCGATTATCTTCTTGATTTACGATGGTTTGAGCAAGCGGTTTGGATGATTGCCAACCTTTCGGCATCGTACGAGTGGAAAAGGCTACAACTATTTAATATTCACCTGTCCATTGCGATGAAATGAACAGGTAATCTCCCTAATCAGATTAACTCGTTTTCTTTCTTCTTTTTCTCTGTTAGGAAAAAAGTGTAACAATATCAGGTTCAACTTTTTTTCCCCGACATTCTGTGTTGTACATACTCTTCATAAAATAACGTGTCTGCTATTGCAATTTAGCTTGAACTCATTCCACTTCTGTTCCCCCCGCTGTCCTGCGGCACTAAACTCGTAGGTTCTAGCGACCTTTGAGCCGACGACACGGCATCGATTCAAACCTCCACTCCGGCATCTACGGCGGTGTCCGGCAACGCTTCGGCATGACCAAGGCGAAGTGCCGGGACGTCTTGTGATTGATGGAATTTAACTTTGTCATCGAGAAGCATTGAAGCTATTGTTCATCCTGGGCCTCACGGACACCCCTCACTAACCGGATATCCTAACAGGTTAGGAAAGATGAGAGAAATCCTACTGGTTGTTGCTGTTCTGGTCAGCCTTATCGGTACCGCGGCTCCCCAGGAATCATCGACTGCAGAGGATTTGTCGAACGAAAATTACACCGTGCCTACCCCCTGGATTCCATGGGTGAAGGAAACTATTGAATGGTACTACGAAGAAACAGACTACCTTCAAAACATTCTCCAAGGTGGGAACATTTTGTCGCTCTGAAATGCCAAACGCTTCACGAAATTACAGATCTGCCCATTTCTTCCTCTGTGATAGAAACAGACAAGCTCAAAATTGTAGCTCCTCAACTCTGTGAACGCTCAGTCAAGCAGTATTCCGGATATTTTAATATTGCCAAAGACAAACACATGTTTTTTTGGTGGGCTCATGGATATCCTCGACGTTGCAAGAACGGTTATTTACTTCTAATAGGTTTTTTGAATCCCGGTCCTCGCCCTCCACCGACCCATTAGTCCTATGGCTAAATGGTGGTCCGGGTCAGTCTTGATTTCAAATGACTGACTGTCGTGCTCAGAACAATGTAGGTGATAGCTCTGCTGTTGGCCTTCTCTTCGAACTTGGGCCGTGCTCTATTGCCTATGAAGGGCGAACAACGACCGCAAACCCATACAGTTGGACGAAAAACGCGAATATGATCTTTCTGGATCAACCTGTTGACGTTGGGTTCTCGTACGCGGATCCTGGCGCATCTGTGAAAGACTGCGCAGAGGCGGCCCAAGATGTATACTCGTTCCTTCAGCTCTTTTTCGAACAATTTCCGGAATACTCTAAATTGCCCTTTCATCTGGCGGGAGAGAGCTTCGGTGGCATATACGTCCCGAATATAGCATCCGTTATCTGGCACGCTAACCAAGCTTTGGCGGTTTCATCGAACCCGACGAGTTCCAGGAGGATTAATTTGGCCTCGATGATTCTTGCGAACGGAATCACAGATCCGTACATCCAGATTCCCTCCATTGTGGATTATGTCTGCACAGGACCATACCCTCTGTACGACGATCCCAAGGGACCGGAATGTACCAAACTACGGGCAGGTATCCCGACCTGCAAGCTGCTCATCAAGGCATGCAACCGCTCCCCATCGGAATACACTTGTGGTCGTGCGTCTCGCTATTGCAGATCGCAATTGTTCGAACCATCCATGAGTACGCACCCGCGGATTCTCCGAGCATCTTTTGACGACGCCCAGAAAGCGACCTGAACTGGTATGATTTGCGTAAAAAATGCAACGCGGCTGATCGTCCGGAGCATTGCTACGAACGAACGCCGTGGGTCGAAACGTGGATGAATAATCCGAAGGTCAAGGAAGCCCTCGGCGTCGATCCAGAGCGGTCCTTCAGAAGCTTTAATATGGATATGAATCGCGAATTCAACTTACGCGGGGAAGGCGTGAAGTATGCGGCCAAGTTGCTTCCAGCGCTTATCAATGGCGGCGTAAGGCTGCTAGTGTATGCTGGGAAGGCCGGTGCGTAGCTGCTACTCGTTTCATGTCTTGATTTAAATCCACAGCAGATATGATGGCGAACTACATGGTATCAAACATGTTCAATATTTCAATGTCGGGAATTTTAATGTTGAGAACAGGGAAACGAACGTTGGGTTGAAGATCTCAACACGAAATTTAAAAGCCAATTTGCTGCGGCAGAAGGGATGCCCTGGTCGGTCGTAGGTTCTAACGAGATCGCCGGTCAAGTTCGAAGTGTTGGAGGCGTGAACGGCTGTGGCGGAAATATCACATTTATGACCGTGTTCGAAGCTGGGTACGTTCCAAGCCTGCAGACTATTGGTTTGCTTATCAAAGGGAAACTCTCTAGACACATGGTCGCTCATGATCAGCCTGCTGCAGCCCTAGTTAGTATACTCTACCAATATTAATTCCCGCTCACCGCGCTTCTCTTCCACAGGATTTATTTACACGGTGGATCACAAATGTCCCGTTATGACAATGATCTTATGAACCGTTTAAACCCGTCTGGCGACTGTTCTGCTTTGTTCTTCACGGCGGAAAAGGGTCCTCCGAGACGGCAATAATGACTCATCCGCTCATGACAAATGCCGCTCCCCCCCAGCGAACCGCAGCGATCGGGAATTGGCGAGCAGCCTCGTTGAAAACACGATACTTGTATCAATTGAAGCAAAGTCCACGTCCACGACAATGACAGAAGAATTAAGCGGCGATGTAGACAAAACTGAAACAATTATGTACGGGAAAGTTAAGTTGAAGGGTAGGTTAATTTTTACGATGCCGAAGGAAAAACGAGGCTGGGGCTGAGGCTTTCATCCATGTCGTTCAAGTCGCGGGGAAGGAAGGGGAGAGACCCTTCGGCAGCAAACATCCAGTATTGACCCGCAGTGCGATTGGCGTTGAAAGGACGCAGGTTAACCTGCAGGCCACAGAAATGAGTTTATGCTACAGGCTGTCAAGGAACACGAACCTCCGGGCCGTCAGAACTGTCGTAGGTCCAGACCAATCCGGATGGAGCCCCGATCTAAGTTGGAAAATAAGACGCTCCGTGCATTCGACTGGGAGGGATACAACCCACCGTCCAATAGTCGAGATGTGTGTCAGGAATGGACTCGCCGTCGCCGGGAAAATCAGCTGTACCAGAAAGAACGGTGGAGAAAGCTGTGGCGTAGTTGCCCGTGGAAACAAATTGGCCCTGCGGCGCAACAATTAGACAAGGCTGACGGGGGATCTGAACACGACGCACCTCGGCGGGAGGCGAAATTTGAGCGTACTTCTTCCCGCGAAGATTTTGGATAGTGATGCCATCCACACGTCCGGAAGGCGTAACAACTTCCCACTTGAACAGAAGGTTGAAAAAAAAAAGTGAATCGAGAACGACAAAGGTGTGTACCAGATCATAGTTTCCGCTGAAGTCTTGTGGAAGGAACACTCGGTTGTTGCTGTCGAATGAAGCTGGGGCGTACGGGTGGCCAAGGTTGACTAGGAAGTAATCACCAGGCTTGAGGGTCTGATAGTCACAATGAGCAAAGCAACGAGCACGATATGGAAATGGCGGTCTACCGTTGCGGCGCGAATGAGTGGGAGTATTAGGGTGATAGAGAGGATTGTTGTAAACATTTTGGATGAAGAAATATGTACGATCAAGATGAAGAATGAAGAAATCGAGGGAGGGGTATGGAGTATGAATCGACGAGTAGGTCTCCCTCTTTATAGCGGTGGGAGGGCCACATAGCCTATCAATATGGCCAGATCCGCATTGCGTATGACGAACGGTGGCGGCAATGAACCCGTACGAGGGCTCCAGCCGAGCGCGTGTAAAAAATCCAGATTCGAATGGTGGGGATCGAAACCTCGTGTCCTTCTGCTTCGGGCAGTAAGAAGTCATGAGCCTGAAAAATCGGGCACGCCCGCCAAACGCCCGCCCCAAAAGAGCGCATTCTGGCGTAACAGGGAGCAGATTCGAAACAATGAGGCGTTAGATGGACGCGAATTTCTACAAAACAACCAATGATAGTGGCAGAACCTGACGAAGGCCTTAACGGAAGCGAAAAGGACCCGCGCCGAACCGCAACCTCGTTCTCGTTACCGGTCTCGTTACCGCGATAGACTCGTGGATCATTGGTCTTCCGCTCTGGTTAGGGCACTGTGAAATGAAGAGAGGAGTGGTTCCTGTGCCTCCGGGAATAGCATTCGGGAATCAAAAGATCGCAACGTCGGAGCCCTAGCTACAACTGAGAAGTCGGCGTTATTACATACTTAGGATGGTGGTCCGAGCTCGGTCCAAGCCTTCGGCCTCAATTCCCGATACCTGGGCTGGTAATTGGGCGGTTTTCGGACTAGTCCAGGACTCCTCCAGGGGAGAATCATGCTTCTTCAGGAACTACTAGGTCGAGGCACCCAAGAGATCGTCGCTCGTTGTGTCGCGCCAGGGACAGATATTTTCACGCAGGTCGGAGTCTCTAGCTACAGCTGGTCCAAGATCGTTGAAGATCGCGCTGTTGGAGGTCCAAGTTCAAGTTGGGTGCAAGTAACCGTGAGCCCGTGAAAAGTTCGCCTGGCATTTGTGTGTCCGTGTTGTCTAACGACTTCCGAAGCCCGAATTCGATCCTCTTGCTGCTTTCCTCTCGAGACTTGACGAGAATATAAAAAGGGCTTTCCTTGGGCTTTTACCGCTACGAAAATCCAATCCCTCTGCGTCCAAAATTTTCTATACCTGATGTCATCGGCGCGTGCTCGGGCCGACCTGCCAGCATGGAGCACGCCTCGTGTTCGTATTTTTGGTTGATGGCCAAGTTCACCTGCGGAATTTGCTCCCAGCCTGGCCGGCAGGCGCCTCTTCGTTCTCTGTGCATACCACCACTTCCACATGCTTTTTCCTTTGCTTTCCTTGGTCTCGTTACTTCTCCTAACCGTTTCCTGCTATGATATTGTGGATAACTTCTGTGGCTTGAGTTTTTTCGATGATTGGGATTTCTACGGAAACTACGACAACTTGACGCTCGGTGTGTCTGCATACCTTGTATTTGGCGCCCCGACATAACTCATTAGTGACTCAGGCGATGTCGTGTGGTTGGATGAAGCTGGCGCGTTTTCACAAGAACTGGCCTTGGTCAACAGTGTCGGAAATGTAATCATCAAGGTCGACAACTTTTCCAACGTTCCCTTCAATCAAAAACGGAACTCGGTGAGAACAGCGAGCAGCAATTCCAAATGACACGATAATTAACTTTCGGAAGGTCCGAATTACGACCAAATCGACCTACAACCTTGGAAGCTTGTGGATCATCGACGCGGTTCATTTGCCTTATGGCTGCTCAGTGAGTCGGGCATGTGGAGCTCCGGTTATCCTCCAGTTAATGTCCTCGTTTCAGGTGTGGCCAAGCATATGGACGGTGTGTCCTATCCTGCCTTCTTTTTCTGCATTGAAGCTGACGTCGGTCAGGTTGGCCCCGACTGGCCTAATGGTGGAGAAATCGAGTATGTGGTCCACATTCCGTCATGAGAGGGTTGTCGTGACCGTTTGCAGTATCATCGAAGGCATCAACCTGATGCCGAGCGACCAATATGCACTACACACGACGCCAGGGTGTTTGCATACTACGCCACCTGATCAAACAGGGACCTCTTCCCTTGACGATTGTTCCCAACCCTCCGGCTGCCTCGTCGGCGAAAACACACCCAATAGTTTCCAGAGCGGCTTCGCCGCTGCTGGCGGTGGCGTTTGGGCTGCGCAATTTGACTACACAGGGTACGAAACCGCCCTCCCCTCCCCTCCCTCTCCGAACTATACTCATAAGCTTTGGCGTTAGAATTTTGTACGTACTTATACCTCTCATATTGCGCGTCGACCCTCGTTCTTACCCCTCGGGCCAGCATCTGGTTCTGGAGCGTACGTGGCGCATGCGCCTTCCGCTCCTTTTCTTATTCATCTGCGAACAGCGCCCCAATATCCCGGCCTCCATCACACAATCCACGGCCACGTCGTCCATTGATCTGGCCGATTGGGGCCCGCCGTCTGCGAGCTACGTGAACACCACTTGCTCAATCGAGAACTTCTTTGGCCCTCAGAATCTCGTGATCGGTGCGTCTGAGCGAATGGACTGCCCCTCCTTCCGCTGACCGCTTCAGCAGATATTACGCTATGTGGCGAATGGTGACCGAGATTCCTGCTTTAGAATCCACGTTGCTGATACTTTCCCAAGGGCTGGTATCCCCGCCGACTATCTCCAAACCTGCGCTGGCGCGGGACCCACCGGAATCTGTGTGAGTTTGATCTCGCGCGCTCGTGTATGTGCTCACGCGTCCCCGGATCGTCGTCCAGTATAACGACAACGTGGTTGGTAACGGAAGCAACTACAACGAGGCTTACTTTGAGCTGAAATATGTCCGCGCATACACGACTGCCGCGGCGGGGCCTACGGGAGGAGTAGCTGCTCTCGGAAGCCATTCAAATGGCTCTGGATCCCTCCCAGTCCAACTTCGATGGCCACCATTTTTTGTTGTGCTTGCGGGTATAATTCTTGGGATGATTTTGTGACGACTATAGAACATTATACGATACACTTATGATACGGACGGATCGCCTGTAACCTTTAAACCTTTAGACAGTTGTAGACAACTTAGGTAGACACGATGTATTTTACGGTTTCCAATTTCTGGGTTCGCGTTGTCACGCCGCGTGACCACCAAAAAATTAGCACGCTCAGCAAGCGGGTCTCCGATGTCTGTGCTTCGTCAACTTGCGCTCCGGACGCCCAATTCATGTCTGCGGTCCGCAGTTTGTGCCCGGACTTTGACCATACCTCTTGCATGTCGCGTTATACGTCTTCCTGGCGAGGCCCGCCGCGCTTACGCAAAGAAAATCAAGTCCACGGCCGACCTCATCCCTGGCTCCAAACAACCCATCACGGACGAGGCCGCGCGCGCCGAGTACGCGAAGGCCGACGAGAAGATGAGGACTGCGGTTGAATGGTACCGGAAAGAATGCGCCGCCGTCGAAAGCCGCGCGACGGGGCGCGTAACACCTGCGGTGCTCGACCCTGTGCGAGTGAAACTCCCAATCAGCGACCGCGAGTTCCGGTTGGACGAGGTGGCTACCGTCGGCGTCCGCGATGGGTCCACGCTGCTCATAACGATATTCGAGGAAGATGTGCGTGTGGCAACTTACCTCGAGATTGATTTAATTCATCGCGAGCGACCGCGATAGACGGACTGCTCACGGTTGCTGAGCAGAATATGAAGCACGTCGAGAAGGGCCTCTACGACTCGAAGCTCCCGAATATCGTGCCCCAAAGGTATGACAGCCGAACCATAAAAATTCCGATACCCAAGTACGTTTTTTTTTTCAACTATTCTCTCCCAATACTCACATGCGACGGCAGACCGACGGTGGAGTCGAACGAGGCGCTCGTGACTGCAGCGCAGCGGAAGTCTGAGGATGTCCGGGTGCAGATCCGAAAAATCCACCAAACGAGTCTGAAACGGGGCAACTACAAAAAACACTCGATCGAGCTAGAAGAGGTGAGCGGCGCCTAGCGGACTCTGGAAGGTTGCTAACCCGCCATCAGTTCCAAAAGCTGACGGACCGGCACATCGGAGACGTAGACAAGATTGTTGCGGATTTGAAGAAGGCGACCAATTCCAAGAAGAAATAGTAGTCGTCTAATCAATCTAACGACATTTGGAGTTTGAAAGGAAATGAAGCAAAGCAAGCAAACTAGATGGCGAAATACTAGATGCGACCTCTTCGAGCGAACCATGATTGTCGCCGCGCTGAGATAGTTTGGATCCAAGACACTCGGGAGATCTCAATTGCAACGGACCGCAGTCTCTAATCTAACAATTGAATTTTAACTTTAACAACAGGGTACAAGAGTATAGGGGAGTATAGAAAACATATCGTAGAATAGAATGACGGGTCGAGAAAATAAGTATCATGAGGTATAGGATAATGGTGCGATTGTGGGCATTGGGATTGGAAAATCTAGTCTTTTGCAAGGACGCGTCCACGGGCATTGAGACCAAAGAGGTTGGCTAGTTCGCGAACACTGAGGCGGCCGATCTTCTTGCCTTTGCCTTCGCCAAGGGAGCCGTCGGCCAGATTCTGCTTGCGCTCTTGGAGGGCGAGGATGCGGTCTTCGACTGTGACCGAATTAATAACGACGGCAGTTACATTTAAGGACACTTGCCTGTGTCGGCAATGACAAGGCGATTGACGATGACTTTGCGGTTCTGTCCCAAGCGGTGCACGCGGTCGAAGGCCTGGAAATCGATGGCCGGGGACCAGCCAAGGTCGAGCGAGATGACGTTATTCGCCCGGGTCAGGTTCAGTCCGACACCTAAATGGGATCAATGGAGATTCGTGGACACGAAAGAAACAAACACATACCGCCGCATTTTAGGGACATGAGCATGACGCGTGCCTTGTCCTTGGACATGAAGACTTGGACAGCCTGGTCGCGCTTGTTGCGGTTCATATCACCCTGATACCTATGACGAGGATGAAGCAGGAGAAGATGAAAAGGTACACAAACGCACTTGACATGAACGATGCCGGCCTCGGTAAGATAGTCAGAGACGATATCTAGACAAGCGGTCCATTGGGAAATGACCAATGTCTAAACGAATCAAGATGAATCCTACGGAATGACAAAGAACGAACCTTCTCATCCGGTTTCTCTTCGGCCAACTGTTTAAGAACGTCCATCATGGCCTGGACAAATTCAGAGCAAATCAACAAAGCACCATGAGCACCACACACCTTCATCTTCGTGGACGGCAGGAACTTGGGCATAAGCTTGATGTCCTCCTTCGAGAGCTTTTTCCTCGCTCCAAAGAGGATCTCCGTCTCCTCGGGCGTGACATCGTCCATTTCTTCGTCCGAGTCGAGGATGGTCGTGATAGCCCGGCGCTTCCCCAAGCGCTTCTTCATGTTGCGACGAACGTCCTTCTCCTCCTCATCCTCGCCACTCTCGACGATAAAGTCACTCAAGTCGCTGTCCTTGTAGTCGTCGTCGTCCGAGGCAGGTTCCTCCTCGTCGACCTCGGCGTCGGAAGAGTCAAGTACCACAAACTTGCGTGCGGCGCTCCTGCGCGCGGGTCTCTTGGCCTTTCCTTTCCCCTTGGGCGCAGATTTCACAGGCTTTACGTCCTCCATCTCGATATCCGAATGCTCGTCGGCGTCCCCCGCGAGATCTTTGTCGCTGGGTTCGAAAGCAGCACTCGAAAACAACTTGTCAGAGGAGATGGCCGAACGGCATGCTGGGCCTAAGCTGCCATGTCAGCAACTGGGTAAAAAAATAAGCAGAGAGTGGAAGTACTCACAAGGGCGTTCATTAGCCTTGTACTTGGGATCAGCCCCTTCGGGAAGCGGCGTTTGCAGGACGTCGGCTGAGTGCAAAAAAAAAGATGAGATCCGCCTGCCCCAGTACTGAAAGAGCTGGTCAACTTACTGAGGCAGTCCTTGCAGAACTGGTGCCCACACGGCGTAACGACAGCCGCAGTGAGGGCGTCAAAGCATATCGGGCAATCATCCTGATCCATAACGGCGTCCGGCGACTTCAAAAGGGTGTCAATGAGCAATTAATTCGCGGGAGAGAAGTGCAGACAAACCTCCTTTTCCGCTTCCATACGTCTCAACGCTGCGTCCTTGAACTTCTCCTTCATCTTCTTGACGAACTCGGGAGACATCACCGCGCGCGCACGGGAGAGCTCGTCTCGGTATTCCTCCGGGTCGTCGACCTCATCGGCGGCCAAGAAGTGGCTCCCGTTCTCCTGGATCAAGGAGGGGTGCGAGCAGAGTTGGCGCAGGCGGAGGAGCATGACTAGCACGGAGACATAGTTTTCAGCACCGTTCCAGCCCTCAGATACCGATTAAACTTCTCCTGCTGTCTGGTTTCGACCTGCCCAGGCAGAGTCCATTAGCTTAGTTACACGCCCAGCAGGGGAACAGCGACTCACCATGGCGTATATATCGCGTTCCTCCTGCGAGAACGTCAGGCTGCGCAGCTCGACAGATCGTTCCGGCAACTCGATGAGGCGTTTGCCGTCCAGCATGGTCGTCTTCATGCGGCGAAGCAAGAACAATCCGAGGATCGCCTGGAGACGCGCAACAGCCTGTTGCGCTGGGTAGAGACCACTTGAGCATAAACAGGGTCGAGCGGTAGCGCGGGTACGTACGCTGCTTTTTCTCCAAGCGCCCCCACATGGCTGTTGAACTCCTACGATCGATCTTTGCTTCAGCAAACGTGCTAAAGGACGCGGACAATAATCGTACCGTCCAATCATACCAAGGTCGGACCCTCAAGAATCGCAGATATCCGTAAACATCGACGAGACTGTTGATGATGGGGGTCGCAGTGAGACACCATCTATGCTGGGAGCTGAGCTCGGTGACGCACGAGAAACCCCTATCGAGTGCAGGTGGATCAGCAGAGGCAGCAAGAGATGAGCAATGCAAACGGACGAGTGCGCTTGTTCCGGATATTCTGAGCCTCGTCCAACACGATGCGGTAGAACTACGACAACGATGAGTGGGAGTGGTTCAGAGGGGAGGACATGTGAGAATCGTACATCGACCTGGAACAGCAGACCACCTGCCATGGACAACTAACAGTAAGCCAGATGGCGCAGGAAAATAAAAGACGGCACTCACGTTCCTTCTTCCGTTTATTCTTGGGCCGGTCGGAGCCCGAGTCATCCGAGTCGGACGCGATAAAGTCGTTCGCCGGTTTCTTCGACTTGGCCTTCTCCTTCTTCTTCATATCCGCCTCGTAATCCGGCCATTCAAGCGCCATTGTCTACCAATTACGCATGTGAGCAATCAATTACGGAGTGTAGCTGAGAAGCTCCGCGCACCGAATAGGTCGTCAACACCACATCGTACTTGAGCAGATCGGCCTTTCTCTTGACCTTATTGGACCCTTCGAGGAGAAAAAGATGAGTTGCTGCCAGTAACTCGGAAAGAAGCAACTGACCGTGGTAAATCAAGACCTTCCAATCGGCGTTAGTCTTGGTTAGCGATCCTAAGAGCGATGCATTGGACGGGTGCGGTTCGCATAATCTAAGAAACTTACTCTTGGTTCCACTGGACCAACAGCGCCAACGGCGCAAGGATCAGGGTAGTCTTGCACGCGGGGTCTTCCGATGGATTCTTACACATCGTCGCAATCCTAGCCAGTGGTCAGTCGATAGAAAGGCAGAAGCAAAGTGCATACATCTGGACCGTCTCTAAAGAAGTGGGGGATGATAAGTACAAAGAACTAGAAGAGAGAAATGAAAACTGACTTCCGAGGCCCATCTCGTCCGCCATGCACCCGCCCTTAAGCGTCTTCGTCTTCTCCTTCTCTACCATCCACGCGACGCCGAGCAACTGATGCGGCATCAGCGGGATATCGAGGGACGGCAGCAGCTCGTGCGTCGTCTGCAACCCAAGTTTCTCGAGCGCCTTCTCGATGCTCGCGTCCCCATCGAACTGCTCCGCGTTCCCGGCTTGGATCAGGAACTTGTCGATGCTGCAGGCCGCGTCAAAAAAAAAAAACCCCGCACCATTCGCAGATCAACTCACTCGTCCCGCCTTGGCCTGCGGGCCCACGAACGTGTCGCGGCCGCGCCATGATAGTCCCCATTGTCGTCCGCGTGATCGAGCCCGCCGAGCGGCGCAATGTCCGGGATCGCGTGCAGGTACTTGTTCAGCGTGAGGACCGGGTCGACCTCATCTCGTCGTCCATCAGCGGGAGCGCGCGCGGCCCGGGGCCCTTGGACCCCGACGCGATGGCGTTGATCATTTGCGGCACGACGGGCTTGTTGTCGCTCGGAGGCAATAAACGGGCTAGCAAATGGCTCCGCCTTGGGCTTCGCCCCGCCGAACGCTGGGTTGTTAGAACGGCGGAGGCAGCTTGGGGAAGGACTCGGTCTTGGTGAGGGTCTTCGAGGCCGTGCGCTTCACGGGCGACGATGCTCTGGGAAGCGACGCGTCGTACTGCGCATTGAGCTGCGGAGTCGAACCAGCTCGGCGGCGTGCCTCGCGAGTCGCGTGGTTTTCGGCCTTGCTCTTTTTTCCGCTTGCGGAGGATACGATCGTGCAGTACTTGAGGGTGCGAGATGAGACTCTGCGTTTCGTTGATTTTGGCGCGAATGGCGTCCACGTCGACGGTAAGCGGGGCGGGTACGGACTCCTTCTTGGTCACTACCGCGTTGCGGTCGACTAGCGCAAATGGCACCGGTTCCTTCTTGGCCACTATCGTGTTGCGGTCGACTTGCGCCAGCGGCACTTTGTTGAGCTGCTCCTGCTTGGGTTTCTTGACCAAGGCGTCATTTTCGGCCTTGATACCAAAGGCAACGTCGTTGCCGCGTTTGCGAGGGATGGTGGGCTCAACCACCTCGGGCTTGATGCCGGCACGGGGAGTCACTCGGACCAGCGAGGAGCGTTTAGGAATCGATGGTTTAGCGCTGGAAGAAGGTACGGAGATTCCTTGCGAGCCAAACGGTTGGCGTTGAGGAGTACCAAAAGGAGAGTCAGCTGCAGACTCCTCCTTCTTGACAGGCTTGATAAACTTTCAGTAAGAACGAGAATTTTCGACTAAGCGCTTACCAGTGCCACCGTCGATTCGGCCCGACCGCCGGATCTGAGTCGAGCGAGGCGTCGCTGCTTGTGCGTGGCATGCCCTTCGATATGAACCTGATAGAAAATGGTTGAAGCAAAGTAAAAACGCGAAGATATGGAGAAACCAACGCGATACGCCGACAACGACCCCAATCCTACACGCAAGCCACCATCGTTGGCCTTGACGCGTTTTACGAGAGGAATGGGGACGTGGTCACAGCCCTCCTCGAGGCAAGTCACGCTACCGACTATCGAGACGGTGAGAAATTGAATATACGACGTGAGAAAGAGGCGTGGCACGTACGTCCTTTTTTAGGCTCGAGTGTAACGCGGAACTGGATAGGGGTGATTTTAGATTTGCGGGCTAGACGCGCAAGAAAGAGTACACACCAACGTATCATGTGGGTAGAGGTTGAGGTGGTTTCTAAGCTCCTCCAAGTACGCGTGGGGTACCGCGGAGGCCTGGCAATCGCGCGTGATGAGGCAAAAAAAAAAACTGGAAAGAAAAACTCACAGATGCGGACGGGGAAAGAGATAGTTGGGTCTTTGCGAGTGCTAGAAGCTCTGTGGGAGACGTCTGTGCCATCTTCTGGGGCGGTTCGACGCGCTCGAGCCAGTGGTGGCAATAAAGGAGGAGCCAATCAAGTACAAATTGCTTTATATAGCCGTGGCGAAGTTCCCACGCCACTCAGACGCGTGATCGTGTTTGTTTATCCCACGGTTCGGGTATGCCTCTTGAACCTGACGCTGTCTGTTGTTCCCATGTGCGTGCCACAGAGGGCTGAACTAAATCTTCTGGACGAGCAAGATATGTTGTAAGTAGAGACTAAGCACAATCAACTCAGCGTTGGAGACAACGTCTAATATATTCACCTAAACACACTAATCAGACACACAACTTGAAGTACAGCGTAGTAGTAAGAGACAGATGCAACGGAAAGCTCACCTCAAGCGTCGGAGACAACGTCTGAGGTGAATACAGCATTCGTAGTCGCATATATACTAAGTCCAGAAATAATTGCTGTAACACAGTATATCTACAGTGTCTCCAAAGCGACTATGAGAGATGAATCAAGTAAGAAATGCTGTTGTACAGGAAACTACGCCGGGAGAAGAATCGCCCTCAACTAAGGTCCAATTGCTGTTGTATTACAGCTTCAACGAAATATAACCTGGTTCGATATATTTCTGGGAAAAATGAGCTGAGGGTGTTCTGAATTCTGATCCCGTACCGCAAAGAAAGAAACTAGGTTACCAGCGGTCTTGAGACAATGAGAGGCACGGTCGCAAGCCGGGAAGCGCCAGAACAGCTCAATCAATACGATGACGTCACGCGCGGCGAGTTCAACTCTGTCTTTGGAGCAACCACCATGGGCGGATTCTGGTCATGTTGCAGGCGGGACAAGTCGCCCGAGAGAGATCCTCTCATTCCCAAATCCCGCGCCACAGAGCAACCCTCTCACTCCTCTTTCGAAAAGCTCGGCGACATCATTGGGGCCATTAACTCTGGAAAATTTCCTTCGCAAGACCAGATCTCCGCACTTCTTCAGCAATCGCTTCGCTCTGAACTACTCCGTGATCCGGAGCATACACTCCCCACCCACGGCGGTGCTTTGAGTCAGCGGGGAGTCATCTTGTTACTTGAAACCAGGCAGTTGGTCGACTCTGTACTTCGGATCGGGTTGGAGAAAAACTGTTGGTGTTCCGTTCCTCTTGACCAGCTTCAGTTTGACAGAAACATTTTCAGACGACAACAAACTTCAAGATTTATTATTTGAAAGCACGCGTACCAATGAATCCACCACCAAACTAGTGGCGAACTGTTGGTAAATGGCGCGCCAGTCAGTCTCGGTGAGCAGCAAGTGATCTAGGTCGACAGCAAATTGAAAAATTCGAATGTAGATGCCAATTCTTCCCAAGAACTCTCAGAAGACGCGGGCGATTTCGTGCAATCCTTAAAGTCGCTCGCTCAGCTCACGATAACCTCCTCCGCGTTCCGAATGCTTCTATCTGATATCCTTGGAACGACGCGCGAAATAGTAGCCGAGGCTGCCTCTGAGATTGGTGAGATAGCCTCTCAGGTGCAGGCTGCGGCCGTAGATGTTGCCAAAACGGCGAACTGGATAATTAACAACCGACAGCCTGAAGGGAAAGGCGCAGGAATCGTATTCCGGCCTCCAACAATCTGTCGGTACCGCGCATCGCAATCTAGGCACGCTGGGAGACGATTCTGCAGAGCGTGCTCGGGATCTTGTCGTCGGGCGAGTACAGGAGGTCAGCTTATGTTGCTTTTTCATTGAGCGCATCTGCTCACTCTCCCCTTAGCTTGTAATTCAAGCACAAAAGAACCCGCAGCACCGAGCGGCGATCCGAACAATCCTTGTCCTCTTCCACAAATATTCCGACAAGATCAGCGTTGCCGCAAAGTCTGCGGAGGAGCCGATAACGATAGAGGCTCAAGTAGACGCGTCTCCTCCGTTCTACGAGGCCGTGGTTGACTTCAAGGTCTTGCTCGAACGCCTGGCTTCGGGCCGCTCATTGGATCCGCTTCTTCAAACGTTCAAATCCGCCATTGGGAATGTCCTGAACGCGCCAAACGAGACACATACAGAGGTCAGACGATATTTCAACGACCTCGGCCTCTGGTTGGAGCGCGCGCTCGCGGAACCACAGTTCGCAGCGTCGCGGCTCGGTGCCGAACTGCAGGGCAATTGTACGATGCCGGCCGACTCCTCCTGGCGTCGAGGCGAACGCCCAGTGGGCTCACGACGTGCGGCTCCTGGAGTGGAGGCGCAATTGTTTGTCCAGGCCTTGGAGTCGGACGCCGCCACACAGAAACTGATCCAGTCTCCCGGCACGGCGTGTTATCTGCACTGCGGGGCCTGGCGCAGGACACTGTGGCCTCGGGCGTAAGCACACAGCGCAAATTGCGGGATGAGCTGCTCAAGGACGCGCTCGGGTGGTTGGTTCCCCGCATCTTGAAGTCCGTGCGGTCGCTCCCATGCCGCGGGTTGAATTTCAGAACAGCACGTTCGACATTGCGGTGGATGCGCTCCTGTTGACTCCGCGTCTACGAGCGCCTCGCTCGCCCTGACCACATATTGGTCAGAACTGGAGCGAAATCAAGGTTGACATGGCCGCTGATGCGTCGCCCGAGACGTCGAGTAAAACGCGCGTCCATATCGACGGGTGCGCTGCGCTGCGCACGGTGTCGGCTACTATTTCAAATACAAAGGAGCACTCCAGTACTCAGATGAAGGCGTACTCGATGTGATATTGGGCGCCCCGACTGGGGGCAGGGACTTGCCGTGGATCTAGAGCTCGAGACGACGCAACGGGAGCGGGATGCCCCAGGTCAACCTTTGTTCCGGTTGACCCATGTCAATGTCGCGGTTCCCGGACTCGCATTCGGAATCAAACACAGCAAACATTGGATCCTGAATAACATATTCCTCCAGCCTCTCGCCGTACCAGTCGTTCGACTGGTTCTAAAGAGAATTGCAGAACAGCAGATACAGTGGGGTTGAATGGGCAGATAGGTTGATTTCTGCGATCGCCGAGGAAGCGGCCCGAATTACTGCGCGCCGACGAGAGCCGGAGAGGTCCCTTAATTGAGGATTATTGGACCGCGACTTTGTTGACAGCTCCGGCGTTTCTGGAGAAGCGCGTCCGGTTCGTATGCCGAGGCGCACACCGACCAACCCTCAAGGGAGTCATCCACACGACGACAACGCTGCCAGAGGATCCCAGCGGGTCAGCTAGCCCAGAACAAACTGTGTTGGCCGTTTGGCGGAGGGGCGCAGCTTCCCAAACAAGTGGTGGTCCTTATGGTGTTGAAGAGGTCGGCGCTGACGACGTGGTGCGTGAGGTGCAGACGGAATCCGGCAGGTAGTGGATCACTCCGTGGGGAAGACACGAGAGGTTGT